>JAUKPQ010067923.1:0-308229 GCA_032273045.1 Chloridella minuta | reverse complement strand
AAGAGCCAGATCTGTAAATTTGAGATCGCTACCATCAGCGGTAACGGCGCCAGTACTTACAGCTGGAACACAGGTGTAACCAGCCAGGTACTGACTTTTACCCTGGGTGTTACGACCACCTATACCCTCACCGGCACCGACAACAATGGTTGCAGCAAAACCACAACCGTTACACAGTTTGTGGCCACCTGTATAGGTTTGGATGAGGCCCGGGCGGGTGGAGAGACAGTATTGAACGTGTTTCCGAACCCTAACAACGGTCAATTTGTGATCAGGGCCGACGCGGCCATGACCTTATTATTGACCAACGCTTTGGGCCAGGTGGTAGAAACCATACAGTTGTCACCAAACAATAAAAACGAGGTAACGGTTAGCAACCTGCCGACCGGTATTTATTTTATAAGCGGTTCGACCAAGGAGCTGAAAGTGAACAAAAAGATTGCGGTGAATAGGTAAACCAAAAGTGCAACTCCTTAAATCCGTCCTCAAAAAGGACGGATTTTTTTTACTGTCAAAGCCGGCAATAAAAGGCAATTGTAACCGTTTACTACTTTAACCCGGGAAACACAGATGAAGTTATTATTGGTATTCTTAACGTGTTCGTTGCGCCTGCTCTCCCAGAACTGGACACAGCTCACGGATTTTCCAGGACTGGAAAGAGATGATGGCGTTGCAGTTAACCTGAATAATAAGTTGTATTTCGGATCAGGCCTTACGGTAGGCTGGGCTTTAAGTAGAGATTTTTATTCGTTGGATCCGGGCAGCAATACCTGGTCGCCTATTGCACCTTTGCCGACCGGTTCAGAAAGACAGTACGCCTGCGGATTTGCGGGTGTGAATTCGTTTTTTGTTTTTGGAGGTGATGGTATAGGTGGCGCTTTGAACAGCCTGCTAAAATACGATCCCAGCGGCAATAACTGGACAGTAATGGCCGCGAAACCCGGTAACGGCCTCATAGGTGCCAGTTGTTTTGAATTTGGGGACAAAGTATTTATTGTGGGAGGAAAAACTTTGGGTAACGTTGTAACGAATGAGGTCTGGCAATACACCATCAGCTCAAACACCTGGACTCAGAAAAGTAATTGCCCCTTTGGCGGCAGGTTCAGATCTGGCGCGGCAGTCGCTAATGGCACCGGCTACCTGGTATTTGGAATTGACAACAACAATTCTTACAGGAAGGAGTTGTATAACTACAACCCGAGTACCGACACCTGGGGAAGGCTGCAGGATTTTCCGTTGCCTAAAGGAAGAGCCTATGCATCGTTAAACAACATCAATGGCACGTTGATGTTGTTTGGGGGATACGACAGCCTGGGTGTTTACTACAAAGACGTGTGGCACTACAATACCGCTTTCCCCGGCTGGCAACAAGGTCAGGATTTTATTTCTTTTGGGCGCAAGGGCGGTATGAGTGCAGTAGCGGGGAATAAATTGTATTACACCTGTGGTGTTGGCGTCAACACAACTGAAGCCCGTTTAAAAGAAACATGGGTGCTTGACGTACCGGTTGGGATCAAAGAAAATAAACACGATCGTGCCTACATGGTTTATCCGAATCCTGCAGATGAGACTTTGTATGTACAGATGGAAAATCAGGTGCCTGATCAGTTTTCTCTAAGTTTAGCCGATGTATGGGGCAGGGAACTAAAGCGGGCAAATGCTGGTGACAGATCTCTGCCAATAGCAGACCTGGCGCCGGGCATCTACCTTTTAAAAATACTGTCTGGAAATACCTGTTTACATGTGACCAGGGTGATTAAAAAATAATCGGGTTATTTGTCTTTATAGATCACCATGTTGATTGTGCCCCTGGTTGGGCTTGAATTGTCGCTTAAAGAAACGACGAAAGGTTTTCTTTGCCCTTCAAAACAATTGTAAACCACGTAGCCCTTGTCTTCAGTTGGATTTGGGAGTTTGTTGGCATAATAATCTTTGAGGTCACAAAACAAATACGAGGTCAGTTCAAGGTCATTGCTGTTGATCTGAACATTGATCTCTTCAAGGCTGTCTCTGTAGAGCGTATAATCAATGGAGTAATCTGTAATGCTGTCGGCTTTGTATTCATAATACAAATGATCCTCAGAAACCTCGGTTGGAGGTCCGGTTTCGGTGCTTTTAATGACTTCCGAGCGGGTATTCAGGTTGATACCTCTGATCACCCCCTCTTTTGATCTGATGATCTCATCGAGCAAAATATGGTAACCATTAAAAATTCTTGGTTTGGATTTTTCCTCTACCTTTTTTTCCTCCTTACAGGAATAAGAAATAAAAATAAAAACAGAGATCAGTGAAAATATTTTAAAAAACAGCCGCACAGAAGGTAATTAAAGACTAGGCAAATATAATAAATAAAAGTGTTGAAAGAACTTGTTCACGCATTGTTTGGTACCCCACCCTTATCAACGCACCTCCTGCACTCTAGTGGCAAACTCTGGGCGCATTTAGTTCTGGTGTTTTAGTTGTTGGTTTGGTCCTCATGAATGCGCCCCCTGTCCAGTTGTGTCGGACTCGGGGCGCATTTAGTTCGGGTGTGTTTGTGTTGGTTTGGACCTCATGAATGCGTCTCCTGCGCGCTTGTGGCAGACTCTGGGCGCATTTGTGGGAAAAACAAAACCTCCTGGATATTTACATTGTTGGTGAGCAACATCACCAAACGATCAATTCCTATCCCAATTCCGGCAGTAGGCGGCATGCCGTATTCAAGCGCCCTTAAAAAATCGTGATCAATGAACATGGCCTCATCATCGCCACGTTCCTGCAACTTCAGTTGTTCTTCAAAACGTTCACGTTGTTCAACCGGATCATTTAACTCACTGTATGCATTCGCTATTTCCTTGCCATTGATCATCAATTCAAAACGCTCAACCAAACCTTCAACATGGCGGTGTTTTTTTGTAAGCGGGCTCATTTCCACAGGATAATCAATGATAAAAGTTGGCTGAATATAATTGCTTTCGCACTTTTCGCTGAAAATCTCGTCAATCAGCTTGCCCTTACCCATACTCGCTTCTACGTGAATATGCAGCTGACCGCACACCTTCCGCAAGTCGTCCTCATTCATGCCGCTAATATCAATACCAGTGTGTTCCCTGATGGCTTCATACATGGTGACGCGTTTAAACGGTGCTTTAAAATCTATTTGCCTGTCGCCAACCGTTAACTCAGTTTTACCATACAGATCAGTTACAATTTTTTCAAGCATCTTGTCGGTGAAATCCATCATCCAGTTGTAATCTTTATAAGCCACATAAAATTCAAGAATTGTAAATTCAGGATTATGTGTTCTGTCCATTCCTTCGTTCCTGAAGTCTTTCGCGAACTCGTAAACGCCTTCAAAGCCGCCAACAATAAGCCTTTTGAGGTATAATTCGTTGGCTATACGCAGGTACAAAGGAATATTCAATGCGTTGTGATGGGTAATAAATGGCCTCGCAGTAGCGCCTCCAGGGATGCTCTGAAGAATAGGTGTTTCCACTTCAAGCATGCCTGAATTGTTTAAGATCTGCCTGATGGAATTAACGATCTGCGTTCTTTTTTTAAATGTATCGCGCACCTGCGGATTGATGATCAGATCAACATAACGTTGCCTGAACCTGAATTCGGGATCGCTAACCTCATCAAAAGATTTCCCTGTTTCATCCGTCTTTACCACAGGCAAAGGCTTCAGCGACTTGCTCAATAATTGTAAAGAGGTAACGTGAATAGAAATCTCTCCCGTTTTTGTTGTAAAAACATAACCCTTCACACCAATGATGTCTCCAAGATCAAGCAGTTTTTTCCATACCACATCGTAAAGAGACTTGTCTTCTCCGGCGCATATATCGTCGCGTCTCACATACAACTGCACAATACCCGTTGCATCCTGAATCACCGCGAAACACGCTTTCCCCATGTCACGGATACTCATGATACGGCCGGCTATTGAAATGTCTTTGTAATTTAATTTATCGCGTTCGTAATTGTTTTTTATATCCAACGCTGTGGCGTTGGTAATGAATTCGTCTGCCGGGTAAGGGTTTATTCCCAAAGCTTTGAGATCAATTAATTTTTGTCTTCTTAATAGTTCCTGTTCACTAAACTGGTTCGACATCTTAAAATATTTTTGCTTGCGAAAGTACGTTTTTATCCTTTAAAACCTATAATTGTTGGTAAAAATGTGATTTTTGTTGGTGTTCAAAATAATGATATTCAATCACATACACCTTTTGTTTAATTTTAACAAAAAAAGATTAAACAAAACTATAACTTTATATTAAAGAACTAAAATTTCATTAAAAAGAATGACCGCGATTGAATTTAACTCAAGAATTTTAAAAGAAAAAAACTCCCTTAAAAATTTTGCACTAAGTCTCACCCACAATCTTGAAGACGCTTCAGATCTTTTACAGGACACGTATTTAAAAGCAATTACGTACCGCGAAAAATTTGAGGAAAGTACAAATATTAAAGCCTGGCTCTTTACGATCATGAAGAACACATTTATAAATGCGTACCGCAGAAATGTAAAGACCAAGCAGCTGATCTCAAAAGGCGATGACATTGCAATGAACAGGGCTTTTAAACAAAACAGTTATGATCACAGCGACAGCCGCATCAACGCTAAAGAGATCATCAGGCACATAGAGACCCTTGAAGACCAGTACAAAGTGCCATTCACCCGTTATTACAATGGTTATAAATACGAGGAAATAGCCAGTGAAATGAGCCTTCCCCTTGGCACCATTAAAAGCAGGATATTTATAGCCAGAAAATTACTCATGCGCGCTTTGAGACATTTTAATCCGAATACCTGATCTTGAAGCCTCAGCAACCTTTATACCTGCCGTTCTTATATGAAAGATAAAATAAATGTTTTTTGGTTCAGAAGAGATTTACGGTTGAGCGATAACGCAGGCTTGTACCAGGCACTGATTGACAATAAACCGGTTATGCCTGTGTTTATCTTTGACACAGACATACTCAATCGACTCGAAAACAGGCACGACAGGCGGGTTGATTTTATTCATGGGGCAGTTGACGCTTTAAATGAAGCATTAAAAAAACAAGGCTCCACTCTAACCGTTTTTCATGGCAGCGTGACCGCCTTTTTCGGGAAACTGACCGCTGAAAAAAGCATTGGCTGCGTATACACCAATCACGATTATGAACCCTACGCCAGGGAAAGAGACGATGCCGTTTGTGAGTTTTTAAAAGGCCGGGGCGTGACTTTTAAAAGTTTTAAAGACCAGTGTGTTTTTGAAAAACAAGAGGTGGTAAAAAGTGACGGCAAACCTTATACCATTTTTACACCTTACAGCAGGCAATGGAAAAATAAATTAAATCCTTTTTATTACAAGGCTTACCCTACCGAAAAATATTTCAACAATTTAATGAAGGCGGCGCCGGCAAAACTGCCCACTCTTGAAAGCCTTGGTTTTGACAAAACAGATCTTCCTTTTACCCCCGCGCATTTGCCAGCAGAACAGTTGCTCACTAAGTATAAAGACCAGCGTGACTATCCCGCCATTGAAGGCACAAGCCGCCTGAGTATATACCTGAGATTTGGAATAATAAGCGTGCGTACACTTGTAGCCAGGGCTTTGCCTTTAAGTGAAACATGGCTTAATGAACTGATCTGGCGCGATTTTTACATGATGATCCTCTGGCACTTTCCGCATGCTGCTAAAAATTCTTTTAAAAAAGAATATGACCAGATTTCCTGGGTGAATAACGAAAAACACTTTGAACAATGGTGCAGCGGCCATACAGGTTTTCCTATCGTAGACGCCGGCATGCGCGAACTGAATAACACCGGGTTTATGCACAACCGTGTCCGCATGATCGTTAGCAGTTTTTTGGTGAAAGACCTTTTGATAGATTGGCGCTGGGGTGAAGCCTACTTCGCTGTTAAACTCAATGACTTTGACCTCAGCGCGAACAATGGCGGCTGGCAATGGGCAGCAGGCAGCGGCTGCGACGCGGCGCCCTATTTCAGGGTTTTTAACCCCAGCGAACAACAAAAAAAATTCGATCCCGAATTTAAATATATTAAAAAATGGTTGCCTGAATTCGGAACCAAAGAATATCCGGCTCCGATTGTCGATCACGCCAGTGCCAGATTAAAAGCTCTTGCCACCTATAAAAAAGCCTTGTCAGACGCAAAGCAAACCAGCTTGTTCTAGAAACCTGGTATCTGATTGTGATAAAATCTATTTTGCGCTTGTCTTAAGCCGCTTAAACGTTATATCCCTTTGCTAACATGCCACATGTCTTTTAATTTCACAGAAAAACAATTGCACTTTCTGAGATTGATTGTGATGGCATCCCGAATCAACAATTCTTATTTGCGAATAAAAAGCATCTTCACGTGAAAGTGAATGCTTATTGGCGGTGATGATGGTAACCCTGGACTTGTGCATCAGCCTCCTGGGCTTGATCTCTGCTGTTCTATCAAGATGAAGCAACATATTAACATTGTTGGTAAACTGCGTTTTGTAAATTGTTATGCGTTTATTAGGTACAAAACCTTTTTAATTGAATGACGCCGCATCAGGCCTGAGTTTTTTTCAATATGTGATTGATCAACACCCTAAAAAGCGCAGGCCGAAATAAACACAAATGCCTGGGTCCTCAGTTTACATTGGTACCAAGGGCTCTGACAAAAACAGCCCCTGTTCATTCCTCAACAAGGTGTGAATTTTTTACAAATCCAAAATAGATGGCATCGCCCGGAAAATACATACCTGTTGCTGTGGGATCGTCTACTTTTAACTTTTGCAAAAACACATCGGGGTAGACTGTTTTTCGTCCCGAACCAAAATCAAGTTCCACAGGTAACTTATTAAAATCAACGCCGGTATCTTTCCACTTGTAATAAAAATACTCACCTACCCAATAATACTCCAGTATGGGGGCCTCACGCCTGTATAGGTACTGCCTGAAAAACCAATCGTAATCTTTACCCGTCTTTCTGTTAACCAGTGCGGTAAAATTTTCTGAGTATATTTGTTTTAAATGGTTCTCTTTTCTGAAAGTTTTCAGAATGTCAAAAAAAACACTGTCGTTTTTGATGGTATTTCTCAAACTGTGAAGCACCCATGAACCTTTGTTGTAAACGTCTTCGTCTTGTGTTGAAAAATAGCGAATACCCCTTGGCCTCACAATGGGCCGTTTATTTTTTATTGAGAGGCGCTGCCAGTACATATACGTCAAATAAGCCGGTTGTCCTTGGGTGGCTTCTATGTAAAGTGCTTCGGCATAGGTGGCAAAACCTTCCTGCAGCCATACATCCGACAGGTCGGCGGCAGTAACACTGTTTCCCCACCACTCATGCGCTGTTTCATGAAGTATGATATAGTCCAGTCCAAACACACTGTTTTTAAATTTGCTACCGTAAGCAATGGCTGTTTGATGCTCCATGCCTTCAAAGGGTGATTCAACCAGTTTATAGCCATCCATTGGCCAGGGGTAATCACCGAACACACGCTCGTAAAATGCAAGTTGTTGTTTGACCTGTTGAAAGTGATTTTTAGCAATGCTGGCGTGTTTCGGCGAAACATAATAACTGAGCGGAATCTGGGTATTGTTATTTGGGCTCACAAATGTGTCGGTTATCAGCTGATAATCGCCCAGGTAAAATGTAAGATTATAATTGTTGATGGGATATGAAACATGCCAGCTTAGCGTTTTTGTGTGATCAGGGTTTGTTTTGGTTTGTTTCAATACACCATTACTTACGATACAGAGCTTTGACTTGTTGGGCAAAGTAAACAAAAGATCAACGCTGTCGGCCTCATCGGCCAAATCGTCTTTGTTGGGCCACCAGATACCCGCGCCTTCACTTTCACAGCTTACTCCGGCCCAAACGCTACCCCTACCAGCTTTTTTCCAGGTTATTCCGCCGTTCCAGGGGGGACGGCGTGCTTCAGTGACCCTGCCTTCGTAATTAACAACAATACTGAATGTTTCCCGGGCTGCAATATTTATTGGCAATTTTACAAAAACAGCGCCTTCATCCCGGCGGTAGGGCACATCATGATTGTTGCAGCGCAGCGAATTTATCTGAAGGTTTTTGTAGAGATCAAGCTGTATAGTATCTTCCCGATTCAGGAGCACCGACCTGATGAGTACTTCGCCCCTGATAAATTTTTTTTTGAAGCCCAGTTGAAGATTGAGCCTGTAATAGTTTACATCGTAGCAGGTACGCCGCGATGTTTGATGTGCCAGGAGCATTTGCGCGCGGGTCTGATTGGGATAAGTTCCCGGCTTTTTTGGGTTTTTTACATGTGTATGAATCCCTATGAAGCTACACTGCTGATAAAATAAAAGAATAAAAAAACCAGTGATGATTTTTTTAACCCGGATCATTTTACCAGCTTGATGATACGGAGTTTATCAAGTAAGAGTATAACGGGATAAGCTGGATCTATCTCGTACCATTTCGCAGCAAAATTAGGACGTGCACCTGCCTGGTGGTGGTTATTCTGAAACAATTCACCCAGGAGCAGAAAATCCCACACCAAAGTATTTTTAGACTGATCGGGACAATCAAAATTGCGGTAACCATATTTATGGCCGGCCCAGTTAACAATTGCCCCCTGTATTGGCCCGATTAAAAAGTGGATCGGCAAAAACAAAAACATCCACCAGTGCGTGGCAAAAACAATATAAAACGTAATGTAGAAAGCAGCGAAAGCAAGCCGGGTGTACCAGCTGTCGGCAATTCGGTCAATAACAGGGTACTCCGGGAAGTTGCGGTCAAACTTTGGATCAACTACAATACGTTTGTTCAGCACATCGTTATAGATCTTTCTCGTGTGCATCATCATGGTAAACGCCTCTTTAAAAAAATGCGGCGTGTGGGGATCTTTTTCCGTGTCGCTGTAGGCATGGTGCATGCGGTGAAGTATGGCGTATGCCCGCGCATTCAAATACGATGAGCCTTGGCTAACCCATGCAAAAATGTAAAAAAACTTCTCCCAGAATTTGTTCATGGTGAACATTTTATGCGCTGAGTAACGATGAAGAAAAAACGTCTGTCCAAAGAGCGAAAGGTACCAGTGAAGGATCAGGAATAAAAAAATGATCATTTAATGTTGTTAGTTAAGGTATAAGTGGTAAATATAAGTACAATTCGTTTAGTGTTAAGTTAAACATCTACAGGCCTGTATTGTTCAATAATTAACAGGATTTGTAGTAAACAAAAAACCTTTTGCCTGGGCAAAAGGTTTTTTAATTTCGTGGATTATCCGTTTAATGCTTCTGCGCCACCAACAATCTCGAGGATCTCCTTGGTAATCGACGCCTGCCTGGCTTTGTTATAGGCGATTTTCAGATCGCGCTGCATGGCCTTGGCATTATCGGTTGCTTTGTGCATGGCCGTCATGCGGGCACCATGCTCGCTTGCAAAAGAATCAAGCAGGGCTTTGTAAAACTGGGTTTTTACAGAGCGCGGAATCAGTTCATTGATAATGAATTCTTCGCTTGGTTCAAAAATATAATCTGTGTTCGCGGTTCCTTTTACAACTTCTTTACTGGAAACAACTGGCAATAACTGTTCTTCAACGGTAATTTGCACTGCCGCGTTCCTGAACTGGTTATAAACGATGGTTACTTTGTCAAATTCTTTGCTTAAAAACGCATCCATGATCTTGCCCATTACCGGCGCGGCGTTTTCATAAGACAATTTATCGAACAGTTCGTTGGTATGGTGGGGCAGGTCCTGGCCGCTGATCGCGTAAACTGTTCTTTTGAACGCGTCCTGAACTTTTTTACCAACCGGGATCACGGTAATGTTGCATCCCGCGTATTCGTTTTTAATAAGAAGATTGGTTTTTTTAATCACATTGGAGTTGAAGGCCCCCGCCAATCCCCTGTTTGAAGATACAGCTATGATCAATACATTTTTAATACCCGAATTTCTCGCGTAAACGTTGTCAGAAGCGTCAACGCTGGCGCTAACGTTCTCTAAAATCTCTTTTAGTTTATTGGCGTAAGGACGCATTTGAGTAATGGCATCCTGGGCGCGCTTCAACTTTGCAGCACTCACCATCTTCATGGCGCTTGTGATCTGCATGGTTGATCCAACCGAGATTATTTTATTTCTTACTTCCTTTAAACTTGGCATATGCTAATTAAAAATTAAAAATTGAGAATGAATAATTATTAATTTTTCATTCTTGATTTTTCATTAATTATTTGTTGTATTTCGCTAACAGGTCTTTCGCGGTCGCTTCTAAAACACCGGTAATTTCATCTGTAAATTTACCAGTCTTTAATTCGTCGAGCGTTACCTTGTTTTTGCGTTCCATGGTGTCAAGAAATTCTTTTTCAAATTCGCTTACTTTATTAACAGGTATGCCCCTTAATAAATTTTTTGTTCCAAGATAAATAATAGCGATTTGTTGTTCAACGCGGAACGGAGAGAACTGTCCTTGTTTCAGGATTTCGGTATTACGCGCGCCTTTATCCAAAACTGATTTGGTTGCAGCGTCGAGGTCCGATCCGAATTTAGAGAAAGCTTCGAGCTCGCGGTATTGCGCCTGGTCTAATTTTAAGGTACCGGCCACTTTTTTCATGGATTTGATCTGCGCGTTTCCACCTACACGCGATACCGAGATACCAACGTTAATGGCGGGACGGATGCCTGAGTTGAATAAGTTGGTTTCAAGGAAGATCTGCCCGTCGGTAATTGAGATCACGTTGGTTGGGATGTACGCCGAAACGTCACCCGCTTGTGTTTCGATAATAGGCAAAGCTGTTAACGATCCCCCACCTTTTACCAGGTGTCTGATCGACTCAGGCAGGTCGTTCATGCTCTTGGCAATATCGTCGTTGGCGTTGATCTTAGCCGCACGTTCCAATAATCTGCTGTGTAGATAAAAAACATCACCCGGGTATGCTTCACGTCCGGGAGGACGACGTAACAACAATGACACCTCACGGTAGGCCACTGCTTGTTTTGAAAGATCATCAAATACGATCAATGCCGGACGGCCGGTATCACGGAAAAATTCTCCGATAGCGGCTCCTGCGAATGGTGAATAAAACTGTAATGGTGCCGGATCGGAAGCGTTAGCCGCTACAACCACTGTATAAGCCATGGCACCGTTTTCTTCCAGTACACGAACAACGTTGGCTACGGTAGATGCTTTCTGACCAATAGCTACATAAATACAATACACAGGATTACCCGCCGCAAAAAACTCTTTTTGATTGATGATGGTGTCGATACAAACAGCGGTTTTACCGATCTGGCGATCACCGATCACCAACTCACGCTGACCGCGACCAATTGGGATCATAGCATCAATCGCCTTGATGCCGGTTTGCAGTGGTTCAGTTACCGGCTGACGGTAAATTACACCCGGCGCTTTACGCTCAAGCGGCATTTCGTAAGTGGTACCCTGGATAGGACCTTTACCATCAATAGGCTGGCCTAAAGTATCAACAACACGCCCAAGCATGCCTTCGCCAACGTTAATTGACGCAATACGGTTGGTTCTTTTACAAGAGCTGCCTTCTTTAATTCCTTCGCTGGTTCCCAATAACACGGCTCCAACGTTATCTTCCTCAAGATTTAAAACAATGGCCTGTGTGCCGTTTTCAAACTCGATCAATTCACCCGATTGAACTTTGGATAAGCCATAAATGCGGGCAATACCATCACCAACCTGTAATACGGATCCTACTTCTTCCAATTCAGCTTCACTTTTGAAGCCGCTTAATTGTTGTCTTAAAATTGCAGATACTTCTGCCGGTTTTATTTCAGCCATGTTTTTTGTTTATTGCTTAATTATTTTCAAAACGCGCCGGGTATTTTGTTCGCCAGCTCATTTATATTTTAGTTCAATGATTTATTGGTTAATTCTTTTTTAAGGTTGCTCAATTGCCTTGACACAGTTCTGTCAATCTGCCTGTCGCCTATTTTCAGAATAAACCCGCCGATGGTAGCTGCGTCAATTTTTTCAACCAGTTCAACCTCACCGTGCATTTGTGATTTAATCAACTCCAGTACTTTCTTCTTGCTTGTTTCGTCGAGCCCCTTCGCTGAAGTTACTACCGCAGTAAAAATATTTTTGTTCTCCTTGTATTGTTCATCGAATGCGGATGCAATTTCCTTAACATATGCCTCACGGTGTTTGGCGGCAACAAGATTAAGAAACGATAGGGTGAGTGGGGTGATCTTCCCTTCAAAAATACTCTTCAATACCTGTATTTTTTTATCTGTTTTAATGATTGGGCTTTTCAGGAACAAGTTAAACTCCCGGTTCTCGATGCACAGCTTTTCAACAGTTTTCATGTCGCTTCTCACCTTGTCCAGTTGATTGGACTCAAGCGCGAGGTCCATTAATGATTTGGCGTATCTTGTAGCGGCTATCATTCTAATTCAGGTTTACGTCTTTCATTAAATTAGAAACCAGTGCCTTTTGTTTTTCGTCGTTTGATAATTCAGACTTAAGAATCTTTTCGGCTATTTCAATTGACAAAACTGCAACCTGGTTTTTTAATTCAGAAATCGCCGCGTTCTTCTCATTGGTGATCTGCTCACGGGCGGTAGCAAGAATCCTGTCTTGTTCGGCCTGGGCTTTTTGTTTTGCCTCTGCAATAATTGCGTCTTTGGTTTCACGGGCCTCTTTAAGCATGTTATCGCGCTCGGTACGGGCCTGTGTTAAAATAATCTCGTTGGCTGATTTCAGCTCGCGCATGTCTTTTAAAGCACTTTCGGCACTGGCCAGGGCGCTTTCAATTCCTTTTTCACGCGTTTTAATGGCGGTTAAAATAGGTTTCCAGGCGAATTTTCCAAGAATTACAAGTAATAAAATAAATGTAATCGTGGTCCAGAAAATCAAACCAATTGCGGGTTCAATTAAACTTGCTAAGATGAATAAACTATTCATGTTGTTAAATTATTGTTTTTATTTTTGTTTTTGTTTAATAAAACCAAAGCTGTTACCAACCGTAACAACTTTGGTCTTTTAGGATCATTAATTACAGAAGTGCCACTACCACACCGAAAAGGGCAACACCTTCTACAAGGGCAGCCGCGATCAGCATGGTTGTTGTAATTTTTCCTGATGCTTCAGGTTGACGTGCAATGGCATCCATTGCATGTCCACCAATTTGTCCGATACCGATACCGGCACCGATTACAGCTAATCCTGCACCAACTGCAGAGATACTTCCTGTCATTCCTACTACATCCATTTGTTTTTGTTTTTTATTGGTTATTAAATAAAACGTTTAATGTGCTTTTATGCCTTCGTGATCATCCGATGTGTGCGCGCCATCTTCATTGGTATCGGCTACTGCCGAACCAATAAATAAAGAGGTCAACATGGTAAAGATATAAGCCTGTAATACCGCAACCAGCACCTCAAGCACGTCTATGAAGAGCGCGAAAGCGATTGAAACGGGTGAAATAAAGATACTTTTAAAGATAAAAATCAAACCCACCAGGGAGATAATAATGATGTGACCTGCGCTGATGTTGGCGAATAACCGGATCATCAATGCAAAAGGCTTTGTTAAAATGCCTATGATCTCTATCGGGATCAGGATAGGCCAGATGGCTTTTGGCGCATGGGGTGCAAAAATATGTGCCCAGTAATGTTTGTTGCCGTTTAAGTTGGTAACGATCAAAGTAACCACCGACAATACCAGGGTGAAAGCGATGTTACCGGTAAGGTTAGCGCTCACCGGAATTAAACCGAATATATTGTTGATTAGGATCAGGAAAAACACAGTGAGCAGGTAAGGCACAAATTTTTCGCCCTTTGGACCTATGTTTTCTTTTGCCAGGTCGTCACGCACAAAAACGATTAAAGGCTCAAGGAATGACTGTGTGCCTTTAGGGGCCGAAGTAACACCCTGCTTTTTGTAAGCCCTTGCCACCGATGTAAATAAAAGAACAAGGATCAGGGCCGAAAATAACAATTGTGTGGCATTTTTTGTCAGCGAAAAATCGAGGGGCGCCTTGTTGGTGGCTATGGTGTTGCCTTTTTTGTTTTTTCCTTCAATAATGTACTGCCCATGCTCATTCGGGGTTTCTGTGGCATAATAAATGGTTTCTTCGAAATTGATAAAACGCTCGCCGTTTCTTTCAACAACCACGGTGCCGTGTGTGTCATGGTGAAATTCTGAAGACATAAAAGTAACGATGCCATTGTCGGTCTTAAGGATTACCGGCAGGCCCAGTGACACTGCGTCGTGCCCGTCGCCCCATAAATGCCAGGAGTGGGAATCAAGGATGTGCTCAAATGCGATCTTCGAAATATCAACTGGCTTATCAGAATCCGCGTGTGGATCCTCTGCAACAGCCGTGTGAGGAGCTTCAGCGCTCACCTCATGATGATCGCCGGCGATAGTTTCCTGGTGATTTAAAGTATCGGCTGGTTCGTTAGAATCGCCCGCAAAACTGAAAACAGAAATAAATGTAAAAAATATTGCTAAAATGAAGTTGTTCTTCCCTGAAGTATTGATTTTATTGGTCATCTGCAAAAAAAATCTGTTTGATTTTGAATTCGGGTGCAAATGTAGTCAATTTTTAAGTAAATGCAAGGGCAATTTGGGGGTAAATTTTCATGTAAAGCAGCTATTTTGCTTATAAATCAAAAAAAACATGTTTTAGCTGCGTCAGATCCAAAAAAGGGCTGCGCTAACATATTTAAATTGCTGCTATCTTAATTTATTGCTGTATTTTAAAACGGGTGCCAAAATATTGTATTTTTGGACCGCAAATCATCTCATGCAGTTTAACTCCTTTGCGTTCGCGGTTTTTCTTCCCATTGTATTTCTGATATACTGGTTCGTTTTTAATAAAAATGTAAGGTCGCAAAACCTGTTTATTTTATTGGCCAGCTATTTTTTTTATGGCTGGTGGGACTGGCGATTTTTGGGTATTCTGATGTTTACAACCGTTGTTGATTATTTCCTGGCTATAAGGATCCATAAGGCAGCTTCAGAAAAAACAGGCAAAATCTGGCTTGGTCTGAGTTTGTTCATGAATCTGGGTCTGCTTTGCTTTTTTAAATACTGGAATTTCTTCGTGGATTCATGGATCACCGCCTGGTCATCGCTTGGTGTTCATATGAACCCCTTAACCGTGAGTGTAATTCTGCCAATTGGTATCTCGTTTTATACCTTCCAGGAACTCAGTTATACGCTCGATGTGTATAAAAAAAGAATGGAGCCGGTACTTGACCTGGTTGGTTTTGCGGCGTTCATTACTTTTTTCCCACAACTGGTAGCGGGGCCAATAGAAAGGGCTTCAACTTTTATTCCGCAGTTCCTTAAAAGCAGACAGTTTTCGACGACTCAGGCCATAACCGGGTGCCGGCTGATTCTTTGGGGCCTGCTTAAAAAGGTTGTAATTGCAGACAATCTTGCCGTTTATGTCAATAATATTTACGAAAATTATGAGTCGCTGCCCGGCCTTGTTTTATTGCTCGGCGCCGTTCTTTTTGCGTTCCAGATCTTCGCCGATTTCAGCGGGTATTCCGACATTGCACTGGGTACAGCCAAGCTCTTCGGGTTCGATCTGATCAAAAACTTTAACAACCCCTTCAGCAGTAAAAGTATCACTGAGTTCTGGCGCCGCTGGCACATTTCGCTTTCCTCGTGGTTCAACGATTACCTGTTTACACCGCTCTACACTTCCCTTCGCAACTGGGATAAAGCAGGTTTGGCCGCATCTCTTTTTATTACCTTTTTCCTAAGCGGCTTATGGCACGGCGCAGGGTGGACTTTTATCATCTATGGCTCCATGCACGGGTTGGCGCTGGTTTACGAAGTACTTACCAAAAAACAGAGAAAAAAAGCCTCCTCGAAGATTAATCAACATTTGTACAACAACCTCAGCATGCTGCTCACTTTCAGTTTTGTTGTTGTGAGCTGGATCTTCTTCAGGTCTGTTTCGACTCAACAGGCATTTGGTTACTTACACAAAATATTCACGGGTTTTACCGATGGAACCATTGACACAAGATACCTGAACGCTTCGTGGTTGGTGTGCCTGAGCATTGCAATTGAGTACCTTTGCCGCAAAAATGAATACGCGGTTTTTATACCGTCTAAACGCATGCCTTCTTATTTACTTTTTGCCTTAGAAGTGATCGCGGGTTTGCTGGTTATTGACTCCTCAATAACCTTGAACCACGACCAGTTTATTTACTTCCAATTTTGACCCAGGTTTTTTATAGTTTATTCGTAAATTTAGCCTCCTGATTAAGGCCGATATGAATTTTGCAGCACTAAAAAAAAATCTAAAAAAAGACGTTTTACACATTCCGCCAGTTAAAGTTGCTCTGCTCGGGGACAGTTCGACTCAGCTATTTAACCAAGCACTGAGAGGTTATGGCATTAATGAAAATCTGAACCTCGAAATATTTGAAGCTGACTACGATCAGATCGATCAGCAGGTGATGAGCGGTTCCTCTGAACTTTACGAATTCAACCCCCGTTTTATTATTATTTTCCAATCCGTTGAAAAACTGTATGCGCATTTTTGTGAAAAAAATAACCAGCATCGGTCTCAGTTAGCGGCCGATCACATCAATTCTGTTGAAGGCTTTATTGACGCCATCAATGGCAATTCACGGTGTAATATTATTTACCTGAATTTTGCTGAATTATCAGATAATACTTTTGGTCACTATGCCAATAAAATAGATTTTTCATTTACTTACCAGTTGCGCAAAATCAATTTTGAACTGATGGACCTTGGGCGCAAACACAAGAACTTTTTCATTGCCGACCTGAGCGCCCTGCAGAACGTCTTTGGCCGCGCATATGCGCATTCTCCCCAGATCTTTATTTCCACCAGTATGGTTCACACCATCGATTTTCTGCCACACGTAGCTAAGAGTTGTGTTGATATCATTAAAGCCATACAGGGAAAGATAAAAAAATGCATAATTCTCGACCTCGACAATACCACCTGGGGCGGCATTATTGGCGACGATGGTATGGAAGGTATCCAGATCGGCAGTCTTGGTATCGGAGAAGCTTTTTCGCAGTTGCAACGCTGGGTAAAACAACTTAAAGAACGTGGAATTATTCTGGCAGTATGCAGTAAAAATACCGACGAAGTAGCCCGTGAACCATTTGAAAAACACCCCGACATGATCCTGAGGTTAGAAGACATCGCTGTGTTTGTAGCTAACTGGGAGAACAAGGCCGATAACATCCGCAACATACAATCTGTGCTGAACATAGGATTCGATTCTATGGTTTTTATAGATGATAACCCGGCAGAAAGAAAAATAGTAAGAGACAACCTGCCAGACGTAACGGTTCCAGAGTTGCCGGAAGACCCTGCAGAATACGTGGGTTTTTTACAGAGTCTCAACTTGTTTGAGACCGCTTCGGTAACCGAAGAAGATGGTGACCGCACCAAACAATACCAGGAGGAAGCCAAACGCGCCAGCATTAAAAAAGCATATACCAATGAAGCTGACTTTTTACAAAGTCTTAGTATGACCTGCGTTACAAGAGAGTTTGAAAAAATGGACATACCAAGGATCGCTCAATTAACACAACGTTCGAACCAGTTCAACCTCCGCACGATTCGTTATACCGAAGATGACCTTAAAAGAATTACAGCCTCACCCGATCAGTTTACACTATCGTTTAAACTGGGCGATATTTTCGGCGACTATGGCCTTGTAAGCGCTATTATCGCGGAGAAAAAATCAGATACATTGTTCATAGATACCTGGATCATGAGCTGCAGGGTACTAAAACGTGGCCTTGAACAATATGTCACCAACCAGCTTGTTGAAATAGCGAGCCGTCACGGCATCAAAAAAGTAACAGGAGAATACATCCCAACACCCAAGAATGGACTGGTTAAAGACCATTTTAAAAATTTAGGATTCGTAGAGGAGAACAATGTATGGGTATTAGATGTAAATTCGTTTAATCAATTTCAAACACATATAAAAGAACACGAAAATGGAAGTTAACGAGGTTATTTCGCAGGTGAATACAATTTTTAAAGATGTTTTGGATAATGACGAAGTTGTTATCTCGGCAGACACAACAGCCAATGATGTGGATGAATGGGACTCACTGACTCACATTCAGTTGATTGTTGCCATTGAAAAACACTTTAAGATCAGGTTCTCATCTGGAGAAATACAGGGTTTTAAAAATGTTGGCGAAATGTGCGCTGCAATTAAAAACAAACTGGGCTAATGAAACAGGGCGATCTGTTTTCAGAAACTTTCAAAATTTCTGAATCTGTGTATAACGGGTTTCTTTCGGTTTTTAACGACCGCAACCCGGTGCACGTTGACAGTGCTTACGCCAAGAAACTCGGGTTCAGGGAAAAAATCATGCATGGCAATATCCTTGGCGGCTTTCTTTCGTATTTTATTGGTGAATGCCTCCCGGTTAAAAATGTGGTGATCCATTTACAGGAAATCAAATATTTAAAGCCGGTGTTTTTGAATGATGAATTGAATTTCTCGGCCAGAATAACAGAGGTGCACGAATCGGTAAATGCCATAAGTTTTTCTTATGTGTTTGAGAATGTTCAGCAGGTAAAGGTGGCAAAAGGCAAAATTCAAATTGGAATAATAAAATGAACATTCTTGTCACAGGCGGCGCATCGGGGCTTGGAGAAGCCATTGTCAGGGAGTTTGCCGGAACACCCGGTAATAAAGTCTTTTTCACTTATTTCGGTTCGGAAGCTGCTGCGAAAAACCTTGAAAAAGAACTCATCCACACAAAGAGCATTCACTGTGACTTTACAAACAACGAAAGCATCGCTTCGCTGCTGATGCAAATAGAATTGTTTGACCTTGATGTACTGGTGAACAACGCCATTCCGGGCATGGTTAAAAAACACTTTCATAAAATAAACCCCGAGGAATTTACGGGCAGCTTCAGCAGGAATGTACTTCCGGTGATTCGTATTACACAAAAAGCGATCCTGGAATTCAGGAAGAAAAAATACGGTAAAATTATTACTGTATTGTCAGCCGCCGGAATTTCAAAACCGCCAGTAGGCTGGTCAGAATATGTTGCGGCAAAGGCATACATCGAAGCCTTGAGCCGCTCCTGGGCAACAGAGAATATTTCTTTTGGCATTACAGCCAATTGTATTTCACCTTCGTTTATGGCCACGAAGTTAACCGGAGATACCGACGAGCGTGTGGTTGAAGAGATGATAAAAAATCACCCTCTTAAAAAATTACTGACAACCGAGGAGGTCGCTCAGGCAATAGCCGGGCTATCAGCTGCGTCGCCACATATCAATGGTATTAATCTGGTAATGAATGCCGGTACCGACCTTAAATAAGTTTCTGATGACGGGAAATGAAAAAATAAAAAAATTTTTGAAGGTATTCTCTATCCGCCTATTTATTTTTGCGCTTCTTGCATTTGGGTGCTTTTTTATTGACCATGGCCGCTCTTATTACCTTGGCCTTACGGAAGGTTCGTCGTACAACAAGATTCCATGGATTTACAGGAAAATAAACACCAGCGATATCGATAGCAATTCAGTTTTGTTCTTCGGGCCTTCATTGTGTTTGAATGGCATTAACGATAATCTTTTGACCTCGCAGGGAAAACACAAGTACTTTAACATGGGTATCAATCACTCATGTTATGGCCTTACTTATGCCATTCTGAAAGACATTGTTGAAAAGAAGAGGCCCCGGAAAGTGTTTATAAGCCTTAGGTATGGGTTTTCTATGCAAATTCATAATATGTATCCGATTGTGGTGAACGCCGGTGAAATACTTTCGTCGGCGAAATACACCAACGTAGAAATGTTCAATTGTATTTACACAAAAACTGCATGGAATATCCATTATTATACCAGGTTCTTTAAACTGCCGGTTGACGAAGCCCCGCCGAGACAACTGGCATGGGGCCAGGATCCTGAACCTGCAGTGGATGAAGAAAAAGTACAGACCCTGTACAACAGAGACTACAAATCTTTTGAGAGGATATTCGCTTACCAGAAAGACGATACCGAAGCGTCAACCGGATTCTCAATAAAAAGCCTTAAACGAAACCTTTATGAAAAAAAATTATACTACCTCGACAATGTTTTGTACCAGCAAAAAATGCTGAAGGCCTGCAAAGATCTGCTGGCTGAAAAACAAATCGCCTACGACTTTGTTCTGTTTCCGACACTTCATCAGCAAATCGCCGGAAATACAAAGGTTACCGTAGATTATTACGAAAAAAAATATCCGGATATTTTTAACGGGCACCAGATCATCTTTGAGGAGTCGGAGGATCTGAAATCATTTAAGATCTGGACTGACGCCCTGCACCTGAATAAACAGGGCGCCGATATATTTTCGAAACTTTTGCTCAAGGATATTGAGTAAGAATTATTGCCTCACATTTGCGCCTATCTGCAGCCTACATTTTTTATTTTAAAGTGGGTGGGATAACTGTTACAGTTCTTTTTTTCATTTAACATTTCGGCTGACTGGTTTTCGGCGTGACAAATCAACCGGGACTCGTTTTTGTCTGTTCTGACTTGGCAAAGTGGAAAAATTTATTACCTTTATTTAGCCAGACTTGAAAAAAAAGAATTCAAATATTTTTCTGTTTTTCTTCCTCGTTACTTTGTGCGCCTGCAAAAAGTACCCTGAGGACCGAGGCCTTTTTCTAAAAAACCCTCAGTCGCGAATAACGAAACATCACTGGCAGGTAGCCGGGGTTTTATATAATGAAACAGAAATTAACCATCAGCTTAACGATAGTTTAATTTTAGGTGAAATAGAAAACTTGCAACTTGAATTTCAATATCAAGCCAGAGAATCCGGTACACGCAGTTGGGTTAGGTATACATACAACGGAGACGATAAGACGTTTTCGACAACTGGACTTTGGGAACTAGAAAACAAGGATAAAGATCTTTATTTGACTGAATTGGATAGCTGGTCTAACTTTGTGGACACAAATGCATACCATGACCACCTTATATTGAATAATTTATTTAAAACCAGTTGGTCAATTTTAAAACTAAATAAATCAGAATTAAAAATAAAGAATATTAAGGGTTTTGAAATCAGGCTTAAGTCTATTAAATAGGACGTTTTAGTATTTTATTCGTGCTCTTGCAAAAGTGCTCATGCATAAAATTCATTATTTTCTTGATTCTAACGGACGTGTAACCAGTAAACGGAAAAAACTCAAGAAGAAAGCCATGATCGCGACTCACAACATACCAGGCATTCCCTTCGACGAGGGCTTATCTGTTGACGCTCTTCTAAAAACTTCAGTTTAAAAAGAAGACCCGCCACCAAAAAACAAAGCTGTTTGTGCCCTGCAACCCCAACAGCGGTTATGCGGCCATACGACTATATTATTTTTGAAATAACAGAATCATTCCGCTACTTTTATAAAAAAATTTATGAATTACTGGTTAATAAAATCCGAGCCCTCGGTATACGGTTGGGAACAACTCAAAAAAGACAAAAAAACCGACTGGACCGGCGTGCGCAATTATGCAGCCCGCAATAATTTAAGAGACATGAAAAAGGGTGATCTCGCTTTTTTTTATCACAGCAATGAGGGCCAGGAGATTGTTGGTATTGCGAAGGTGGTGAAGGAGAATTACCAGGATCCAACCTCCGAAGAAACCGCCTGGTTGTCGGTGGACTTTGCGCCGGTACAGGATCTGAAAAAACCCGTGAGTTTACAAATGCTTAAAAACGATGAATTTTTCAAAAACATGGATTTGGTAAGACTAGGAAGACTGAGCGTTGGCAAAGTGACAGAGACTGAATTTTTTAAGATCTGTGAAATGGGCGGGGTAACATTAAAATAAGTTAATACAAGCTGTTTAATATCCTGATCGCGTTTACCAACCTTTCTGAATCGGTGCCGGTAATAACTGAATACGATGTTTTTGAGTGTTTAATTTCAGTTTCATTCATCTGAAAAAGCAGGTCGCGGCTGTGTTTGTTTTGCCTGAGCGCATCCTCCGTCCAGGGAATGTTATTGTCGGTGAGGAAATAATAATCGTATTTAATGTTGGTCAATTGTTCTGCGATAAATTGGGGTGTTTGTTGAAACTCCAGTTCAGCCCATATTTTCAGGGTAATGAGGGTAGTGTCACAAAATAAAAATCCTGTTGCTTTTGACATGTAGTCGTTCTCCAGTTCAATTTGCCTGCGGGCTATGCTCACCAGGTCATTCAGCGTATAGTTATAAATATCTGAATCATTAAAATATTCCCGTGCGTATTCTGGTACAAACACTGTTTGGTAATGTTTGGCAAGGGCTTCGCAGAGCCAGGTTTTACCTGTGCTTTCGGCGCCAATGACCGCTATCTTTTTTATACCGTTTTTCTCCATTTAAAATAGCCATAGGCCGCCAGTATAGCCATGATCAGGCTCAATGCCGCGAAAAACCACAATTCCTTGATACAATACAATAAAATATAGGCTACATCTATCACCACCCAGATCAGCCAGTTTTCGATCCATTTTTTGGTCATCATATAGGTCACCGTTAAACTGCTGGCAGTTAAAACGGCGTCAAATAAGGGTTGCTCACCCTTAAACCGAAGTAGCAGGTAATAATAAAACAACACCTGCAAAATAGTGATCCCAATCAAGGCCGGTAACTCTTTTAAATTGGCGGGCTGTACCACGAAGGCTTTGTTTTTATTGGTATTCCAGTAAAACCAACCGTATAATCCTGCAAAAAAATAAAAGATCTGCAGGGCCATGTCGCCATAAAGCCTTGAGTCAAAAAATATAACAATTGAAATAACAACGGCAACCAATGAAACCGGCCAGCACCAGATACTTTCACGAATGGTCAGCCAAACGCCCGCAGCGCCGATTAAAAACACAACAATTCCGGGCCATTGACTGAGGAGAAACCCGGCCAGATTAAATTCCATTATTCAAAACTAATGTTATTGGCTTTGAATTCGTTGATAATTTTTAAAAAATTTGCGTAAGGTGATTCTCCGTTCCAGACATAGGAATTAAAGGCTATGCCACTAAAACCAAGTTTAGCGGCTTTGGCGATCACTTTTGGAGAGGTACCGCCACGCGCTATCAATATCTTGCCGCTGTTCTTGATGGCAGCTAAAATGCCTTCTTCGTAAAACCCGCTGTAAAGTTCGCCGGTCATGTTGTTAAACATGGTGCCGATCAGGTAATAGTCGAAGTTTTGATCTTCCTTTTTATAGATTTGCTGCAAGCGCGCGTAGGAACGGCTTTTGGAGGTTTTTCCAAATTTCAGTTTCAGGCGCAACCTCACAAAAACATATCGCCATTTTTTCGACATGTGCGTGCTGCTCAGGTGAATGCCCTTGAGTTTAAATTTAAGCGCCAGTTTATGATGCGAATGGATAACAATACGATTATGGAAATGCACCGGGATTTCTTTCAGATACTCTGTCATCTGGTTGGTAGAGTATTTGGGTTTCCTCAGATGTAGGGTGGTTAAGCCTGTTTCAAACATTTTGGTCACCAGTGACTGTTCATTCGGAACATCTGTTGATGGAGTGATAATAAATAATTTCATTAATGGGTAATGGTTATTATTAAGCCGTACAGGCAAGATAGATTTTGTTTACGTAAAAACAACATTAATTTAACGCGTTTTTATTAAAAATTAAAAACATGCGCCGATTTCATTTAGTAAATAAACGTTTTTCTCAAGGGCGTTGCCGATGACGATCATATTTGCCCCGGTTTTAATTGCCTGCAGGGTCTTTTGTTTTGAGTCAATGCCCCCACCAATAATCACCGGTATGTTGACCTGTTTTTTAACCCGCTTTACAAGATCGGTGGGGATATTTGTTTTTGCACCACTGCCAGCTTCCAGGTAAACCGCTTTAAAACCTAGCTGCTCGGCGGCAATGGCGGTATTAACAATGTAGGTTTGGTTATCTGGATTAAGCGGTTTTGTTTTGGTAACTTTTTGCGTTGCCGAAACACTCCCGCCATCTATCAGCAAATAAGCTGTAGAGAGATACTTGAGCTTCATTTTTTTAATAACCGGGGCAGCCTTTATGTGTTTTTCAATCAAATAATCGGGATTGCGGCCCGACAAAAGGCTAAGCAGCAGCAGGCCATCCGCTTTTTTTGAAAGCTGGCTTTCGTCGCCCGGGAAAAGCACTACCGGCACTGCCGAGATCTTTTTAATTTCACTGATCGTTTTTGCCATGTCGCCATTGTACAATTTGCTGCCTCCTACCAGAAAGCAGGATACATGGTGGTTAGCCGCCAGCCTGATCAGTTCGGGATTAAACTTGTCAGGATCAATTAAAACTGCCAGCAGGGGTTTGCCATTATTGAGATCTTTTATCAGGTGTTTAAATTTCACAGTGCAAGTTATTAGGCGGCCAGTTCTTTTAAGATATAAACCATTACATAGTCTTCTATTTTTTCCTTTACCAACTCAAATCTTTTAATCGCATCCTTTGTTTCAATTTTACCTAAAATTAGCCCGCCATCAAAATCTTCTACCGATAAATTTTCCTTAAAGTCAAGATTTTTTAACCCGAAACACTTATACATGGCTTCTTTGGAAGCCCAAACCGCTATCAGTTTCTCAATATCTTCTCCGGCAAAAGCCGCTTCATTGACATTCATAAATTTATGACGGATCTTCAGCACTTTATCCCTTAACAGTTCTATGTCTATACCTGTATTTTGTTTATTATTAACAATAATTACCAATTTATCGTGAGAGTGCGAGATGGAGATATGGTAAGTGCTACCGGCTAAAAAGGGTTTATTTTCGGGCGTATAAAGCAGTTCGAAATCCGAGGTGCCCAGTAATTTTTGCAAAACGAAACGGGTGCCTGCTTTTTCCTGCTGCCGCTTAATTTGAACATTATTTTGCGCCGAAAAGGCCTTAAGATCCAGTAAACCGATAGATATTTCAGCCGTTATTTCCCTTATCTCGATCACAAATAATTAGTTGAGAGTTACAAACTTATGACTTATCTTTGTAATCCTTAAAAATAAATTCATAATAAACCAAATAACATGTCAGCAACAACAACAAAGTACACCTCGTACAAAGTAAAAGATATCTCATTGGCAGAATGGGGTCGCAAAGAAATTAAATTAGCAGAAGAAGAAATGCCGGGTTTAATGTCCCTCCGCAAGGAATACGGCGCTTCAAAACCTTTAAAAGGTGCCCGTATCGCAGGTTGTTTACACATGACCATTCAAACCGCGGTATTGATTGAAACTTTAAAAGAGTTAGGCGCTGAAGTTACCTGGAGTTCTTGTAATATCTTCTCAACCCAGGATCACGCGGCAGCGGCAATAGCGGCTGCAGGCATTCAGGTTTACGCCTGGAAAGGAATGACCGCTGAGGAATTCGACTGGTGTATTGAACAAACATTATGGTTTGGCGAAGATCGCAAACCACTAAACATGATTTTGGACGATGGTGGTGACTTAACCAACATGGTATTTGACCAATTTCCTGAACTGGCAGCCGGCATCAAAGGTTTGTCTGAAGAAACCACTACCGGTGTTCACCGTTTATATGAGCGCATGAAAGCGGGTACTTTAATGTTACCTGCCATCAATGTGAATGACTCGGTTACCAAATCTAAATTCGATAATAAATACGGTTGCCGTGAATCATTGGTTGACGCAATCCGCAGGGCTACAGACATCATGCTGGCCGGAAAAGTTGCAGTAGTTGCCGGATACGGCGATGTTGGAAAAGGCTCAGCGCAGTCTTTATCTTCACAGGGTGTACGTGTAATTGTTACCGAGATCGATCCTATTTGTGCTTTACAGGCTGCTATGGATGGTTACCAGGTTCAGAAAATGGATAACGTGGTGAAAATCGCCGATATCATTGTGACTACTACGGGTAACAAAGACATCGTGGTGGGTCGTCACTTCGAAGCCATGAAACACGGTGCCATCGTTTGTAACATTGGTCACTTCGACACTGAAATTGATATGGCCTGGTTAAACAAAACTTATGGCAATACCAAAGATGTAATTAAACCACAGGTTGATAAATACACCATCAATGGTAAAGATATCATCGTTTTGGCTGAAGGCCGTTTGGTGAACTTAGGTTGCGCGACAGGGCACCCAAGTTTTGTGATGAGCAATTCGTTCACTAACCAAACTTTAGCGCAGCTTGAATTATGGACAAACAGAGACGCTTATGAAAACAAAGTGTATGTATTGCCAAAAATTCTTGACGAAAAAGTAGCGCGTTTGCACCTTGCAAAAATTGGTGTTGAACTGGATGTTTTAAACAAAGACCAGGCCGATTACATTGGTGTTAAAGTTGAAGGTCCGTTTAAATCTGACGCTTACAGGTACTAAGATTCGTTTATTGCTCTTTCAAAACCCCTGCAGTGATTTGCGGGGGTTTTTTGTTTGGATTTTAACAGCTATTAGAAAAAACATTCACTATTATTGCATTGTAACCCTACCCAACACAATTTAGATTAACACCACAATGCTGAGCAAAAATGTTTTCTATATATTGATCGTTGTCTGTATGGCTCTTGTCAGCTCCTGTTCGCAGAGAGGCTGTAAAGACAAAGACGGGGAAAATTACGAGCCCACGGCGGGAACCGACTGTTCGTGCTGTTTTTATTCAGCGAAGGCAATTATCTGGTATGAAAAACCATTTTACGATCTGTTAAAGGCGGCCAATGTCACTAAATTAAAATATTATGTGAACGGCGAACCGGGAGGAGAAAGCCGGTCGAGTATCCCCTACTACACCTCGTCACCTCCAACGATCTATTCCAGCGCGAATAACAACAATGGTCAAAGTTACGCGAACTATTACACCAAAGAACATGGTGAAGCCATGATAGCCGTTTTGGGCAACGATAAAACAAAAATAATGAATGTCACCGTCATGGATCAGAACGCTATTGTAAGATGGAGTGGAAAAGCCACTTTTAAAGCCAACGATGTGATAACTATTAAATGCGAGTAAATAAATGCATCACTCTTCTACATACCTGCCAGGTCAAAGAAAAAAAATTATCACTTTTCCTGTTATTTTTACTCTGCTTTTCTTATTCGTCAACCGCCAGGGTTTGACCCAGAATACAGGATACCTTGGCAAAAAATTCATGCTAAAAACCAATGTAGTCAATGGGATCAGAATAGGTTTTAACAATTGCGAGCTTGAATATGTGATTGACAGACGGCTCTCTTTAACTGGTGAGTTCGAGATCTTTAAATATTCAAGAGGGGATAAAGGTGTAGATGTAAAAACCGGGAAGATAAAGCCTGGAAGCCGGCAACTTGAAGAAAATAAAGAAATCAGCACACTCAAAAATGGCACCACAAAGGGCCTGATCGGCAGGATCGGGTGCAAATTATATTTTGATAAAGTGCTCCCAGCCCCAATTGGCTTTTATGCCAGCTTCGGGATTGGTTTTGGCTCTGCGAGCATGAAGGATTACCGGGTGTCATACGAGTACAAAAAATCCCCGAACAGCTTTGGTCATGACGAAGGTGTTCAACGCCCTGACGTGACGGATCTGAATGGCACAACAAAAATATTGTTTTTTGAAATGCCATCATTTGGTTGCCAGGCCGTTTATCATAAACTGATAGTGCTTGATGGTAAAATTTCAGTTCAATCGCAATACTGTCCAATGCCAGATAACCTCAGGAACGCCTTAGAGCACAATTACTTTGTCAGAAGTAATACCCTGACCTATGCCCGCAATAATCTCTCGGTAGGATTAGCAATCTACTTAAAAGTTGGCTTCCTGATTTTTTAGCAAGCTCATTATTTTTTCTTCAGGCTCCTGATCATCTCTCCAAAATTCTGTTTTTTGTACATGGCGTTAATGATGTTAACGATCCGTGTTGCCTTAGTGGTTGCGCCTTTGGCACTGTATACATATTGGTGAAAATAATTGCGTTGCGATAACAGCAGAGTGTCAAATTGACTCTTAGCCACTTTGTCGTCGTTTAAACACGCTATCAGTTCCTGCGACTGCAAGGCCTCACTGGCATCCAGTTCGATCTTTAACGACACCATGGCGCCTTCTTTTTTACCGAGTTGTTTTCGGAGTTCGGCATTTAGGGCAACGATGTACCTGCCATCGCCAACAGGATAGGTGGCCATGCGATCAAACTTTACATCGTCGATCACACCTTTGATCCTGAATTCTTTTTTATCTTTTCTTTTAAGTTTTGTAAGAATATCGTCGGGGATATCGATGTAGGTCCACCCGGTTTTTTCACCTTTGCTGCTGAATTTCATGATCATTCCTTTAAATGCAAACATGCCTGCTTCAATTTAAATGTATTAAAAAATAAGTATCCCCAGTTTTAAATATATTGCAGGGCATAACAGCAGCCGCCCATAGGCATAAGAGATGGTATTGCCCCGAAGAAAATAATTGTGCTCAAAATTATTAAGAAGCTCATCGGAAAGCGTACCGTATTGCCCCTGCAATGAAATTTTTCCATCCAGGGAAATATAACTGTTAAAAATCTTTTGGCAGCCAAAGGCCGGCGCTTCAAAATAAATGATTTTTGCCGAACCCGACAGACCGCTAACAGCTTTTTTAGGCACCATTGTGGCTGTGCCACGCACTACCTTGTATTCATAGGAAACGTCATAATCTTTAAACGTGGCTGAACCAAAACCGAGACTGAACTCAGTGTACCAGCCATTAGGTGCTGGAATGATCCTATCGAAATAAATTTTGCAACCAACATTGCCGATCCATCCTTTTGAATTGCCATTGCTCAGGATGCTGTACTCTTTGAATTCAGGACTGCCACTTTCAGGCTTTACCCTGCCTGTGCGTACCTTTAATCCTTGGCTGTCCCTGCTGTAATTAAAAAACTGTATGCCAACGTTGATAGACAATTTCCTCTTCAGCACGTATTCAATATCACAATTATTAAAACCAGGCATTCTACCGTTAAGCAGGTTAGTTTTGACGATGAATTTTTTTCCTAAATAACCCGTTGCCTGGCCATGAAGAAAAAAAACTGGCATTAACAGAACCAAAAAAAACACATTTTTAATTATCACATTCATAATTGCCATGAAAAAATGTTTGCCGTATACATCTATGGTCGTTTTTTAAGTTCAACGGCCAGCATCGCGTAACTGTCATAGATCATTTGCGAAATAACGCTTCTTTTTACTTTTTTACTCACTGTTTTCAGCTCCCTGTAAACAGTTTCCGCGCGATCGGTGTCAACAACGAGGTGATACAAAACAAGATCATCATTTACTACATAGATCCCCATGTACGAAAAATAAGGTGTGCCGAAGCTGCGCGACAAAGTATTGAATTCGTGTGAAATTCTTGGGGGATAAACAAATACTTTTTTCTGGATCACATTGGCCTCTCTCCTGGTATTAAAGTTAAGCGGTGTGTTTTGGTCGAAGTTAACCGCCAGCATGTTTGTTTTTAATTTTAAGAGTTCTTCATAATAGGCGGCATCTGTCGTACTGCTCAAATCGCGCAATTCCAGCGTTATGTCGTTTTTTCTGGAAAAGTTTTTTATGTCTCTTTTGATGCAACCGTTAAGGTCTTCGCATTTACGCAGGTTATAATTCAGCGCATCGTCATCGAAAAAAAAACGGGGATCAATACAAATTAATTTTACAGGGCCATTTGAACCCAGTCCCTCATTTGTCTCAATCAGCAGGGTATTGCTACTACAAGCCTGTATCAGCAAGGTTATCGGTATCATTTTAAATATTCTCATTGCAGTTTCGTTTTTACAAAATTACCATACCTGCCTTGTGGATATTTTACCTGGTAATCGCGGTAATAATTTCTTGCGGCTACCTTCCCCAGGTAATTTTCGGTATTTACAGCCATATAAAATAAGATGTTTTCTTTGCCACTGTATTTTTCATCGCGCAACCTTGTGTATTCAAAAGCCAGTTTTTTTGAATCTTTCAGGCTGATGTTGTTCAGCAGGGCGTAAAGGGTGTAAAAATCTTCAGTGTTCTGGCTTTTATCGCCATCCAGGTCAAAATCGTCTGGATTGATTTCCTTATAATAACTCATCCAATACAGGGCTCGAGCAACCGAAAAGTGAAGGTAGATGTTATCCGGATATTTTTCGAGTAACCGCAATGAATTGATCACTGTGTTGAGATAGTCCTGCTGCTCGTAATTATTCTCGATGCGCTCAAATCTTGCTACTTCCCTGATCCTGTTAAACCTCTCCTGCTCGGGTGCCGCGTCTTTTTTTATACTCCTGGCCATCAGGTTAACAGCTTCAACTCTTTTATCGAGGTCGGGATGTGTTTCGAAAATATCGTCGAGTTTCCCCGTAGCGATGGTGCTGTTTTCATCGGACTCAAAGTGTCTTCTCGCGTTTTTTCTGTCTTTTTGGCTGATCCATGAAGTGTCGATCTTCAGGTCAGTTGTGCTGAATATTTTCAGATAATCCAGTTCGGTTTCGACTTTTTTATCTTTTAGCTTCAACAATGCCGACCCGGCCATTTTTACATCATAATCTGCCTGCGCCATTAATTGCAGGGCCCAGGCATCCGCATCAAATTCCGACTCTCTTGAAAATCTCAGGCTGCGATAAGTGTCGGAGTTTTTATTCTGGTAGTTGAGTTCTTTCTCCCTGATCAAAAATAGTTTCTTAAGGTCTTTGATGCTGTGCTGCTCAGCGTAGTGTGCTATTTCATGCGCAATGATAAAAGCCAGTTCCGACTCATTATCAACAACAGCCAATAAGCCTGAATTCATAAAAATGGAGCCGTCGGGAAAACAGAAGGCATTGGCATTGGTGTACCTGGTAAGAAAAATTTTTATTTCGGTTTTTAATTTAGGTTCCGGGGCCAGCAGACGGTCTTTAATGGAGTCGATATAAACTGTGATGTCGTTTGCCAGGTAAAGCCTGCCACTTTGAAACAACTGCGATTTAAAAAAATTCATCTGGGCAAAATAGTCCTGGGCTTGTTTCTCTGTAAGCACCTTGTTTTCTGCCACATTTATTTTGGTGGCTTCGGCAGGATCAATCAAAAACGCGGTGGGGATACTGGCTTTTGATTGAATAGGCACATAGTCCTCCGCAAATTGTGCCACCGAACTCAGCGAAAAAATAAACGCCGCAGCAAGGGCAGGTGCCAGGCGCTTAAACGCCTTCGGTACATTTTTTTTCATCTTTTTCATAGTTGGAGCTGGAAGATCTTGCCTGCGTTAAATTGAACCTCACGCTGCCAGACAATGTTACCACCCTCATTTTTAATAACAACTGAACATATCTTGGATTTTGCCTGCTCGAGGTTAACAATAAGGATGTTGCCATCGTTGGCGTCATAATTGCCGAACTTTTCATAAAGTGTTGGCTCAGAATACCATTCATAATAATCCAGGCCTTTTGTACTTTTCCCGGTAAACTCCCCGTCTATATAATAAAACAGCGTCGTGGCCCCAAGCCTCGAAGCATCCTGGTACCAGAGGTAGGCTTTACCAACATAATAACATGAACAATCCACTTTAGCACGGGGTTCATAATTTTCGGCGGTCTTGTCGGTGCAACCGCGTCTTGAGCAGGAACAAACGAAAAAACAAAATGTCGCGAAAAATATAAATCTTGATTTAACCAGCATGAGATCGTGATTTAATGCCTTGGGTGCTTTACTGTTACGGATTGATAAATTAAAAAACTAATGTAAATAAAAAATGTACACCAACAACTTTTGAATTGCAAATAAAAAGCAACCAGATTAAATACGCTATTACTTTTGCGTGATGAAAAACGAGCGGCGTTTAGTTTGTTTAAAGATTGCTAAGTATCGGCCTTAGCATAACTTAAAGGATTTAAGAAGCTTATACCTTTTGTAGTTCAATTACAGTAATCTCAGGCCAGATACCCAAACGGCCGGGATACCCCAGAAAGCCAAGGCCCCTGTTCACATATAGAAATTGTTCGCCTTGTTTATACAAACCAGCCCAGTTCTTATAAAGGTATTTAACAGGACTCCACTTAAATCCGGGAATTTCAATGCCCAACTGCATGCCATGGGTGTGGCCGCTCAGGGTAAGGTCAATGTCAGGATATTCGAGTAACACCTGTTTGTCCCAATGGCTGGGATCATGGCTCATTAATATTTTGTAAGGATAAATGTGTGTGCCTTCGTGGGCCTCTTTCATTTTACCATATTTTGGAAAACGCATGCTGCCTCCCCAGTTCTCAATACCGAGTAGGGCTATTTTTTCATTGTTCTTTTCCAGGGCCACGTGCTCATTCATCAGTAATCTCCAGCCGAAATCCTGCTGGTGATCTTTTAGTTTCTGGAGGTTCTTCGCTTTTTCGGCTTTGTTATCCCACTCCACATAGTCACCATAGTCATGGTTTCCCAAAACTGAAAAAACCCCGTGTGGCGCTTTTAACCTTTTAAAGAGGTGTTCATAACCTTCCACCTCTTTTGATTCGTTGTTTACCAGGTCGCCGGTAAATAAAATGAGATCTGCATCTTGCTGCATCACAATGTCAAAAGCTTTGGTCAGGGCATTGTCGTTGATGAAGGAGCCGGTGTGGATGTCGGACAATTGCACAATTTTAAAGCCGTGAAAACTCTCTGGCAGGTTGGGTGCCGGCACTTTTACATGATGCACCCTGTAACGGTAAGCACCCCTCACCATGCCATAAATAAAACCAACCGCCGGAACAACGGTAAAAGTGACAGCCACCTGGCTTAAAAATTTAAGCCGGCTGATGCCCTGACTTGCTTCAGCAACCTCACCGCTTTTGCGGGTAGCCAGAGAAATGATCCACCTAATCAATCGGATCACATCGTCGATAATTAAAAAAACGCAGCCCAGTAATTTGCATAACATGAGGATCAACAGGGCTGAAAACACAAATCTGAAAAAGTCATTCCAGTTTGGCGGCGGCACAAACAAAGCCACTGTTCCAAAGCCGATACTGAGTGCCATAAAAAAATAGGTGGTATAAAGGATGCCGTTTCTCCTGCCTTGCGAAAAGTCCTGTGTAAAGGTTTTAACTGCCTGCAGAAAATACAATTCAACAACAACAATTATCGTAAAAAAAATCAGGATCCTCAGAAACATAGCAGGTTAAAAGGGTCGAAATTACAAATAATTGCATTGCCTGTATTTACAAACCAATGTTAATTAATTCCAAAACTAAAAGTTTCTGTATGGGGGGTTTCTTCTATTTTTGAATAATAAGCAACTTTGTAGTGTAATTGTAATGGCGAAAAAAATAAGGGTAGGAATCATTTTTGGAGGTCAGAGTAAAGAGCGTGAAATCTCATTTGCCGGTGGACGCACAGTTTACGACAATTTGAACAAGTCGCTGTTTGATGTTGTACCGGTTTTTGTGGACAGTTTCGGCAATTTTATTGAACTCAACTGGGAGTTTATCTACAAGGGCACCATCCGTGATTTTTATCCGCCGGTTGAATTTTTACCCCCGGCTGATACCAGCAGCGAGCAACAGTTTCAGTTATATGCCGAAAATTTAGGAGCTTTGAACCAGAATGAGCAGGATGCATTGATCCAAAGGATAGGTAAAAAGCTCAGCATTGCCGAACTGAAGAATAAAATTGATTTCGCTTTTTTATGCCTTCATGGCCCTTACGGCGAAGATGGCAGGATCCAGGGTTTATTTGAATTTAATCACATTCCTTATAGCGGTTCAGGCATATTGGCCTCTTCCATAGGTATCAATAAAGCCGTTCAAAAAGCAATGATGATCACCCATGGCTTTAACAGCCCGGCCTACATCACAATCGACAGAAATGCCTGGCTCAGTGGCAAGGCAGGCAAAGTGTTCGAAACCGTAAAAGAAAAAATAGGTTTTCCCTGTGTCGTAAAACCGGCTAATCAGGGCTCCAGCATTGGGATCAGTATTTTGAACCAGACCAACGACGAGGAGAAAGACCGCTTGGGGCTGATGAGCGCCGTTGAAAAGGCCCTTTTTACACGCTGGGTCGACGCACACGAATGGATGGCTTTATCGCCTGAGCAGAAATTCAATTATATCAAAAGCCTGGCCGATATCCGCGAAGGTATTGGGATGCCCCTGTTGATCAGTCAACCAGCAGAATTAAACAGACCGGTATTTTATGATCCCTCCGAACTGATCAGCTTTCTGGATACACATTTAAAAACCGAAGGCTTTGTTTTAGAAAGCCTCGACGGAGAAAGCACGGTGCTGATAGAGGGTTTCATAGAAGGCAAGGAATTCAGCTGCATTGTGCTCGAAGATGAACAGGGCAAAGCCATTGCCCTGCCTCCCACTGAAATAAAAAAAGGAAAGGAACTCTTTGATTACCGCAGCAAATACCTGCCGGGTCTGTCGCGCAAAATCACACCCATAGATTTGCCCGACGCGCAAATCAACGACATCCGCGCAGCCTGCGAAAAATTATTTTACGATCTGCATTTCGATGTTTACGCACGCATAGACGGCTTTTTAAGCAAGGACGGCAGGATCTTTTTAAACGATCCCAATACGACCAGTGGCATGATGCCTTCGTCTTTCTTTTTTCACCAGGCTGCCGAGATCGGCTTAAATCCTTCACAATTCCTTACTTTCATTGTGCGCACCTCGCTGGCCAAAAGAATCATGCAGGCAAATGGAAATATAGCGTACACCGCTTTGCTGAACCAACTCGACCAGCAGATTTTAAACGATAAGAACGCCCTTGGAAATAAAAAGCGGGTTGCAGTTATTCTCGGCGGCTATTCTTCCGAACGACACATTTCTGTTGAAAGCGGGCGAAACGTTTTTGAAAAACTGGCCTCCTCTGAAAAATACGCCCCCTTCCCCGTATTTTTAACGGGCAACAATAGCGATCAGCAGATGTATCACATTCCTGTGAACCTGCTGTTGAAGGACAACGCCGATGATATTAAAGAAAAAGCCGAGAATTTTAAATTTCACCCTGTTATTAAAAAAATAATTGAAGAATGTTCGGCTATTACCGACAAATACGCTTCAGTCAATCACACTTCAATACCGGAAAAACTAACTTTCGCCGACCTCAAGAAAAAATCCGATGAAGTGTTTATTGCCTTGCATGGAAGGCCTGGCGAAGACGGGGCGATCCAGGAAAAACTGGAGGCGGTTCATTTGCCTTATAATGGGTCTAACAAAGAAAGCTCTTCCATTACCATTGACAAATACCGAACCAACGAGATCCTGAAACATAACGGTTTCCTCGTTGCCGAACATTTGCTGATCAGCAGGGAAGAATGGGAAAGTGACAAAGATAAATTTGCCGGCATTTTAAAAAACACCATCAAATATCCTTTTATTGCGAAGCCGGTTGACGACGGCTGCAGCAGCGCAGTAAAAAAAATTAAAACCTTTGAGGAGTTTGAAGCCTTTTGTAAATTGATTTTCAGAACCGGTGAGGAGCTTGATCCCAGGGCTTCGGACCTTTTGAGTATTAAAGCGAAAGAAGAATTTCCGCAAAAACAAGTGGTACTCGTTGAGGAATTGATCAGTAAAAGGGACGCTGCTCATTTTTTAGAGATCACCGGCGGCATGCTCACCAGGTACAACAAGCAGGGCGAAGTTGAATATGAGGTGTTTGAAGCGTCAGAAGCGCTGGCCGACGGTGAAATATTAAGCCTTGAGGAAAAATTCCTGGCCGGCCAGGGTCAGAATATTACACCCGCCAGGTACGCCAAAAAACCAGAAGAGCGGCAAAAAGTAAGCGAACAGGTAAAAGCTGCGCTTGGGGCGGCCGCCAAAGTGCTGGGTGTAACCGGCTATTGCAGGATCGACGCTTTTGTGCGTGTTTTTAAGGACTGCCGCGCGGAGATCATTTTTATTGAAGTAAATTCTTTGCCCGGCATGACGCCGGCAACCTGTATCTTTCACCAGGCCGCCATCAATAATTACAAGCCCTACGAGTTCATCGACCGCATCCTAGATTTTGGCAAAGAACGCCTGGAAACTGTTTCCTGAGGCAATCTGTTGAACAGTGGTGCCTAAATTTTCTTAATTTTACCCCATGGAGTTTGAGATCAAAGCACAGGACAAAGTAGGCCTGAACCTTAAGGAATTATGGTTGTACCGCGAATTGTTCTGGTTTTTCACACTGCGCGATATTAAAGTAAAATACAAACAAACTGTGTTGGGATTTTTGTGGGCCATCCTGCAACCCCTGGTGATGGCGCTGTTGTTCACACTTTTTTTAGGACCCGCCATTACCGCCTACACCAATCTTGATCTGCCTTACGATGTTTTTGCTTTAAGTGGTTTGGTGTTATGGGGCATTTTTTCAGCAGGCCTTAATAATGCCGGCAACAGCATGGTGAATAACGCCAACATCATCAAAAAAATTTATTTCCCCCGCCTCATCATTCCCATTTCGGCGGTACTTGTTGGCCTCTTTGATTTTTTAATGGCCTTTTCGGTTTTTATAATTTATTGTTTGTTCAAAGACATCTCCATTCACTGGAATGCGGTTATTTATTTTCCGCTCGCGGCTTTGCTCACCTGTGTGGCGACCTTTGGTGTTGGCACCCTGCTGGCCGCGCTCAACATCAAATACCGGGACTTCCGATACATCATTCCGTTTCTTATCCAGTTTTTTTTATTTGTGACGCCGGTGATCTACCCGCCCAGCATCACCAGTAACCGTTATTTTCAGAACCTCATCTATTTAAACCCCATGACCGCGCCCCTCGATCTTTTCAGAGCAGCCATCACGAACAGAGAATTAAATGTTACAGCCGATGTGATGAGCATTTGCGCTTCTCTCGTCCTGCTTGTTGTTGGGCTGGTTTATTTTAAAAAAACGGAAGCTTATTTTGCGGATCTTGCCTGATCCGCAGGATCAGAACTTTTCAGGAATAGTTTTATCCCTCACTGTTTTTTCGGAGACTACAAAGTCTTTCTTTTCGGGCCTGGTGAAGAGTTTGTGCCACCTCAACGTAAAAATATGTTTTAAGATGTTTACAATGTTTGAAAAAGACGTTGGTTTGGGAACGTAAAGGTTGGCCCCGGTATTATAGGTGTCGTTGATGTCCTTTTCGCTGTTTGAGGTTGAGTAAACTACACAGGGAATATCCTTTAACTCATCGTCTGCTTTGATTTCTTCGAGACATTCTTTGCCGTTCTTTACAGGCATATTAATGTCAAGGAAAATAATATCAGGATTGGGTGTTGAGCTATCGTGCAAATTATCCATTAACTCCTGCCCGTTATCGGCAGTTGTTAGTTCGGTTGGCACATCGGTGCGGTCAAGCGCCTCTCCAAAAAGATGCTGGTCGTCTTTGTCGTCATCAGCCAGCATTACTTGAATTGGTTCTTTGTTTTCGGTTTTGTTTTCTGAATTATCTTTCTTCTCCTGTTGACTCAATGGGCAAGGTCTTTAATAGCGGGACCATTCAACAAAGATGGCAAAAGGTTTTTATAATTCAGGCATTTTAACAGAGTGGGGAATTTGTGCGCGCGTAACTATATTTTGATGCTATTAACCAGCCTGTTACTAATTTTGGCGGTTTAACTTTGTTAAATCACTTTTAATTAACAGCATAATAACTTAACTTAGATTTGCTCTTTTAAAAACCCAGGGAATTCAGACAATGTTATCTAACTAAACACATTTTTTGAAATTTTTTCCCAGGGTTTTTAATAGAGACAATTTTTCAGACTGCCCTCCCGGAATTTTCTTCATCATCACAAAAAACGCAGCAAAGCTTCATAATACCTTTCGTAAGCGCCCAGGTCAGTATTTAGAAAAAGATAAGGCTCTATCAGCTCCAGTTCCATCAATTGAAAACTGCCTTCAATAATAAGCCCATCCACCCTTGCGTATAGACAGCCAGCCGCAAACTGATCCGAGTACTTTTTTGCTGCCACGATATGTTCAGGTGCGGCTTCGTATTTCCTGATGGTGCCGCCATGAAAATGCTGCACCCTGAAATCGCCGGCTTTGGGCAGTTTGATTACGGCGTGACTGTATTCCCCTCCCAAAAAAATAAAAGATAATTCACCATCTACGATCTCATTCACAAATGGCTGTATCATAAAACTTTCTTCGTTCAAAAATGCGTCGAGTTGCAACTGTCTTTCTGAAACATTCCCGGGATTCACCACCAGGGTATTTTTGGCGCTGGCGCTTACGCAGGGTTTGATGATTAAACCAGGCGTATTAAAAGTTTTAAAAAAATCGTTCAATTCGGCCTTTGAATTCTTTTCAAAAAAAAGCGAAGGAATCACTTTGAGGCCCGATGCAGCTATTTCCTGAAGGTAATGTTTGTCGCTGTTCTGCCGGATAATGGCGTATGGATTCAGAAGCCTGATCTTTATAGCTTCCAGCTTATCCAGCCAGGCATTAAAAGCCCCGAATTGTTCGTGGTAGTCCCAAGGCGATTTAAGTACAGCAATCCCGTATTTTGTCCAGTCTGCCAATGGATCGTTCCAAATCACATGATCGATGTCAAGCCCTTTGTTCAGTAAAAATTGCAGCAGGGCCTGGTCCTCATCGGGGGCGCCGGTAGAATATTTTTCTTGTTTTTTATAACAAATGAGTGCGATTTTCATAATTAAACTTGCCAAAATGTTTAAAGATGGGAAGAAAAAGGGACAAGATCAACCAATACTAAATTCAAGCCTCAGACCAACAGGCCAATAGAATAAAGAAATTACCATTGTATAGACAATTCTTTTTTTTACCTTTGCATCCTAAAAAAATGGTCCCATAGCTCAGCTGGATAGAGCACAGGTTTTCTAAACCTGCGGCCACTGGTTCGAATCCAGTTGGGATCACACTGAAGTAGAAAAAGCCTTCTCATATAACTGGGAGGGCTTTTTCACTTCAGTGTGAACCTGAAGCGAAGTTGCGGAAGCAAATCTGCTTCAGAAAGCGGGGTATTATACTTAAACCTCGGTTTGATTGCATGTATTTCTAAGTTGTTTCTTAATCGCGGCTAATAATATTAATTCTTAAAACTCCTGATTCGATATTTGATCCGTTGGGTTCACACTGAAGTAGAAAAAGCCTGCTCATATAACTGGGAGGGCTTTTTCACTTTGAACATGAAGTGCTTCGCCTCGAAAATCTCAAGTTATAAAATTACAGTGTTCAGGGTTAACCGACCAAACAAAGCACTAAAGTAAAACGGGGATATTTAAACAATTATAATTATTTTAGTGCATTCGCCAAAGCACTGCAATTATCCGTTATCATAGTCAATTACAACGTTAAACACTTCCTCGAACAGTGTCTTTTTTCGGTTTTTAAGGCCTTAAAAAATACAAGTTCAGAGGTTTTTGTTGTGGACAATAACTCCGTGGATGGCTCTATTTCACTGATCCGGGAAAAATTCCCGCAGGTAAAGCTCATCCAGAACAAGGTAAACACCGGCTTTTCGGTAGCCAACAACCAGGCCATTATGCGCTCACAAGGTAAATATGTACTGTTACTCAATCCCGATACTGTTGTACAGGAAGATACTTTTGAAAAAGTACTGGTTTTTATGGCAGCCCACCCCGAAGCCGGGGCGCTGGGTATTAAAATGCTTGACGGCAAAGGCAATTTTTTACCTGAAAGCAAACGTGGGTTGCCCACACCGGCTGTGGCTTTTTATAAGATCTTCGGCCTTGCAAAATTGTTCCCGGGTTCTAAAAAATTCGGACAATACCACCTGACCTACCTTAACAAAGACGAGAGCCACCAGGTGGATGTGCTGAGCGGCGCTTTTATGCTGCTGCGCAAGGAAACCCTTGATAAAGTGGGGATGCTCGATGAGACCTATTTTATGTACGGGGAAGACATCGACCTCTCTTACCGCATCACTCAGGGAGGTTATCAGAATTATTATTTTGCCGGCAGCAGCATTATCCATTATAAAGGCGAAAGCACCAAAAAAAGCAGCGTTAATTACGTGATCGTTTTTTACAAAGCCATGGCTATCTTTGCTAAAAAACACTTCAGCCAGGGTAACGCGCGGGCCTTCCACTTCCTGATCTACCTGGCCATATATTTAAGGGCCGGCATTGCCATCGTGTCGCGTTTTATAAAACAATCTTTCTTCCCGATCATCGATTTTATCCTGATCCTTTCTGGTCTGTATTTTTGCAAAAACATTTATGAGATCAATTTTAAACTGTATCCCAATTTTTATTCCAAAGAGATCATCGATTTTTTCTTTCCCCTATATTCAATCACCTGGATGTTCTTTGTTTATTTAAGCGGGGGTTACGACGTGCCTTTAAAGTTAACTAAAACCATCAGGGGTGTATTCATTGGAACTGCGTTCATCCTTGTCATCTATTCCCTGCTTTCAGAATATTACCGGTTCTCGCGGGCGCTTATTCTCATTGGCTCCATTTACGCCATGCTGATGTACACCATCACGCGCCTGACCTACAACGCCCTTAAAATAAAACGTTTTAAGCTGGGTGGTCATAAAGACAACGCGCGCATTGCCATCATTGGTAGCGAAGCTGAGTTTAACCGGGTGAATGAGTTGCTGAAAGAAACAAATATCCACACGGAATTTATAGGTTTTATCAGCAACGAAAACAACGGTGTAAAAAATGAATGTTACATCGGCCATTTCCACCAGATCAATGAAGCCATAGATGTACACCAGTTAAATGAGATCATTTTCTGTGCAAGGGACATTTCTTCGCAGGAGATCATCGATAAAATGATGACACTCGTGACAAAAGGTGTGGAATTTAAAATTGCCCCGCCCGAAAGCCTTTCCATTATTGGCAGCAACAGCATTGACACTGCCGGCGACCTTTATGTGATCGATGTGAACAATGTAGGCCGTCCAGAAAACCGCCGCGAAAAACGTTTGCTCGACATCCTGGTAAGTTTGTTCCTGCTTGTGTTTTTCTGGATCTTTATCTGGCTGCAAAAAAATAAATTAAATTTTTTAGCCAATATCTTTAAAGTTTTGTTTGGCGTTTATTCCTGGGTAGGATATGGCAAAGGCATTAGAAAAGATTTGCCGGAGATCAGGCCTTCGGTTTTAACTCCGGCAGACAACCTGGCACCAGGGGCTTCCGAAGAACGGGTTAACAAGGTGCTCTTAAATTATTCCAAAGACTATAAAATTGAGAACGATGCCAAAATTATTCTGAGGCAAGTGCGCCAGCTTGGAAAATAAACCATTTTAACGCTAAATACATGAAAACACATGAAAAACGTTTCACACTGGCGCTTATCCCTTTTGGGCTCGGAATTAGCGGAAGTCGCGGCATAACAGGCACCCGAAACGGTCTCTTTCCTGATTGATGTAACTTGAATCACCTTACCGGCCTGCAACAATTGTTAAACTTTGTTTAGCGCTTTGCCAGGCCCGAAAAATATTTCCAACTTTATTAAAATTAACAGCCCCTCAGATGAAAAAAATAATCACATTGTTCTTTTGCCTTTTTGCTTGCTTTGCTGCAAATGCGCAGGAAAACCCGGTTACCTGGAGCGCCGCTTACAAAGTTATTAACGCTACCGAAGGTGAGATCATCATCAGCGCTAAAATTGAAAAGAACTGGCACATCTATTCCCAAACGGCAAGCAGTGCGGGGCCGGTACCTACCTCTTTTAACTTTGAACCCGTTAAAAATTTTAAATTACTTGGCACAGCCACTGAAATTGGTGCCCATGAAATCTTTGATAAAACCTTCGACGCACAAATTTCATCGTTCTCTGACAAAGCAGAATTCAGGCAAAAAATAAAAATTACCGGTAAACCAGGCTTTATCATTCCGTTTACAGTTGAGTACATGAGTTGTAACGACATGATGTGTCTGCCTCCAAAAACCGTTAACCTGAACGTAAAAACCCAGTAAAAAATTAATAGTATTTTTACTTTTTAAACCCACTAATTTTGTAAACGTGAAGAGATTTTTAACTGCTTTATTTACCACCGGTGTCCTCGCTTTTTCTTTCTCGCAGCCTAAAGACTATGTGACATGGACCTACAGTCAGAAAAAGATTAGCGCCAATGAAGCCGAACTCTCTTTTGTGGCGAAGATAGAGCCACAGTGGCATTTGTATTCGCAGGTAAAAACCGTAAAGCCACCGTTAAAACCCACCAGCTTCAGGTTTGCCGAATCACAGGATTATAAACTGCTTGGCAGAACGGTTGAACCAAAACCCATAGTGCGTGAAGAGCCGGTGTTTGGCAATCTTATTGTTCGTTTTTTCGAAAACAACGCAACCTTCCGTCAAAAAATAAAAGTTTTGAACGACGGGCCGGTTGAGATAAAAGGCACAATAGACGGCATGGCCTGCAACGAAAGGGTGTGCCAGAACTTTGCGCCAGAGGTTGATTTTTCTTTCAAAGTTGGTGGCACTGCTCCAACTGCAAACACCGGCGCACCAGCCCTTGGCGATATTTTTAAATCAGGCTCGGGGCAAAACAAACAATATGTAAGCTGGAGTTTCTCTCAAAAAAAGATTGGCGCCGATGAGTATGAACTCACATTCACCGCCAAAATAGAGCCCAGCTGGCACCTGTATTCACAGATAGAAACGCCTGATGGGCCACTGCCAACCTTATTTGAATTTGAAAAAACAAAAGATTTTAAGCTGCTAGGAAAAACCTTAGAACCAAAGCCTATTGAGCACGCTGAACCGGTTTTCGATAACCTGGTAGTGCGTTATTTTGAAAACAGGGCTGTATTCAGACAAAAAGTAAAAGTGCTCAGCAATAAACCTGTTGTGATTAAAGGGTTTATTGACGGCATGGCCTGCAACGAAAGCCAGTGCCAGAAATTCTCTCCACCACCTGAATTTGTTTTTACTTTGGAAGGCGCCCCGGTAGCTGAAGGGCCTGAAGTTGCTGAACCCGATTCAATTGCTTCCTCCCCATTTCCAAATACCGTCACACCCCAAACAGCCTCTCTTCCCCAACCTGAAACCGCAACAATTGTGGCCTCAAAAGAACCTCTGGGAAGCAGTGAAGACGGTGAGAAAAGGAGTTATCTGGGTTTGTTTATCGCCGGTTTTCTTGGGGGCCTGCTCGCGCTGCTCACGCCCTGTGTGTTTCCAATGATTCCCATGACAGTGAGTTTTTTTACCAAACAAAGCAAAACCAAAATTGCGGGCATTCGCAACGCGCTCATTTACTCCGTTTCCATTATTGTTATTTATGTGGCGCTGGGTCTGGGTGTTACTTTTATTTTTGGCGCCGACGCCCTTAATAATTTAGCCACCAACGTCTGGTTTAATCTTGCTTTTTTTGTTTTATTGGTAGTATTTGCCGTTTCTTTCCTTGGGGCTTTTGAGATTACCCTGCCATCGGGCTTTGTAAATAAAATGGACGCCAAGTCGGATAAAGGTGGCTTGATTGGCATTTTTTTCATGGCCTTTACGCTGGGTCTGGTTTCTTTTTCATGCACGGGTCCAATTATTGGGAATTTGTTGGTGATAGCCGCTTCAACGGGGGCATTGGCCGGTCCCTTCTTCGGCATGTTTGGTTTTTCGCTGGCCCTGGCCCTGCCTTTTGGGTTGTTTGCAGCCTTCCCGGGCTGGTTAAATTCTTTGCCCAAATCGGGTGGCTGGTTAAATTCCGTAAAAGTGGTACTGGGGTTTTTGGAACTGGCACTGGCGCTGAAATTTCTTTCTAACGCTGACCTCGTGGTGCAGGCAGGTTATGTTACCAGAGAAATATTTATAGCGATCTGGATTGTGATCTTTGCCTTGCTTGGGGCTTATTTAATGGGTTGGTTCAAACTGTCGCACGACAGTGATCTCAAACACATTTCGGTTGGTCGCCTGATGATGGCGATTGTCACATTTTCGTTTACGATCTACCTGATTCCAGGATTATGGGGAGCGCCATTAAAATTGATCAGCGCTTTTCCGCCGCCTGATTTTTACAGTGAATCTCCTGAAGGATTCGGGGGAAAAAAGACCGAAATATCGGGTGCCGATGAAAAACACCTCGACATGCCTGAGCACGCGCACCGCGGACCCAATGGCATTCCGGCCTTTGACGATTATTACCTGGCCCTGTCTTATGCCAAAACAGTGCATAAACCTTTGTTGCTTGATTTCACCGGATGGGCCTGTGTGAATTGCCGTAAAATGGAAAGCCAGGTATGGAGCGATTCGGATGTGAAAAGAAAATTAAGCGAGGATTTTGTGCTGGTATCACTTTACGTTGATGATAAAAAACAACTGCCAGACGAGTTAAAAGAACGGGTCACCTGGAATGGCTCAGAGCGTACTTTAAGCACAGTGGGCAGCCGCTGGAGTTACCTTCAGAATACCAGGTACCAATCGAGCACCCAGCCCCAGTACTGGATCATCGACGCCAATGAAAATCGCCTGAGTGATTCAACAAGTTACGATCCTGATATAGCGAAGTACATACAATGGCTGGATGCGGGTTTAAAAAAGTTCACTGCGCAGAAAAATAATTAATACCGGCCGTCACAAACCCAGTATATAAAATAAGTATATTTGTAAAAAAATTTCCTATGTTATCACCGGCAGTCAGCAAAGCTTTAAACAAGCAAATAGAATTAGAAGGTTTTTCTTCGCAATATTATTTATCTATGGCCAGCTGGGCAGAAACCCAGGGCTTGAACGGCGTTTCTGCTTTTTTATACCATCACTCTGATGAAGAACGCATGCACATGCTTAAACTCGTGAAGTTTGTGAATGAGCGCGGCGGTCACGGTGTTGTTCCTGCCTTAAAACAACCACCCACAACTTTTAAATCAGTTAAATCTATCTTTGAAGAGATCTTAAAACACGAGATCACAGTAACCAGGGATATCAATGGGCTGGTTGATGCGACTTTAAAAGAAAAAGACTACACCACCCATAATTTTTTACAATGGTATGTAAGCGAACAGATTGAAGAAGAAGCGCTGGCAAGGCAAATCGTTGACAAACTGAAACTGATCGGCGACGACAAAGGCGGACTTTATTTCTTTGACCGTGACCTTGAAGCCATGGCCAAAACGATGGACAACGCTGAAAGCGAGGGTAAACCTAAGAAGTAACGTTCCGGGTATTTAAACCACAAAGCACACAAAAGTCTTTCACGAAGCACTCAAAGAAATATTAGATCTTTTCTTTGCGCCGTCTGTGGTTAAAAAATGTCGTGGTATCTGAACCTTTAAACCACAAAGTACACAAAGCTTTTACACAAACACTCAAAGAAAAACTAATTCTTTTCTTTGCGCCACTTTGCGCCCTCTGTGGTTAAAAACATCGTGGTATCCGAAAATTTAAACCACAAAGTACACAGAGCTTTTACACAAAGCACTCAAAGAAATATTAAACCATTCTCTGTGGTTAATCCTGCTGCGTGGTATTCGAAAAACAAATCCTCTCTTTGTGCCCTCTGTGGTTAAAAAATGTCGTGGTATCCGAACATTTAAACCACAAAGTACAAAAAGCTTTTACACAAAGCACTCAAAGAAATATTAAATCTTTTCTTTGCGCCCTCTGTGGTTAAAAACATCGTGGTATCCGAAAATTTAAACCACAAAGTACACAAAGCTTTTACACATAGCACTCAAAGAAATATTAAACCTTTCTCTGTGTTTAATCCTGTCGCGTGGTATTCGAAAAACAAACCCTCTCTTTGTGCCCTCTGTGGTTAAAAAATGTCGTGGTATCCGAAAATTTAAACCACAAAGTACACAAAGCTTTTACACAAAGCACTCAAAGAAATATTAAACCTTTCTTTGCGCCCTCTGTGGTTAAAAACATCGTGGTATCCGAAAATTTAAACCACAAAGTACACGAAGGTTTTTCAGAAAGCACTCAAAGAAAAACTAATTCTTTTCTTTGCGCCACTTTGTGCCCTCTGTGGTTAAAAAATGTCGTGGCATCCGAAAAAATTAGACCTTTCTTTGTGCCCTCTGTGGTTAAAAAAGACGTAGTTTTAAAATTACCGCGCCACAAAAACAAAAACATCCTCGTTTTCTTTTTTCATCAGGTATTTTTCCCTTGAAAAAGTTTCGAGGCTTTTTTTATTGGTTTTTAAATCGTTGAGACTGGCCTTGTTACTTTCAATTTCGGCAAGGTAATAAGCCTTTTCTTTATTGAGCTTGTTACATTTCTGGATCAGTTCGTATTGGGTGAACACATCGTTCTTGTCAAAAAAAAGCAACCACACGATGATGCCGATTGTCGTTAAAAAATATTTATTCTTTAAGATCTTAAGTAAAAACATGGTAATTTAGTTATCTAAATTTAGCTGAATTAAAAAAGACTATTATCTGTGTTTCAAAAGATTATCAATAGCGGCCTGTTAACTTGTATTGTGCTGTTGTTCACTTTTTTTTCGGTTAAAGACCCGTTTAAAACTGCGCAACTTAAGAGCCAGCGGGTAAAAACGGCCTACCAGAAAAAATGGCCAGCTTTAGAGGCTGAACTCAAAGCCAAAGGGCTGGATGCATACAACTTTGATCTCTACCTGCGGGCATTTAAACAGGAGGGTGTATTGGAGGTGTTTGTTAAAAACACCGCAAATAAACAGTTTCAATTATTTAAAACCATTCCCATTTGCGCTAAAAGCGGACAACTGGGTCCAAAAAGGAAACAGGGTGACGGGCAGGTGCCCGAAGGATTTTACGAGATCAACGCTTTTAATCCGGGCAGCAGTTATCACCTGAGCCTTAAAGTTGGTTACCCAAACAAAAGCGATCTTATAAAATCAAACGGTGACCCGGGCGGGGACATTATGATTCACGGATCCTGTGTGACCATCGGCTGCATCCCGCTTGAAAATGATCCTGTAGAAATTTTATACGTACTGTGTGTGGAAGCCAGGAACCGCGGTCGCTGCATTTATACCGATATTTTTCCTTACCGTTTCAGTGAAAACAAGCGGATTGTAATTGAAAAGAATTATGACGCCGAAACCGTCCGTTTTTGGTCAACTCTCGAAAAAGCCTGCAATTACTTTGATTTGAATCACAGCCTGCCAAAAGTTACAATCGACGCCAGGGGCAATTACCTGATTAACCCAGTTTAAATGATGAAAGCAAGCCTTAAAAAAGAACTGATACTGTTGTTACTTGTGTGCGGCTTTACAAGATGTGGCTCCAGCGAGGTGGACGAAATAAAAGCGCCTTCAAATATTTTGACAGAGTCGCTTTTTACAAAGGTACTGGTTGATTTCGCGCTCGCCGAAAGTGCCGCCAACCTCAACATCAAAAATGTACCCAATAACAGGTACGACACCGTATATGCTTTTGATCCACTGAAGGAAAATCATATCAGCCGGTCAAAATACGATTCTACATTGATCTTCTACACCCGCAATACCAAATTGTACAGGAAAATCTATGAAGGTGTTCTGGCCTCGCTCAGCGAAATACAAACCCGCAGAGACAGCATCAGGACTGATTCTGTTCCAAACATTAGCAAAAAGTAAAATTTTCTAAAGCCAATCAAAGTCTATTTGTTGTTCAAAAAAGCGAATGTTTCGTAACGGTTGTTATTCAGGTAAAAAATCACATCTCCCATCGCGTCGCCCTGGTAGTGCAAGGGCACAAGGTCGAAAGTTGCATTGGCATAAAGTAACTTTTTGCTGATACCGCCTTGACGGTTAATTGTGTACATCACAATATTAGCGCCCCATAAATTATTCTCCCTTTTAAATTTGTGAAAGTTAAACTCAGCCGGGGCCTTTTTAAAATTAGAAGGCGCTTCTAACACCACCAGGTTTAAACTCTCCGCTTGCGGCATTAACATCACTTCTCCAATACTTTTGAGCCGGGTCCTGCCTTTAAAGATGAGCACCTTCCTGGGAACCAGGTACTGCTGAGTTGTTTGACCTGTGAAAGGATCGCTGTTAAAAACCAACAGTTCTTTGGTGTAGTTTTCGTCGCGGCGCTCGCAAACTGTAAAAATATGATCGCGGCTCGCAAACTGCTTTACCAAGCTGTATTCCTTATCAGCAGCCTGTTTCGAATCGCTGCCATCGTAAAAAGTCAATGTTTGCTTCAGGTCTTCGTTGAGGGGACTTGTAACGGTGTACAGGTTTTCACTAAGATCTGTACTGAGGCGCTGGTTCAGAAAAAAAGTGCTTTTATCCCCCCCTTCTGCGGCCTCGAGGGCGTAATGCGCCTGTACCAGTACCTGCCCGTCGAATGGCAGTATTTTAACACTGTTGAGATTGCTGATATTGGCAAGAATGGGCTTTTTATGGATCGTGACCGGGCCCCTGTTCAGATAACTTACCAGGGTTAGTGTATCGTAAAATAACACAGGCACTTCGGCTTGCTGGTGGTTCATGTACCTGCGTTGCGTACCAATCACTCTCGCCTTTGTTACGGCATAAAACAAGTCGTTCGCCTGGTTGCTTTCAAAAGCAAATGAATAACCTGTGTGGTCGTTTTCGAGTGGCAGTTTTTTTACCCAGTCTATTTTGCGGCGCTGAATGTTGAACAGGGACACAGTTTTTTTTACCGAGTTAAGATAGCTTTGCGACGTAACAATAAGGACATTATTGTTGTGTGTGGTTTTAAATTCAAAACCAAAGTCAAACATGTTTTTTTCTTTCTCCAGTTTCGCGATCTCTATAAAACCCGACGATCTGTTCAAAGAATCGATGATCTTTAAATAGATGGTCTTTTTAGAGTTGAGATCTTTTTCAAATAAAAAATACAGGGTTTTTTGATGCTCAAAAAACAGGTAGTCCAGCTTTTCGTAATCAAACCAGGTGGCATTTACACTGTCGAGCTTTAATGGGGTAAACCCTATCATCTCGGCTGTGGGCTTGGCCCTGCGTTCGATAACCAGATCGTGAACCAGTTTGTTGTAACGCAGCACACAGAAATAACCGGCCTGAGAATTAATAATGGCGAGTGGAACGTTCTTTTTTAAGGTCTCGAACTTGCGGCTGAAAATAAGTTCCTGTGAAAAACTGAAAATGCAACAACAAACAAACAGGGTCAGCAGTGCATTTCTTTTCATCACGGTGAAATTTTATTCCACGGTAACGCTTTTCGCCAGGTTACGTGGCTGATCTACGTTGCAACCTCTCATCACCGCGATGTGGTACGATAGCAATTGCAAGGGGATCACTGAGATCAGCGGCACCAGAAACTCATCTGTTTCCGGAATTTCTATCACGTAATCGGCTGAAGCCTTAACCTCTTTATCACCAGAAGTAACAACGGCAGTGATTTTTCCTTTGCGCGCCTTTACTTCCTGGATATTGCTCACCACTTTTTCGTAGTTGGCACCTTTGGTGGCGATCACAAAAACAGGCATTTCTTCGTCTATCAGGGCGATAGGCCCGTGTTTCATTTCTGCAGCGGGGTAACCCTCAGCGTGTATGTATGAAATTTCTTTCAGCTTCAGAGCGCCCTCTAGTGCAACAGGGAATGATACACCCCTGCCCAGGTACAGCGCATTGCGGCTGTCTTTGTTCATAAAAGCGATCTCGCGCAACTGGTCGTTGAGTTTGAGCACCTCTTCAATTTTTGAAGGAATGGCCTCCATTTCATAAAGCAACTGGCGGTAACGGCTTTCAGACATGGTGCCGCGGATGTGCGCTGTTTGCAGCGCCATTAGTGTGAGCACAGTTACCTGTGCGGTAAATGCCTTGGTTGAGGCAACCCCGATTTCAGGACCGGCATGTGTATAACAACCACCGTGTGTAGCCCTCGCGATGGATGAACCCACCACGTTGCACACCCCGATCACCGTTGCGCCTTTTGATTTGGCCAGTTCAACCGCAGCCAGGGTATCGGCTGTTTCGCCGCTTTGGGAAATGGCAATTACAATATCGTCCTGGTAAATCACCGGATTGCGGTACCTGAACTCTGATGCGTATTCTACCTCCACTGGTAACCTCGCAAATTCCTCAAATAAGTATTCGCCCACCAGTCCGGCGTGCCATGAGGTACCGCAGGCTATAAAAATAATTCGTTTGGCTTTTTCGAACTTTTTTTCATGGTCGGCAATACCGCCCATTTTTATTTCACCCTCGTGTGCATTGAGCCTGCCACGCATGCTGTCGAGCACTGAACGGGGTTGTTCGTAAATCTCCTTTAACATGAAGTGATCGTACCCGCCTTTTTCAATAGATTCCAGTTCAATGGTCAACTCCTGCACGTAAGGGGTAATCTCCTTGTCTTTTAAATTCCTGATTTTTAATTCCTGTCCGCGGCGAAGAATAGCTACCTGCTCGTCTTCAAGATATACCACGTTCTTGGTGTATTCAATGATTGGGGAAGCGTCAGAAGCGATAAAAAAATCGTCGGAGCCAATGCCAATCACCATGGGACTGCCTTTTTTGGCCGCTACAATGGTGTCAGGATCTTTTTTATCCATTACCACAATGGCATAAGCACCAATTACCTGGTTTAAGGCGGCCTGTACCGCGTAACTGAGTTTCATGCCCTCGTGGAGCTGAATGTCTTCAATGAGGTGGGTTAACACCTCGGTATCTGTCTGCGAAACAAATACGTGTCCGCGTTTTTTTAAACCTTCTTTAATGGAGGCATAATTTTCGATGATGCCATTGTGTATGAGCACCAGGTCGCCGCTTTGCGAAAAATGAGGGTGTGAGTTAACGTCGTTAGGTTCACCGTGGGTGGCCCAGCGTGTATGGCCAATGCCAATATCGCCGGTAATGTCCTTGTCTTTTACAAAGGCAACCAGGTCGCTGACCTTGCCTTTGCGCTTGTACACGTTCATTTTGCCCTGTTTGTTGATCATTGCAACGCCGGCGCTGTCGTATCCGCGATACTCCAGACGCTGCAAGCCTTTTAACAAAATAGGGTATGCTTCTCTTTTACCAATGTATGCTACAATTCCGCACATAATAAATGGTGATGGGTTTTATTTGTTAATATTTAAAGGTACTAAATTTTAGCCGATCATCTGCAAAAAACTGATCTCTTTGGCCGTCAAAAACCGGTGTTTGCCCCTTGGCAGGTCTTTTTTGGTTAGGCCCGCAAAAACAACTCTGTCCAGCTTTAATACATCATAACCCAGGTGTTCAAAAATTCTGCGCACAATGCGGTTGCGGCCACTGTGGATCTCGATGCCGATCTCTTTCTTGCCCTCGCCCACAAAAGCCACGTCGTCGGCTTTTACCAGGCCGTCTTCGAGTTCAATGCCCTCGGCAATGGCCTTAAAATCTTCGGGTTTAAGCCCTTTGTTCAGGCTCACGTGATATACTTTTTTTACCCCGAATTTCGGGTGGGTGAGCCTGGTGGTCATTTCCCCGTCATTGGTAAACAACAACAGGCCGGTGGTATTCCTGTCTAAACGCCCAACGGGATAAATCCTCTCCCTGCAGGCCTTAGACACCAGTTCCATTACGGTTTTACGCTCCTGGGGATCGTCAACGGTTGTGATGTAGTCTTTTGGTTTATTTAACAGCAGGTAAACCTTTCTTTCACCCCGCACCGGCGCGTCGCCGTATGTAACCTTATCGCCCGGACTGATCTTGTAACCCAGCTGGTCTACCACCACACCATTCACTTTTACAACACCACTTTGTATGAGCGTGTCTGCTTCGCGGCGTGATGCCACACCCGCGTTGGCCAGGTATTTATTTAAACGGGTCAATCCGTCGCCAATTTGTGGTTTGGGCTTTCCGGTTTGTTTTTTATATTTTGTTTTGGTACTTCCTGCCGGCCTTTTTTTGTCAGCATTTGAAAACACCTTGCCATCTTCAAAATCATCAAATTTTACTCTTTTGATGTCTGCGCCCTCTTCTTTTTTATTTTTTCTTTCAAAAGGTTGGTCCTCGCTGAACTTTGGCGCGCCATACTTGCGGGCGTTGCTGTCGAATTTGGCACCGGGTGCCCTGCGGCGTTCAGAGCCGTCGAAACTACCACGGGATTTTTTATCGTCGCGTGCAGGTCTTTCTTCGCGGGCGTCTTTTTTATCAAAACCCCTGTCCTCATTCTTTTCGAAACTCCTGCGCGGTTTATCATCAAAGTTACGCGGCTGTGATTGTCTTTCCGAAAATTTATCCCTGCCTAAAGAACCCGCTTCCTTATCGCCGCCATAGGTCCTGCGCGGTTTATCATCAAAGTTCCTTGGTTTGGTTTTCCTTTGTGGTTTATCGCTGGCAGGAGATCTGTCGTCGCGTTTTTTAAAAGCCGGGCGTTCGCCCGATTTCTCAAACTTCCTTGTTGGTCGGTCGTCTTTTGAAAAAGGCTTGGGTTTTCTGCCGCCTGGCTTGCGTTCGCTTGCTGAGGGCCGTTCATCGCGTGAACCGCTCCTGGCAAAACCTCTTCCCCCTGATTCGCCGGGCCTGGTGCGGGGCTTTCTGTCTTCCGGTCCATTACTGCCTCTTTCCGGCCTCTCGCCTGATGATCTGCGTTCGCGGGGTTTTTCAGAGCTTCTTTCTCCTGCTTTCTTTTTAAAAGGTCTTCCTTTGCCGGAAGCACCACCTGTATATTTTGGTTTAGGCATGTTTAAGTTAAGATAATGTTACTGGGGCGTGAGGGGAGTGCTCCCCGGCGCAACTACAAATTTACGATTTAATAATTTAAGGAAAACTAAAAAGTTTAGATGTTCGGGATGGGGTCCCTCAGAAGAGCCGTCATTGCGAACCCGCGTTAACGGAATAACCCTGATCGCGGGACAAGCAACCTCAAACGAGGAATAGACAGTGTTCAATGAAGCAGCTTCATTGCGAGCCCGCGCTAACAGCAAAACCCTGATCGCTGGAGCAGCAATCTAATTCCCGCTAGAGATTGAGCCATCACCATTACCTTGCAACCCTTCAACCCATCGCATAAAAAGCCCCTTCCAGCTGGTTAACCTGGTATTGCCCGTTTTTGTGCAGCACCGAAATCACATCAAAACGCGTTTCCAGGGCGATGTTCCTTTCAGTGAGGTATTGATGAGCGGCCGCAACCAAAAACCTCTGTTTGCTTTTGGTAACAAAAACCTCAGGGTCCCCAAACACATCGCTGCTGCGAGCTTTCACCTCAACAAAAACAATGAGGTCGTTTTTTTTTGAAATGATGTCTATTTCTAATTTTTTAAACCGCCAGTTGGTTTCAAGGATTTCGTAACCATTTTTTAAAAGGTATTTTCTCGCGATCTCCTCTCCTTCAAATCCCAAGTTTTGTGAATTTTTTACCATTTGTACTTCCTGTTATGAGTAAATTATATAAATTCGTATTCTCAAATCCACAGAATGAAAAAAGTTCTCACTGTTGCATTTCTTGTTGTTAGCCTGCTTAAAATAAATGCCCAGGGATTCAGTGGCAGCATTGAATTTAAATATTATAATTTAAAAGATACCAACTCCAACGTTTACTACGTAAAAGATAAAATGGTAAAGCTGGAGCAATACGTTAAAAAAACAACTGTTACCGAAGGGAGTTTTATTTTTGACCTGAAAACCAACACCATTAAAGCGGTGCACCACAAACGCAAAGTGTGGAGTGACCATAAAAGTGAAACCCCACCTATCATCAAAGGTGTTTGCGAAGTGATCAAAGGCAGCAATAGCAAAACGGTGAGCGGTTACAAATGCAAAGAATACATAGTAAAAAACCCAAGTGAAAATACCAGCATCACTTATTGGATAGCCGAAGGCAAATTTAATTTTTTTGCGCCCATGATGAAATTATGGAACCGCAAAGACAGGCAAAGCATTTATTTTAACCAGATCACAAGCCTCCCTGAAGGCAGCATGCCAATGTACAGTGAAGAGAAACAGATCAGCGATGGCAAAATAATCACCAAGCTGGAAGTAACCAAAATCAATAAAAAGACGCCAGAGAATTCGGCTTTTGAAATTCCGGCGACTTATAATAAATTTGAATAAGAGTCGTTTTAAGAATTATTCTTAGAGTCTTTCTGCGTTTTTAATCTTAACAGGGCGTTTTTCAAAAATACCGCCTTCGTAATTGTGACCCACCTGTTAATAAAGAATAACATTAATTCGTTCAGGTAAGTACAAAAAATGTAAACCTATTCCTCCTTCTTATTCACCCCAAACAACATGTTCAAGATCCCTGTGCAAAGCGAGAGAATCAAACTGAACAACAGGGCCCAGGCAAAACTTTTTACGTGAAAACCCTCAACAAGCTTTTCAGCAAAAATAATAATGAGGGCATTGATGATCAGTAAAAATAAGCCCAGGGTCATAACTGTTATTGGAATTGTTAAAACAGTAAGAATGGGTTTCACAATGGTGTTTAAAAAGGCCAGAACAACTGCCACCATTAACGCGGAGAGGTAATCGTCTATTGCCACACCCGGTAAAAAATTGGCAACAATAAACACGGCCAGGGCCGAAATAACTATTTTAAGAATAAAATTGATAAGACGAAATTACGTTTTTTGTTTTTTCTTTTTAGCGGCAGGGAATAAAATATTATTCAGGATCAACCTGTAGCCTGGTGAATTGGGATGTAATACGAGATCAGTCGGCGGTTCCTCTACCCTGTGCTGGTAATCCTCAGGGTCGTGACCACTGTAAAAAGTCCAGGTGCCTTTACCCACCTCGCCGTGAATGTACCTGGCTTCGCCAAATGCTTTGGCCTCACCCATGATCAACACCCCTTTTTTAATGTATTGTTTGTTGTAAGCGGCAGTCTGTCCCCAAAAGCCCTGTATGGTGCTTGTGTGGTTCTGGCACAACATGGTGGGCACAGGATCCCATTTGGCCGAAAACTCAAACAGGGTAAACAGGTCTGTTCTTTGCGTAATGCCATATTGCTGCTGCCTGGTCTGGTAAGTATCAATGGTGGAGTATTCGTACTCCATGGGGTTCATGCTCAGTTTGTAGTTTTCAAAAGCAAAACTTTTTGAAAAATCTATTTTGGTGTTTGCGCTCCTGTCAGCCGGATCGTGGTCGAACATGCTTTCGCAAATATCAATGCCCTCAGCTGCCAGGGCAATATCGTAACTGTCGGAAGCGCTGCACATGGCGAACAAAAACCCCCCGTTAAAAACAAAGTCCTTGATCTTTTTAGCGGTGTTCAGTTTCATCAGCGACACTTTTGTAAAACCCAGTTTTTTGGCCATGGCTTCATTGTCGCGCACTTCCTGCTGGTACCAGGCTGCGTGTTGGAACTGGCTGTAAAATTTACCGTACTGCCCTGTAAAATCCTCGTGGTGTAAATGCAACCAGTCGTAATCTTTTAATTTATCCAGAAAAACCTCCTCGTCGTAGATCACATCGTAAGGAATTTCAGCGTATTTCAAAACCAGCGTCACGGCGTCGTCCCAGGGCTGTTTGCCTTTGGGAGAGTACACGGCAATGCGCGGCGCCTTTTCCAGTTTCACGGCATCCTGGTTCACTTCGGGATTAGAGATCTCTGAAAGTATGGAATTGCCCTGCGCGTCGGAAACGGTTTCAAAACTGATACCCCTGATGGTGCATTCTGCTGAAACAGCTTTGGCGTTGGGGATCATAAAACTGCCCCCCCTGTAATTCAGCAGCCAGTGAATTTCGAGCTCGCCCTTTAAGGCCCAGTATGCAAGACCATAGGCCTTTAAGTGATTTTTCTGGCTATCATCCATTGGGATGAGTATGTAAGCGGCATTGCTCTTAAAACAAAAAGAAAAAAAGATATAAATAAGGAGGATCCTTCTCATAAGAATGAATGACTAAGATAGGAATAAAAGGGGCAGTAAGGTAAATTGATTTTTGAAAAAAGGTTAATTACCCTTTACATAACGACGGGTTTAAACCCGTCGTTATGTAAAGGGTATCAGGCCCCGGTTGTCATTTTCCGCCTCAGGGAAGCAATCTCATTGTTGATAGGTTCCAGGGTTGCTTTGTCGTACACCTTTGTGCCTTCGGCCTGGTTAAAGGCATTGTACAGCTGCTTGAGGTCTTTCACCATAAATTTTGACCTTTCATTTAAGGGTGATGATTCCAGCATCACAATGAGGTGCTTGAGTGATTCTTTCTGCTGAATAATGGCTTTGATGATCTTTTCATTGTCGTTGGAGAGGGCCATCTGGCAAGAAACGTATAAACCCTCTATCCAGCAGCCAGCAAGGATGTAAGCCGAAGTGGCGGGACGGTTGTTGTATTTAAGGGTTTCATCCACTTTTTTAAAAGCGTCGATGATGATACTCAAAATAGAATCTTTATTGTTAGATTGTTCCTGGATGCGATCAAACAACCTTTGGTCAAAAACACTGTTTACTCCCAGGTTGCCGGCCAACACATTCACACACTTTAAAAACACCATGCTCTCCTGTGTCTGGTCAAAAGAACTTGCAATGTTCAAATCCGACCCGTAAATGCCAAGGTTAACGGCTTTAAAAAATTCAACCGTGTATTTGTTTACAGAATTGGGATCGTTTAAAAAATCTGGGTTGTATTCAATCTTGTTTTCACTGATCAGATTCAAAACCAGTTTTCTTTCAGGCAAAGAATTAAAAACATGTTCCGCGTTAAATTTAGTTTCCCTTACAGCTTCAATTGTATGCTCATCCTCCTGCACTATCTCCTCAGATCTTTCATTGCTGCTACAGGCCGTCATCATCAAAAAACCACCCACTGCAATAAATCTGTAAAAAACTTTTTTCATAAAACAATTTCCCTACAAAGATAAGAAATAATGTGTCATTTCCTGACGCCGTCCTGATAATTCATGCGGTTGACCTCTTTACCGTTTTTGTCGTAAAAAATCCACTCTCCGTCGGGCACACTCTGCACTTTGCCTTTGCGCCGGTCGCTGATGATCGCATAATTGGACACGCTTTGTAATTTAGAATTGGAATAATAACTGTAACTTTTGCCGCTTAATTTGCCGTTTTTGAAATTCTGTGTACGGTTAATGCCGCCGGTTTCGTAATAATAGGTCCATGTGCCATTCTGGTGCCCGCGCCTGTATTTGCCTTCTGTATCAACAAATCCACCTCTTTCGTACCATTGCAGATACTTGCCATTTTTAATGCCGTTCACATAAGTCACCAGCTCCCGGGGATTGCCGCTGTCGTAATAATAGTTCCAGGTGCCGTTTTTATTGCCTTTGCTGTTGTATGAGCCCAGGTAATTCTGTTTGCCATTGGCGTACCAGCCCTGCCATAAACCAATCAGCATGGCGTCTTTAAAAGATCCTTCATCCTTTTTTGTGCCATTGTCCCACCAGCTGATCCAAAGCCCGTTTTCCTTGCCATTCACATAGGGCCCCTCCTGCAATTTTTTGCCGTTCTCATACCAGGTGGTCCAGGTGCCGGTTTTAATGCCACTGCTGTAATTTCCCTGCCGCCATTTTTCGCCGCCTTTGTAAAAATAATCCCAGGTGGCATTTTGTTTGTCGTTCAGGTAATACCCTTCGCTTTCAACTTTGCCGTTAGAATAATAGTAGGTCCATTTATCATCGCGCAGATTGTCTTTCAGGGTGCCCATCATTTCCAGCTTTCCGGCGGGTGTGTAAAATTTCCACAGACCGTTTTTTTTGTTGCCAGAAAAATTGCCTTCGCTTTTTACATTGTGGTTAGGGTAATAAGAGGAATAATAACCATTCAGCAGGCCCGATTCGTAGTTGGCTTCATAGTCGAGCTCTCCATTGGGATGAAAAAAACGCCACTTGCCATCCTGTAGCCCATCCTTATAAGATCCAATGGCCCGGATAATGCCGTTATCGTAATTCGCCGTAAGACTGCCATTACCGCTGCTCACCAGTTGTCTTCCTTTGTTATCCCATAGATCAATGAGGTAAAGTGTGGTGTCTTTGTATTCTTTTATAAATTTTTTGCTGCCGTTTTCATAGTACTCTTCCCATTCGCCACAAGGTTTACCGTTACAATAATTTTGCAGGGCTGCCAGTTTTCCGGATTTAAAATAAGTTTCAACTTTACCAACGCGTTTGTCTTTTTCAAAAACGCCCTTGCTTTCCATTTGCCCGTTGTCGAAGAGATAAATCCACTCGCCTTCTTTTTTGCCTGATACAAAATTCTCTCTGCTTTTTATGGCGCCATTCTCGTGAAAAGAAGTCCAGGTGCTGTCGGCCATATCGTTGGTATAACGGGTGACCTGAGCTGTTTTGCCGTTTTTGTAATAATACACATTGGTGCCCCATTTTTTACCTTTAAAAAAATGTTCAACCGCTTTTTTTCCGCCTTCTTCGTAAAAAAATACCCAAACGCTGTCTTCCTTGCCCATGGTGTAAAACCCTTTCCTGCTCACGTTGCCCGATTTATAAAACTCGGTATGCGTGCCGTGAGGCATGCCCTTGTAGTAATCGGTCTCCGATTTTAACTGGGTTTGTTTAACATCATGAAATTCCTGTTTTAACTGGGAATGCACGTGAAACACAAAAACAAAACACAAAAACGAAAGGGTTGACCGCATCTGTTAAAATTAAACAGCATAACGTTAGCAATGGCTTTTGGATACAGGTTTTGTGAACAATTTTTATTTGAAAACTGTCGCACGTTTTTTGAGATTTTTAACGGTGTTTTAGCCCTGACGCAAAGACTTTTGGACCAATTTGTGTTATTTGAACTGGTTTTGCAGCCAAATGCTCAGCCGATCGGCACCGCGTTTGTTTAAATGCCCGTAATCTGAAAAATTAAGGACGTCTTTGAGGATAGTATCAGGTGGCATCAATGTTTTGCCATAAACATTGTAATCGTTCAGTTGTAAAGGTTTACCGCCAAGATTACCATAGGAGGGCAAAAACACAAAACAGAGCTCCATGTTTTTTTGTTTGCACAATGTCTTCAGTTTCTTAAAATAGTACGCCGGGCTAAGACCAAAATCCGGATGCTGCTGGCCGGCCTTTTGTAAATCAAGACTATCGTGATGCCTTTTCTGGATGAGCGGAGCAATGTCAGTTACTTTATTCCCATACCAGAAGCCGTGACTGGTATTCACCGCAGCTGGTTCCTCAGGGGTTTGTCCAAAGACCTGTCCCCTGGCAAATTTCAAATTGCAAAGCCATTTATTATAGAGATTTTCAAAAAGTGCCGGGTCGAGATACAGCGCACCTTCGGTGATCTCCGAAAGCGGCAGTAAAAAAGCGGTCAGGGGATGCGAGGCGCTACCTTCCTCTTCCCTCACTTCCAACACGATTTTATCGGGGTGATGCCGTCTGCAATACTCCTCAACAAAAAAATAATCCAGGTTCCTTCCAAAACGGCAATAACCCAGGTTGAGAAATCTTTTGTTTGCCGAAGTGTTCATTAAAGAATCGTTAACGTCGTTCATGGTGCGCGACGATCCAAAGAAGACGACATCAGCCTTGAGCGTGTCTTTGTACAAAGCGTTGTACATAAAAATACTGCGACCGCTGCAATCGCCTTTCGCGTTCTGAAATAAAAATGCCTCATCGGGCTTTACTAAAAATATAGATAGCGCCAAAGCCAAAAAAAACAGCAAAAGAGCAACATATATTTTTCTACTTTTCATTAAAACTGAAAATAAATAAACCGTGGCGCGTTTTCAAAAACCGAAAACAAAAGTATGCTGATCAGTATGAGTAAATTGGCCGGGTAATTGTATTTATATACCGACAGACCTTTTTTATAAAATTTGCTCAGCTCCAAAAAGACAAAAAGCAGGATGGGCAATACAAAATAAAATCCGCCTTCGGTCAAATGACTGAAAGTCGCATTGAGATCACCCGATGGCACAAATAAAAACCTCACATAGTTGATAAAATCAAAAATTGTGGCTGACCTAAAGAGTGTAAATAAAACACTTACCAATAAAAATACCAGCAGGCTGTTCAAGGGCCTTATCAGTCTGATCTTTCCAAAACTCTTTTCCAGGATCAATGACAGGCCGTGAAAAAATCCCCAGAGTATAAAAGTAAAATTAGCGCCATGCCACAACCCTGAGATCACAAAAGTAAGCAGGTAATTAAAATTTCTTCTCCACCTGGTGTTGCGACTGCCGCCAAGTGATATAAATACATAATCCCTGAACCAGGACGATAATGAGATGTGCCAGCGCTTCCAGAATTGTTTCAGGCTCCCTGAAAAATAGGGGAAATTAAAGTTCTTCGATAATTTAAATCCAAGCAACTGGGCGCAGCCCCTGGCTATGTCGCTGTACCCGCTAAAGTCTGCATAGATCTGTATCGCAAAAGCAAAAATACCCGCGAGCAACGACAATGAGCCATAGTTATTGATATTGTTGTGTACATCATCTACAATCAGGGCGAGATTGTCTGCGATCACAATCTTTTTAAAAAAACCATATAACACCAGGTTGATCCCGCTTTCAAAATAACTGGTATTTAAGTGTTTCTCTTTCTTAAACTGTGGCACTAACCATTTGGCGCGTTCAATAGGACCAGCTACCATTTGCGGAAAAAAACAAATAAACGCAAAATAATAAAGGGCCGAAGTTTCGGCTGTGATTCTTTTTCTGTAAACATCGGTAACGTAAGCGATGGACTGAAAAGTATAAAAACTGATGCCCACAGGCAAAATTATCTTCAGGGTTACAAACGATGGGTGAAAACCAAACAACTTCACAAAATCGCTGAATGAGTCTGTAAAAAAATTATAATACTTAAAAAATCCAAGTGTGAGAAGATTGACCATGATTGAAGCCACCAGCCATCGTTTTCTATTTGTTGAAGATATGTCCTTTGCTATTTGCCTTGCCGATATAAAATCAATCCCGCTGGTGAAGAACAATAAAAAAAGGAAGCGAATGTCCCAGCAGCCATAAAAAACGCAGCCCGAAAGCAGCAATATCCTCAACCTGTGTTTTTTAAATACAAACCAATAAAGGATGTAAACACCAATAAAAAAAACCAAAAATATGGCGGAATTAAAAAGCAAGGTTTTTAAGGCTCAGTTTGTAGATCTTTAGTTTTTTGCTGTAAAGCGTTTCAAAATAAAACTCGCGATATTCGCTTAAATTTAGAGATAAATTTTCGGTAACCAGAAATCGCGCACCTTTCATGTACCGGTCTTTTAAAACCTGGGGATTTATTTCCTTGTCAAAAAGGCTGTAACCCTGCCGCTTTAAATAATACAAAGCTATGAAATGAGAATCGTCGGCATCAATGATGCACTTTGCATCGCGTGGAATGAATGATTGCAGTGCGCTTTGTTCAGTCAGGTAGTCGGTCACAAAACCCGGTGAATCTAAATTCCAGCGCTGATCGATGCGCAGCCAGGCAGTTAATGGCACCAGGCAGGCGACAAAAAAAACAAGTCTCCGGTATTTGTTGGATGTATACACTTCTTTTACACCCAATGCCACCACCAAAAAAATTAAGGGAATAAAGGGCATGAGGTAATAGTCGTGCGCTTTTTCAATCATATTGAGCTCAAATAAAAAATAAGCCGAAACTGCGATGAACAACACAACAAAGTACCCATACTTTTTTTTAAGCTGTTTGTTCTTGAAAAATAACACCATTCCAATGACCAGGAAAATACAGGAAGCATAATTGGTGAGCAGTTCGGGCACTGATGAGATCAGGTTAAACTGGAAACAATCCAGCAAATGCATCAGTGATTTATTGTTGTGCGACATACCTACCACAACTCCTTTGTCACGCCAGGTTGGTATGGCCAAGGCGTACCAGGCTGCAACCGGAATTAAAAAAACAAGCAATACCAGCACATATGTAAAAGCCTTAAACAGACCTTTTGTTTTACTTGACCTGTATAGGTATAAAACAAAGGGGCTTCCAAAAAGCACAAATGGCAACTTCACGAGGGCGGCCAGCATTAGAAAAAAAGCAAAGCATCCAAAATGATACTGTTTTTCTGACGAAACAAAAGCCATAAAAAAATTCAAGGCCCACACCGCGCAGCTCAAGGCCAGGATATCGGGCAGTGGGTTCACACAATAATAATACAGCAGGGGTGAAAAACAGAGCAGCATATTGCTCACCAGGGCGACCTCAGCGGAAACAAATTTTATGATAAGCCTGTAAAAGCCTAAAAGAAGAAAAATAAAAATTACAAAGGTGATGAGCCGGGTGTGCATTACCGAATAACCTATTACATTGTTCACCTGCGCAATGCACCATTGGTAAAGCGGGAACTCGTACAACAGATCGCTGCTCCCTGTTGAGAGGTCAAATTTTTGAGGATGAAGGATGTGGGGGTCTGAAAACGTGAAATTGTAAATTACTGTCTGGGTCTGTGATTGTCGCCAGGCATGGTAACCAATAACGTCGAAACTGAAAACACGGATGTGAAGGATAAAACTGACAAGAACGGGTAATAAAAAAAAGAAAACGATTTTTTTATTTGTCATTCATGCCGTGTTTAATCATTTAATTTGAGAACCGCCATGAATGCGCTTTGAGGAATTTCTACATTGCCCACTTGCTTCATGCGTTTTTTTCCTTCTTTTTGTTTTTCGAGCAATTTTCTTTTCCTGCTGATGTCACCGCCGTAACATTTGGCAGTAACGTCCTTGCGGATGGCGCTGATGGTTTCCCTCGAAATGATCTTGGCGCCAATGGCGGCCTGTATGGGGATTTCAAACTGTTGTTTCGGGATCAGCTCTTTTAATTTTTCGCAGATCTTTTTTCCGAACTGGTAAGAATTGCTTCGGTGGATCAAACAGGACAAGGCATCCACCGGCTCACCTTTTAAAAGAATATCCAGCTTTACCAGGTCTGATTCCCGCATGCCGATTGGGTGATAGTCAAACGACGCATACCCTTTTGAAATGGATTTTAACCTGTCGAAGAAATCAAAAACAACCTCGCCCAAAGGCATCTCAAAAACCAGTTCAACGCGGTCGGCGGTAAGGTAGTTTTGCGTAACGATGGATCCTCTTTTTTCAATGCAAAGACTCATTACAGGGCCAATGAAGTCGGACTTGGTGATGATGTTGGCCTTGATGTAAGGTTCTTCTATGTAATCGATGCGCCCCGGGTCGGGCAGATCGCTTGGGTTATTTACTGTAACAACCTCACCGTTAGTTTGATACGCCACATACGACACGTTGGGAACCGTTGTGATCACGGTCATGTTAAATTCACGTTCAAGGCGCTCCTGCACAATTTCCATGTGCAGCATTCCTAAAAAGCCGCAGCGAAAACCGAAACCAAGGGCCAGAGATGATTCTGGTTCCCAGGTAAGGGAAGCATCGTTCAACTGCAGTTTTTCCATGCTGTAACGCAGCTCCTCAAAATCCTCGGTATCAACCGGGTAAATTCCCGCAAACACCATGGGCTTTACTTCCTCAAAACCTTTAATGCCTTCCTCGCAGGGACGGTCGAAATGTGTGATGGTATCACCCACTTTTACTTCCTTGGCGCTTTTGATGCCTGAAATAATGTAACCTACATCGCCGGTACTGAGCTGGTTGCGCGGCTCAGGCTTTAGGCGCAAAACCCCTATCTCATCGGCATTGTAAACGGAACCCGTATTAAAGAATTTAACTTTCTCCCCTTTTTTAATGGTGCCATTGGTGATCTTAAAATAAGCGATGATGCCCCTGAAGGAATTGAACACGCTGTCGAAGATCATCGCCTGTAAAGGGGCGGCGGGATCTCCAACCGGAGATTTTACCCTTTCAATGATTGCCGCCAGGATCTCTTCAATACCCATGCCGGTTTTTCCGCTGGCGGGAATGATCTCGTCCCTGTCGCAACCAATGAGGTCAACGATCTGGTCTTTTACCAGCTCTGGTTCCGCACTGGGCAGATCCATTTTATTGAGAATTGGTATAATGGTAAGGTTTTGTTCAAGCGCCAGGTAAAGGTTGGAGATGGTTTGCGCCTGGATGCCCTGGGCGGCGTCAACGATCAGCAGCGCGCCTTCGCAGGCCGCGATGGAGCGCGACACTTCATAACTAAAATCAACGTGACCAGGCGTATCAATTAAATTCAACACAAATTGTTCGCCTTTGTAGGTATAATCCATCTGGATGGCGTGGCTCTTGATGGTGATGCCGCGTTCTTTTTCAAGGTCCATGTCGTCGAGCACCTGGGCCTGCATCTCACGGGAGGTAATGGTTTTTGTAAATTCTAATAAACGGTCGGCCAGGGTGCTTTTACCATGGTCGATATGGGCAATGATACAAAAATTACGGATGTTCTTCATTTATGTTGTTTTCGGTTCATAACCACTAAGACACCGAGATCACTGAGGTACACTAAGAATTAATCTGTGACTAAGTGTTTCTTAGTGAACTATGTGCCTTAGTGGTTTTATTTAAGGGTCACAAATATAGTAAATTGCTGGAAATGACAGCATTTCACCCATTAGCCCTGCATTTTTTAAGTAATTTTGCTAAACAAGTTTATAACTTATCCATTGTCTTTCGATCCCTTTAAAATAGATCTTCCTGTCACCGAAATTATTCTGCGTGTACGCGAATTGTTGTCAGAACAAAACACCCTCATTGTGAATGCCCCGCCCGGCGCGGGTAAAAGTACCCTGTTGCCATTGGCTTTGCTGGAGGAAGCCTGGCTCAATGGCAAAAAAATTCTCATGCTGGAGCCCAGGCGTTTGGCTGCCAAAACCATAGCCGCCCGCATGTCATCCTTATTGGGTGACGAGGTCGGACAAACAGTCGGCTACCGCATTCGCTTCGAAAACCGCATTGGCAAAAACACGCGCATTGAGGTGGTCACCGAAGGGATTCTTACACGAATGCTGCATGATGATAACGCTTTGGAAGACGTGGCTTTGGTGATCTTTGATGAGTTCCACGAACGCAGCCTGCACGCCGATGTGGCCATGGCCCTTTGCCGCGAAACACAAACGGTTTTAAGACCCGACCTGCGCATCATGGTGATGTCGGCCACCCTCAATATGCCGCAGCTCACCGCGCTTTTAAAAGCGCCTGTGGCAGAGAGCCAGGGCAGGCAATACCCTGTAAAAATTATTTATACTGCCGATGCCGACGAAAAATTGCTGCCTGAATTAACTGCACGAACTGTTGTGAATGCGCTGAATGAAAATGAAGGTGATGTGTTGGTTTTTCTTCCCGGCGAAGGCGAGATCAAAAAGTGCGAAGAAATTCTGCGCAACCAAGCTCTCGATGTTCAGATCCATCCTTTATACGGGCAACTGCCGCCTAACGCGCAGTTCGCGGCCATTGTGCCTAACAAATCGGGCAAACGCAAAATTGTACTGGCCACCTCAATTGCCGAAACCAGTTTAACCATAGAGGGAATAAGAATAGTTGTTGACAGCGGGTTTGGCCGTACCTCAAAGTTTGATTCGGGGTCGGGACTTTCAAGACTGGAAACCATTCGCATTTCAAAAGATTCTGCCGATCAACGGGCCGGTCGCGCGGGGCGCCTAAGCAGCGGGGTCTGTTACAGGATGTGGAGCAACGCTACCCAGGCCCGTTTACAGGAACACCCTGTGCCAGAGATCATGGAAGCCGATCTGGCATCCCTGCTGCTCGACATGGCGCAGTGGGGCATTGGCGACATCAACCAACTCACCTGGCTGACACCACCACCAAAATCGGCGCTTAGCCAGGCCAATGAAACTTTACATCAACTGAACGCGCTGGAACATGGAAAAATAACGGCGCATGGCCGGCAAATTCACCGCCTGGCGTGCCATCCACGCATCGCCCACATGCTGCTCATGGCCAGAGAAAATTCGAACATTGCCCTGGCAACAGATCTCGCCGGCATTCTCGAAGAGCGTGATCCCCTACCAAGAGATTCGGGCATAGATATTAATCTGCGTGTGGAAGCACTAAGAAGGGCAAGAAAAAACACTGATTCTGCCAATCGTTTTTCGCGTGTAGAAAAAGTCGCCGCTTCTTACCGCAAAATGCTGGAAGTTGACGCGGATAACGGCGCGGTTGATTCGTTTGAGACAGCTTTGTTACTGGCCTACGCCTACCCCGAACGGATCGCTTCCGCCCGGCCCGGCAACAACGCGCAATTTCAGCTGGCAAACGGCAAATACGCCACCGCGGGCCATAAAGACGACCTGGCACACGAGCCCTGGCTTGCCGTGGCCCACATGGACCTGCGTGAAGGCTTGGGAAAAATATTTTTAGCTTCTCCTTTAAACCCCAAAGACCTTTTGCCCATGGTGAAGGAAAAAGAAGTCATTACCTGGGACACAAGAAGGGGCGGCCTTATCGCCAGCAAAGACCTGCGAATTGGCAGCATCGTTTTACAGTCAAAACCAATGGCCAATCCCTCAGCCGATTTAATTACCGAAGCCATATCCGCAGCTATAAAAACTGACGGGGAAAACCTGCTTAATTTTGATGAAGACATGACCCAGCTTCAGAACAGGATCCTCAGCCTTGGTATCTGGAACCCTGATGCGGCATGGCCCGACGTTGGCACAAAACTGTTGCTTCAAAACAACGCGCTCTGGCTGGCGCCTTATCTCAGGGATTGTAAAAAACCTGAGGACCTTAAAAAGATAAAACTCAGCGAAGCCTTATTTCATTCACTGGACTGGGAAAAACAACAGGCCCTTAACCAATTGGCCCCGCAAAAAATTGAGGTGCCCAGCGGATCCAAGATCAACATCAGTTATTTTTTTAACGGTGCTACCCCTTTTCTATCTGTAAGATTGCAGGAAGTCTTCGGTCTGAGCGACACCCCCAGGATCAACGATGGCAAGACCGCGCTGGTGCTCCATCTTTTATCGCCGGGTTACAAGCCCGTGCAGGTGACCTCCGACCTTAAAAGTTTTTGGAATAATCTCTACCACGAAGTAAAAAAAGAATTGCAAAGGCGGTATCCCAAACATGCCTGGCCTGACGATCCATGGACCGCGCCAGCATTGGCCAAAGGCAGAAGCCATAAATTCTGAACTTAATTATTTTCTTTCAAGATCTATTTGTTCGTCACCTTCACGATAGGATACATAAGTAAATATAAACTGGAACATTTCTTCGGTGGTTTTCATGCTTTCAACACCATTGCCTTGTGTAATGAACCGTGGCGGGTGATATGGGTTGTTTGAATTGCCGGCTGTATTGTCATAAGTGCCATACACATGAATCAGCGTTCCCGCGTCGAGTTTCACCGGATTTTTATAAGTGTAATAATATTGCCAGCGGAAATCCCACTTTTTTATTTTAATCAGCGGAATGGTGTCGCCATTTGCTTTTAAAGCGAATGCGTGGAAAGTTTTACCAATTAGATGCATATGCGGATTGACGGATAAAAGTGAAATGGCTTTTTTGAGTGTCAATTGCGTGTGAAATGTTTTTACCTCACCGGGTGGAATCACAAATTCAGGTTCTATTTTCGAAATACCAAATGTGCCCATCTGGGTCTCCATCACAGGTCTGCGGATCGGCGATTTTCTGTAAAACACATTGATGTAACTGCTGTCGTACACGTCGGCATTGCTGGGACCGTAATGAATGTTGTTTAATAAAAAAGCGCCTTTCTTTTTAAGATGATAGCCTCCCATTTCACCAGGATAAGCCGGTGGAATAAACCCAGGCAGATAATAAACTGTATTAGGTGTCAACAAAGGAAACCGGGGTTGTAAATTATCGGTATAGGGCAGGTGCATGCTCTGGTATATCGCCATCAATTGGGCCCTTGTGTCCGATGAAACCGACTCGCCACTCATGTAATCAGAACTTCTTTTATCATCATAAGACAGCAGGTGGCCGTTAACATGATGCACCAATTTGCGGTGCTGAGGCACAAATTCAACAAAATCAATCAGTGTATCTTTTTCAACCTGGTAGGGAAATTTCATGATCAGGAAAACATCGGTGCCGTTTCCTTTAATTGAGACCGGTGTCTGAGGCTTGATGACCAGGTCGGGTTTACCAAAATACGAACCTTTGTAAAAAACAGGTACCGCAGGTTCTTTTATACTGTCACCACGTGGACAGTTATTGTCGACCCATAGTTTAATTAAAGTGATTTCGCTTTCAGACAGTACTTTTTCACCGACAAAATGTGTGTAACTTGCGTCGGCCGGCCAGGGAGGCATATAGCCGGTTTGAGTCACAAATTTAATGAGTCTGGCTTTTTTTATCGCGTCGTTGTAATTACAAAGGTTAAATGCGCCACTTTCACCAGGTCGGTGGCAGGGCGTACAGTTCTTATAAATTACCGGAGCGATGTTGTGGCTCCAGGTGGGTTGATTATCAGTGGGCTCGGGAACATCTTCATTTTTGCAGGAAAATAAAACAAAGACTGCCGCAAAGAAACTGAAATATTTCCGAAACCTTCTCAAGAAAGGCTTCAGTAATTGTAATAAGGGGAGATCATCAAATAAACCACAACGCCAGTTACTGTTACATACAACCAGATGGGGTAGCTGAAGCGTGTTAATTTTTTATGTTTTTCGCGCTGATCGGTGAGTCCGTAATAAAACGACAGCAAAATCATGGGCAGTACAACCACAGCCAGGAAGATGTGCGTTAATAAAATGATCACATACGCTGGCTTGATCCCCGAAACAAGAGCGCTTTCGGCGGCACTCATCACATTGTCATGATCCAGGTCCCCATACTTGGTATCCGGAATAAAATAATGCGCTGTAACATAGCTTATTAAAAACAGGCTGCTCAAAACAAAAGCGGTAAGATTTAATCTTTTGTGAAGCGCTATGTTGCGGCGTTTGATTGCCAGTAGGGAAAATATCAGCAATACGGTGCAGGTGCCATTTAAAAAGGCGTTGAGCATCGGTAAATGGTAAATAAATAAAGGGAAGGTGTCGGGATGAGGGATGTATTTTTGATTTAAAGCCACTACCAGCAGACATACCGCTATGGTCGTGACATAAATGGTTCGTTTAACTCCTTTTTCACTGTATCTGTCGAGTGTTGTCATGATTAAATTTTTGTCAAATGTAAAGCCTGGCGCTTACATATAAAAGAAAAAGGACAGTTAAATCTGTCCTTTGAACTTTATTAGGCTTGCTTTTTACCAGAACGGCTTATTAATTTTCTATTGCTCCAATTGTTCTGTGCTCACACCGGTTGACGAATAGCCGCCATCATGGTATAAGTTCTGCATGGTCACCATTTTGGTGAGGTCGCTGAATAAGGTCACACAATAGTTAGCGCAATCGTCGGCGCTCGCGTTGCCAAGCGGCGATTGTTTATCAGCAAAATCATAAAACTCGGTAAAGCCTTTAATGCCGCCGCCGGCAGTTGTTTTGGTTGGCGACTGTGAGATTGTGTTTATTCTCACTTTTTTGTGTTTGCCATAATGGTAACCGAATGTTCTCGCGATGCTTTCAAGCATGGCTTTGATGTCGGCCATATCGGTATAAAAAGGATAGGTTTTCTGAGCAGCAATATAACTCAGCGCCACTACCGAGGCATGCTCGTTAAGCGCGTCGAGCTTATGCGCCACAGCCAGCATTTTATGGAAGGTTAAAGCCGACACGTCGATGCCTTTCTGGAAAAAATCGTAGTTTAACTGCGTATAGGGGATGTTTTTACGGATGTTCACGCTCATGCCTATGGAGTGCAGCACAAAGTCAATCTTCCCGCCCAGGTGAGTCATTGATTCAGTATACAATTTTTCCAGATCCTCTACACTGGTAGCGTCGGCAGGAATGATCTTTGAACTGGTTTTTTCGGCCAGTTTGTTTATTTCTCCCATACGCATGGCAATAGGCGCGTTGGTTAAGGTAAATGTGGCGCCTTCTTCATGCGCGCGCAAAGCCACTTTCCACGCTATCGAATTTTCATCTAAGGCGCCGGTAATAATGCCGCGCTTTCCTTTTAATAAATTATAAGCCATAATTTTAAAATTATTTTGCGTAAATGTACTAATTATTAGTAACTAAAATAATCGGCTCTTATAAAATACTCAGCGGCATCCAGCATATGCCTGGCGGCATTTTCAAGGGTATCAGCTTTTGCTTTTTGAATTTCGTAATAATCATTTTGATCGAGATTTATGTGTTTTCTTAAACGCTTTGTTTTTTGTGTCATTAGCTCGTAATAAAAATAACCATCATCGCTGATTACACCAATTTTATCGTCAGCCGTAAAATAAACAAATGGGTGTTTTTCCTTTAGGATATTTATCCCGAAAGTCGTATTGTTGAATGATAAGTTAAGAATCCCCGCGACAGTGCTGGTAACATCCGGCTGATAACCCGGGTGATGAATGGTGTCGGGTCTGAGCGAATTTGGTTTGTGCAAAACCAACGGAATATTGTTATAGCTCAAAGGCATTTCATAAGTGCCCTCTATGCTGTATCCATGGTCGCCAAGGAAAACAAACAAAGTATTGCTGTACCAGGATTGTTTTTTTGCCTGGCGCATAAATTCCCCGATGGCCCAATCGGCATATTGTGTTGAGCGTTTTTCTTCGGTATCAGCCTTTGGTTTAAATGGAATGTCGTTGGGAATGGCCCATGGACCATGATCAGATCCTGTCATTAAAAATCCAAGGAAAGGTTTTTTATTTCCCGCCTCATTGACCGAGCGGATAAAAAGATTGTAAAGTTCGTGATCGGGAACACCCGTAACGCCGAGGATCTTGCTGTCCGGAAAATTAAGAGAGCTGAGTGTTTTCTGGTAACCGTTGAGCATGAAAAAACCCTGCATGTTGTCGAATACTGGATCGTGCGTTACGCCCAGGTAGGTTTGGTAGTTTTTATCAAGTAACAAATTGCCAAGCGTGGTAAAAGGTGTTTTGGTGTAACGCCGTAAACCGTGTTCTGTCAGCATGCCAGGATAACCCGCGCAGGTGGAAAACAAACCGTTAAAAGTGTGAATGCCCGACGAAAAAAAATTGTCGAAATAAACCGATTCTTTGATCAGCTGATTAAAATTAGGCGTGAGCGTCTCCCTGCCGTGAATTCCCATTTTATAGGTGCTCATGCTTTCCATACAAACGATCACGATATTGTAGGGCTTAAAAGCCGAATCCGATGTCTGTTCACGGGCAACCGATCTTTGATAAGGGCCTTTGATGTTAAGGTATTTTCTTGCATAAGCTATGCTTTCATCAATGTCAGCAGGAACTTTATAACCTTTTACTTTTTGAAACAGCGCAGACCTGAAAAATGTAAAATTAGGATTTAGCGCTACCTGGTTGATGAATAAATTGTCGCTTACTATGGCCAGACCTTCATGAAGGGTGCTCTTTGCTCCCAACCGTCCCCGCGCACCAGCAATCAAAAAAGGAACAAGCAACAGGGTCGCAACCAGGATCCTGAGCGGCTTAAAATTTAAATGGTTGAGTCTTTGCAAATGATCCGAGTAAATTTTTTTTGAGACCCTGAAAATAAAAACCGCGAATACCAGAAAAAGAAACATGTATCCGTAGTAAGAAATATTACCGAATATCAGTTTTAAAACAAAAGCAGGTGAGGCTGCCCATAAAAAGGCCTGCTTGTTCAGGTGACTGTTGAATTGCGCGTAATAAGGAAAATCGGCCGCCGAGATAAAAGCATACAACCAGAAAATAACAAGTGTGGCGCCAAAAGCCGCATTGTGAAAGACCAGGGTCCTTTTGTGAAACAATTCGTTCAGCAACAGTAAAAGGGTCGGCAGGAAAAGAGCATAGGTACCGGCTACCATGTCAAATTCAAGTCCCATATAAAATGCTTTTAAAACAACAAGCGTGTCAATGTTTGACCCGTCGATGGTTTTAAAATGAAAGTAAAAAATGAGTCGGCAAAACTCAAGAATAAAAAACTCGAGGAGAAATAATTTTACAAGGGTGATGATAAATGAGGGTATAGTGTCGAGGGCCTTTTTGAACATTCTGAATAATTAATTTAAGATTAAATTTACCTTAAATTAACATTCAAATGTATAAAAATAAGCAAGCCAAAACAAACCTTGAAATTATTGCCACGAATTACACCAATTTCACAAAAAGGTTTGCAGTATACTTCTCCCGAAAGCAGGGCTCTGGAAGAATAAATACTGATTTGTGTTAATTTGTGTAATTAGTGGCAACAAATTGTACCAGGTTTTCCGAACATAAATTACTTCTAATTCAGGTTCAAAAGTTCCTTGGCGTTTACCAAAGCCGACTGCGTTGGGTTTCCTGTACTAAGCATTTTAGCGATCTCGGTCACACGCTCATCCTTTTCGAGTTGTTTGATGTATGATACTGTTTTATCGGCGTCGTCTTTTTTATACACAAACAAATGATGTTCACCTTTGCTGGCCATTTGCGGTAAATGGGTGATGGTGATCACCTGCATGGATTTACCCATGTTAAAAAGTATGGTGCCGATCTTGTCGGCCACATCGCCACTCACGCCTGTGTCAATTTCGTCGAATATAATGGTTGGCAGCTGCTTTTTGCCGGCCAACAGTGCTTTTAAAGTGAGCATCAGGCGTGACAATTCTCCTCCGCTCGCCACTTTATGCAATTCATTCAGATTGCCGCCTTTATTGGCTGAAAACAGGTATGTCACCTGGTCAAAGCCTGTGGTGCTTAATTCGGCTGTATGTTTGAGTTCAATTTTAAAGCCAGCGTTTTCCATCGAAAGGCCGGCCAGCATTTCCTTTACCTGCTTCTCGATGTTCGCGGTAGCTTTTGTTCTGAGGTCTGACAAGTGTTTGGCCTGTTTGGTGCAGCCGGCAGTTAACTTCTCGATCTGTTTGCCGGTTTTTTCTATCTCGCTTTCGAGACTTCCGAATTGCAGCAGTTTATCTTCAATTTCTGTTTTTATCTTCAGCAACTCTTCCTCATTGGTCACATTGTGTTTCTTCAAAAGGCGGTTCATCCTGTCGAGCCGGGTGTTGATTTCCTCCAGCCTTCCCTGGTCAACATTCACAGCTTCTCCAGAGTTCTCCAGTTCAATGGCAAGGTCTTTAAGTTCTATCTGTACCGCGTTAAGCCGTTCAAAAAACAGGCTGTACTCTTTACCGTATTTTGAGATGCCCTGCAAAGCCTGTCTCACTGCGTTCAGCTGACTCAATAAGTTTGTGTCTCCGCCGTTAATGGCATTGGCGCTGTTGGCCAGGCTGTTTTTGATGGTTTCGGCGTTTTCGAGCGCGGCGCTATCTTCTTCCAGTGTTTTAAGCAAACCTTCTTTAATTTCAGCCTCCTCTAATTCGTTAAACAAAAACTGGTAATAATCTAATTCCTTCCTGGCCTGCGCCTCCTGCTCCGTTAGGGTTTTGAGTGTAGTCTTTAATTTGATAAGCGCGGCGTAGTCGATTCTATAATCTTTAAAAATACCTATGGTTCCGGCAAAGGCGTCAAGAATTTCGAGTTGGAAATTTGCCTGGCCCAATAGTAATACCTGGTGTTGCGAGTGTATATCAATTAATTTTTCAGAAAGTACCTTTAGCGCGCCAAGGCTTACTACCGAATCATTCAGAAAACTGCGTGATTTTCCATCGGTGCTGATCTCCCGCCTTAGAACCAGTGTGGTTTCATAGTCAAGGTCGTTATCTTCAAAGATGCTGCCCAGGTCCAGTCCCGCTGTTTCAAATTCGGCCTCTATGATGCATTTTTTTGTTTTGTTCTGAAGGGTAGCCAGGTCGGCACGTTTACCGAGGGCCAGGCCCAGTGCTTCCAGGAAAATCGACTTTCCCGCGCCCGTTTCTCCCGTGATCACTGTTAGTTTTCCCGGGAAAAAAACATCCATCTCATTGATCAGCGCAAAATTGCTGATGTATAACCGTTTTAGCATGGCACAATTTCGGCTAATTTAAAGATTTAAAAAAACCGTTTTTTTAAAACTGGTCTTTATATTTTCAACATTTAGTCTGTTTCTGAAAGCTTCACTCAAACAATTAGGAGATTCACTCAGTAAATCACCACAAAATTTTTACTAATTAATTAAAAGTTAATTTCTTAAAAAAAATTGTTCAACACCCAACGAAACGGGCGCTACAGGCGTATATGTATAAAAAGACAAGTCTATGAGACAGTTAAAAATAACCAAACAGATCACCAACCGTGAAACCGCTTCCCTTGATATGTATCTGCAGGATATCGGGCGTGTTGAGTTGATCAATGCCCAGGAAGAAGTTGTACTGGCCGTTAAGATCAGGAATGGAGATATGAGGGCACTTGACAAACTGGTTAAGGCCAATCTGCGCTTTGTGGTATCAGTAAGTAAACAGTACCAGAACCAGGGTTTGAGTCTTCCCGACCTTATCAACGAAGGAAATTTAGGTCTCATCAAAGCCGCTCAGCGTTTTGATGAAACGCGTGGTTTTAAATTTATTTCTTACGCGGTATGGTGGATCCGCCAGAGTATTTTACAGGCGCTTGCAGAACAAAGCCGCATTGTGCGCCTGCCTTTGAACAAGATCGGGGCCATCAACAAAATCAACAAAACCCTCTCCAAGCTTGAACAGGACCTTGAGCGCGAGCCAAGCTACGACGAACTCAGCCAGGTGATAGACATGCTTCCCAAAGATATTTACGAAACCATGCGTAACAATAACCGTCACCTGAGCATGGACGCGCCCCTCACCAGTAATGAAGAAGGAGGCAACATGTACGATCTTTTAAGAAACGACGCCGCCCAGGCCCCTGACCGTGAACTAATCGGCGAAAGCCTTCAGCTGGAGATCTTCAGGTCATTGGCAACACTCACAGAGCGCGAAGCAGATGTGATCAAATTGTTTTTTGGCCTTGCCGGTAAACACCCGCATTCTTTGGAAGAAATCGGCGAAAAGTTTGACCTAACCCGCGAACGCGTAAGACAGATCAAGGAAAAGGCCGTAAGAAGGCTGAAACACGGCTCAAGAAGCAGGTTGCTGAAGAGTTACCTGGGCTAAACATCAGGTTCAGAATTTATTAAGGTATTTGGCCACTGCATTTTTTACAGTATATTTAGGTCGATGAATACCGAAAGAATTCTATTCTTGAATGGTTTGAGAGGCATCCTGGCCCTTATCGTTTTTGTTCATCATTTTTTATATGCGTTTAACCCCGATATGCTGTTTGGAGGCAACTCCGAAGCATTCCTGTCTGGAAAATGGACCACCTGCCGGATTTTCGCCTACACCCCACTTAACATACTCTTTAACCCGGGTATGGCCATTAGTTTTTTCTTCCTGCTAAGCGGTTACGTTCAGTCCCACCACTACCTGAAAACAAATGACTTTGTTTTCCTGCAAAAAAGCTTTATCAAACGTTATTTTCGTTTAATGGTGCCCGTACTCTCCATATTGTTATTGGTCTGCCTGTTTCACCGCCTGAGTTTTATCCATCGTAACGGCTTCCCATATAATACCCTGAGCGATGGCTGGATAAAAAGCATGCTGCCAGACAACTTGAATTTTATGCAGGTTTTAAAACATGGCCTTGTTGATTGTTTTTACATCGGCAAAAGCGGTTACTACCAAATTTTATGGACCATGATGGTTGAGCTTTACAATTCATGGATGGTAATTATCCTTCTTCTTGTGACACACGTGATTCGTCGTAAAATTCCGCTCTTGTTTTTGTGGCTTGCTTTCCAGTTTTTGTTCCTTCACTCATATTACTCCGCAATGTTCACAATGGGTCTGCTTCTGTGTCATTTGAATCTGCACTCATCAAGGTTTAATCAGGTGGCTTCACAACCAATTGTAAAAACAATTTGTTTGGCTGTTGGAATTTATTTTGCCTCCTACCCCTTTACCGGATATCAGGGAGGAACAGAGAAAACCGTCTATCAATTAATTTCATTTTTTGAGAAAATCCCACATTTTATCAGTTATGCTATTGGCGATCTTCTCCTGTTCATTTTCCTGTTGCACTCTCAGTTCTTCAAAAAACAACTGTCAAAATCATTTCTTTTGTTTTTCGGCGAAATTTCTTTTATGGTTTACCTGGTTCATTTTCTTATCATATTCAGCTTCTCGGTATGGATGTATCAAAAACTCCTGCCCCACCTTGTCAGCACCGCTAATCTTTGGGTTACGGGCCTCGCATCCTTTGCGCTGATCATTGTTGTTTCGTGGCTGCTCACAATTTTTATCGACAGGCCCTGGTTAAGCTGGTGCAATGCATCCATTAAAAAGTACTTTGATATTTAAAAACTTAGGCTGTAACACGCATTTGTGATTTCTTCACTTTAAAATATATCCCCGGTATTTATTATTATTCTTATTTTTGGTGTTAAACTCAATTGACTCATGACCACTCCAAAACCCAAAAAATCCTTGTTGCGCCGGATCTTAAAATGGACCGGCATTACGCTGTTGCTAATCATTGTTCTTTTGATCGCCGCACCGTTCTTATTTAAAGACAAGATCGTAGCCATTGTGAAGGAACAGGCCAATGCCAACCTCAACGCCAAAGTTGATTTCGGTGATTTTGACCTCAGCATTTTTTCTTCTTTCCCCGATTTTCGTTTTAAGATCAACGATGTACGTGTGGTGGGCATCAATGAGTTTGAGGGCGACACGCTGGCCTATATCCGTGAACTGAGTACCGATATTAATTTAAAGAGTGTGATCAGTGGCGACCAGTACCAGATCAATTCGGTGGTGATCGACAGGGCACGCATCCTCGGCAAAGTTCTGAAAGATGGCAAAGCCAATTGGGATATTGCCAAGGCAAGCACCGATACAGCCGCTGCCGCTCCTGCAGACACCAGCGCCACAAAATTCGCGATGAAACTCAAGGAGTTTAAGATCAAAAATACCTATATCGTTTACGACGACATACAGGGCGGCATGTACGCGCAGCTTGAGGATTTTAATTATACGCTCAACGGTGATTTTACGCAGGATAATTTTGTGATGAGTAATTTACTGGAGATCGCTAAAACAACTTTTAAAATGAGCGGTGTTAATTATTTAACTGAAGCGCATACCAAATTAAAAATGGACGTGGATATGGACATGCCCAAAATGAAATTTACGTTTAAAGAAAATGAATTCAGCCTTAACGACCTGGTTTTAGGTTTCGATGGCTTTGTGGCCATGCCCGATACCAATATTAACATGGATCTGAAATTCAACACCAAACAAACGGAGTTCAAGTCTATTTTATCTTTGATCCCCACTGTATATGCCAAAGATTTCTCTTCTGTAAAGACATCGGGTAAATTAGCGCTGGATGGTTATGCGAAAGGCACTTATAACGCTTCGCAGCTACCCGCATTCGGCATCAACCTGGGCATAGCCAACGCCATGTTCAAGTATCCGAGCCTGCCTAAATCTGTAAACAACATCAACGTAGATATTAAAGTTCTGAATCCAAACGGGGTGTTAGACGCAACAACCATTGATGTGAACAAATTCCATGTTGAGTTGGCGGGCAACCCGGTTGACCTTACTGCACACATAAAAACACCTATCTCCGATCCTGGTATCAAAGCCGGACTGAAAGGCACCATTATCCTGGCATCGGTTAAAGAGTTTGTTCCTTTAGACAAAGGTGATGACCTCAGCGGTACTATCAAATCCGACATCTACGTTGATGGCCACATGAGTGCCATTGACAAAAAAGAATACGAAAAGTTCAAAGCGAGCGGCTCATTGTCAATTGACCAGATGACATATAAAACCGCCACACTGCCTTATGAGGTCTATCTCAACAGCATGCTGATGAACTTCACCACACAGTTCGTAGAGCTTTCGGCCTTCGATGCAAAATTGGGCAAAAGTGACATTCAGGCAAAAGGAAAAATTGAAAACTTTATGCAGTATGTTTTTAAAGATGACCTCATCAAAGGTACATTTGCCATCACAAGCAAGTTGATGGATCTGAACGAACTCATGGGCCCTTCAACTACTTCGGCGGCGCCAACCCCAAGCGCCGCGCCAACAGAAACAGCGGCTGCCTCGGTGGCTCTGGTGCCTGCCAACATCGACTTTAACCTCGATTGTAACATCGGCAAAGTGCTTTACACCAACATGGTGTTAGACAACCTGGTGGGCAACGTGGTGGTGCGCGGGCAAAAAGTTGACATGACCAATTTAAAAATGAACACCATGGGCGGCGCGCTCATGATCAACGGCTACTACGAAACCACCAATCCAAAAAAACCTACAACGGGATTAAATCTGAAGATAGATAATTTTGATATCCAGAACACCTTTAAAACATTCAATACCGTGCAGAAACTGGCACCAGCCGGGCAATACGCCAAAGGCGCTTTCAGCGCTACCCTTGAGAACTTCAAAACTTCACTCAACGAAAAAATGGAGCCAGACCTGGGCAGCATCGATGCGCATGGTGTTTTTAAAACCAGCAAAGTCAATGTGGGTGGCTTCCCCCCATTTGTAAAACTCGGTGATGCTTTAAAGATCGAACAGCTTAAAAATATGGAGGTGACCAATATTAATCTGAAGTATTTTATAAAAAATGGTCGTTTGAACATTGAGCCATTTGAGACCAAGATCAACGCCATCACCACCAATATCAGCGGCAGCACAGGCCTGGATCAAACCATTGATTATAAATGGAAACTCGAAATTCCCCGTGCCATGTTTGGCGGCGCGGCCAACTCAGCCCTCACCGGTTTAATGAGCCAGGCCAATGCCGCGGCAGGTACCAACGTGAACCTTGGAGAAAAAATAAACGTCACCGCCTTGTTTGGTGGCACGGTTACCAACCCTACTATAAAAACCAGCCTGAAGGACGATACAAAAAGCGCAGTGGCTACCGTTACCACCCAGGCCTTAAACGCCGGTATTGATAAGGCCGCTGAAGAGGCGCAAAAGATCCTCGACGATGCCAAAGCCCAATGCGAAAGATCGAAGGCCGACGCACAGGCCAATGCCGACAAAGCCAAACAGGAAGGTTACGCGCAAGCCGACCAGCTGGTAGAACAGGCAGGCAATCCTATCGCCAAAATGGCTGCTAAAAAAGCTGCTGAAGTTGCCAAGAAAAAAGTGGACGAAAAAGTGCAGAAGATCATTGCAGATGCTGAAACCAAATGTCAGCAATCCATAGAGGAAGCTAAAACAAAGGCTGCAGCAAAGGCTGCTGAGAGTAAGAGATAAACATGCGTAGCGCTCTTAAACACAAAGTGCGCTGAGTTTTACACGAAGGACGCAAAGAGATATTCTAATTTCGCGGCCATGCCAATTTGTGTTTTCTTTGTGTGAGCGTTTACTGGACTTTTGGTTTAATTTTTCGGATACCACGACGGGTCTTAACCACAGAGGACACAGAGGGCCGCAAAGAATGGACAGTCTTTAAACTTTTTTGAGCGTTTAGATTAAAACCTTTATGGTTCTTTGTGCTTATAAAATACCACTAAGGCATTGAGTTCACGCAGAAACACTAAGTATAATTCCTGGTAATTCTTTGTGGTTCTTTGTGGTTATGAATTACCACTAAGACATTGAGTTCACGCAGAAACACTGAGCATAATTCCAGGCTATTCTTTGTGGTTATGAATTACCACTAAGGCATTGAGTTCACGCAGAAACACTGAGCATAATTCCGGGCGATTCTTTGTGGTTCTTTGTGGTTATGAATTACCACTAAGGCATTGAGTTCACGCAGAAACACTAAGTATAATTCAGGGCTATTCTTTGTGGATCTTTGTGGTTATAAAATACCACTAAGGCATTGAGTTCACGCAGAAACACTAAGTATAATCCCGGGCTATTCTTTGTGGTTCTTTGTGGTTATAAAATACCACTGTGCATTGTCTGTTGGGCGTTTCGGTCTGATTAACCACAAAACTCACAGCGTTTTACGCGAAGGACACCATGCAATGCGCTTGGGCACAGCTCTTGCGCTTTGTGTTTTCTTTGTGTAACCGCTTAGTGTTCTTTGTGGTTAAATATCGCTTTAGATTTACTCCCGTATTACTTTAACGCGTTTACTTTTGCCGCCTGAATCGCTCACCCTGATTAAATAACTGCCCTGCGGTTGGCTTGCGAGATCTATGACGGTTGAATTTTCATTTATTGTCACCTTTGAGATCAAATCCCCCATCATATTGTAAACAGCTATGGTGTTGTTGCCCTGCATTCCGGCAATAATAGTTTTACCTGTTGTTGGATTGGGGTAAATGTTTAGTTTTCCAAAGGGTTGGTTTCTCATGATCCCTACTGTGTCGTTTTCGCTGCAGTAAACACAGGATCCAGAGTAGGCAAGAGTTGCTAAAATGGTTGTGGCATTGATATGATAAACCGTTTGTCTGTATTTTCCTTTTAACGAGCCGGTAAAAAAATTATTACATGCGCCGCCGTCATAAGAAAGACCGACCGTGTCAACTCCAGGCATAAGATATTGTAGTGGAGACCCGTTGCCCATGTCCCAGGTTAAAACAGAATCAGGAATAAAACCTACTGTGATGGAAGCCAGGGGATGAAAGGGTTTTAACTCGCGGTAAAATTCATTAAAATTAAACTGCCGGTTAATGATTTCGGGAGAGGAAGTGTTTGTATTAGTAAATACCTCTTTAAAGCAGGCGCCGTTCATGGTTGGAGATTCAATTTGGCCCACCTGCAATGTAAACGATACCATGGGCGCCACACAAAATTCATAGTCAGTTCCTGGTCCAAATGCAGGGAGATTGTATGCGGTGGTTTTATAAAATACCCCTGCATTCCTAACAACACCCAGCCCTTCACCGAATTTATACGCTATGGAAGGCGCCGTGGTAGAAGTGGCTGTATGTCCCGCTGTTCTTAAAAAATTTACAGTGTCGCCGTTTAATTGTGAAACACATCGCCCAAGTACTGCGAAATCACCGCTCACAGTTCTTGGGCCTGCTGTAAATGTGCCACCGGCATTCACCCCATACTGAATGGACTGTGTTGCGCTGACGCTCGCCAAAACCGAATCTATTGCCGGCAGCACGGGCATACCATTCACAACATTGCACAAATACAAACGAAATTTTACGCCGCCCAATCCAGGGCCCGACACCACAACAGGCGGCGACAATACCCTTGCCTCGAGACCATAAACCTTTAGCGCAGCGTCTTTGTTCTTAAATACTGAACCTATATGAGTGACAGGACTGGCACCGGTAACCGGCGCCACCGATTTAAAATAAGGGTGAGCCGTTGTGGAGTTGGTTGGAGCTAACTTGTAAAGCTGCTTGTAAAAAAAATACCTGAGCGTATCATTAACCGGGATGTTGTTTTGAGCTGAGGCGCTGATCAATAAAAAGGTAGCGCATAACAAAAATAATTTTTTCATGCTGTTAATTTTTTGATGAAGGTAATCAGTTAGGCCTTTAAACAAATTTACAAAAAAAACAGACTTTTGCAACGGTAGGTTTGTTTAAAAAACGCCATTGATAAATATCTAATCCTTAGTATGATTTCAAGACTTTTGATATCACCGTTCATTTTAGATTTCTAAACTTTGTCGCTTTTCCGACAAAAAATGTCGGAAAAGCGACATTTAGCAAAAATTACTAAATAATAAAATGCATTTAACTTTATTTAACTTTTTCGGGGGGGGGTATTGCCTATGTTTGAATTAAAATTAAAACCAGATCCCATGAAAAAACTCATTTTATTAATCGCAATTGTGTTTTCCATGACCGGCAAATCACAATGCAATGGCACGGGATGTAATCCCGGCTGTTTTGTTCCTACACCTTACCTTCAAATTAACAATAATAGAAATTGTGATGTAACCGTCAATTACGAAGTCTCAAATTGTGAAATTATAGGCATTATTTATTGTAATAGCACGGCGCAATTCGCTACTAACAGCGGCACCTTTGTAATTCCAGCCAATTCAACTTTCACAGTGGATGTCAGCTTACAATTTATTGCTGCGGGCGCTTCAGATTGCACATGGTATGGTGGAGGCCAAACCTATGACATCAATGTTAATTTATTTGAGATTAACTATGTAGGAGTTTCTTCTGTTGTTTATGGTGGTGTTTCCAATGGCTGTAATCCCCCTTTTAACTGTTTTGGCTCCACTACTACCGCTTTTGGAGACGCTACCAATCCTCCAGCTGCGCCGTCATCTTGTTCAACGGCGCCCAACGCCTGGTCCATGCAATGGTCATTGTTAGCATTTGGAGTAACCGTTGACATTAACTAACTTTATTTTCACATGAAAAACATTTTGTTGTTTTTTACCGCTGCTGGTTGTTTATTCGCAAATGCCCAAAACTACCAATGGGCAAAAACGATCGGAGCAGCAGTGGCTGGTAATCTGCCGAGTAATGCTCGCTGCGTGATAACCGATGCAGCAGGAAATGTATATATGACCGGGAATTTTAAAGGAACCAATGTTGACTTTAATCCTTTTATGAGTCCGGTTACTTTGAGCTCCGGGGCTAATGCCGATATTTTTTTTGCCAAATATGCCTCAACGGGTAATTGCATTTGGGCAAAAAGCATACAAGGCTCGTCGGGTTGGGGATACTCTATAATCACAGATGCCAGCGGCAATGTATATTTAACCGGTATTTTTTCAGGCACCAGCGTGGATTTTGATCCTGGTCCTGGCACTGCCCCCTTAACTTCCCAGGGAACTGATATTTTCATTGCCAAATACGATGCTGGCGGCAATTTTGTGTGGGCCAAGGCCATGGGTGGTGCCAGTTCAGAGTTTGGCATGTCAATTCAGGTGGATGCCAGCTACAATATTTTTATCACAGGGCGTTTTCAAAGCCCGACTGTTGATTTTGATCCTGGTCCGGGAACTGCTAATTTAAATTCTGCGGGCATGTTCGATATTTATTTTGCCAAATATGACCCTAACGGCAATTACCTTTGGGCCAAAACTATCGGCAGCAACGGTAATGATATCAGTAATTCCATTAGTATCGATAACTCGGGAAATGTATACATTACCGGGTATTTTCAGGGTGCAGCTACCGATTTCGATCCGGGTCCGGGTACTGCGACCTTAAGCTCTTCAGGATCAGACATTTTTTTTGCTAAATATGATACTAACGGCAACTATGTCTGGGCAAAAAGTATTTTTGGCTCCTCCTCAGGCAGCGGCCAAAGCATCAGTGTGGATGCAGTCGGCAATACTTACCTATCAGGTAACTTTCAAGGCAGCAATGTGGATTTTGATCCAGGCCCCGGCTTAGCGCCCTTAAACTCAGGAACTACATCTGCCATGTTTTTTGCAAAGTACAATACAAGCGGTAACTATCTTTGGGCAAAATCTGTACCCGGTGCTACTGGTTATGCTATCACACATAATACTTCGGGGAAAATATACATAACTGGAACGTTTGGAGCGAATGTGGACTTTGATCCCGGCCCTGGTACGGCGACAATTAATATTGGTGGCTCGGGTGACATTTTCTTCAGTAAATACGATGTAAATGGTAATTATATTTGGGCAAAATCAATTGCTAATCCCAGTACATCCAATGATTATGTAAACACAATAGCAGTTGACCTCACTGATAATATTTATATAGCAGGTACACTTGCAGGTACAAATATAGATTTTGATCCGGCTAACAGCACTGCGACCTTAACTACAGGAGGATACTATAATATGTATCTGGCTAAGTATGCTTTTTGCAGCGTACAAGCCGTTAACCAGCAAACCGTATGCTCGGGAAGCGGTTATGCTATCAACAGCCACACCTATACTGTGAACGGTTCGTACAACGATACACTGTACACTGCTTTTGGCTGCGACAGTATTGTGGTGACACAGCTAACAATATCTTCCCAACAACCCACAATGTCGATCATTAGCAGTTCTGTCTTGTGTTCCGGGAGTGCCAATACACTTACAGCATCTGGTGCAATAACTTACACTTGGAGCACCGGCGCACAAACCGCTGTTGTTGTTATCACACCAACCAATGCGACACAATACTTCGTGTCAGGAACTGATTCTGGAGGGTGTATTGCATCGGCAACGATCAATGTCACCTCTACACCATCACTCGGTATTAGTGGCAGACTATACGTCTGCAAAGGTGAAAAAACAGTCATAACAGCCACAGGTGCTAACAATTATACCTGGACCACAGGCGCGCAAACCTCAACCCTACTGATCACGCCCTCCACGACTACAATTTATACAGTGACGGGCTCTTTTACTAACACTCCCTGTAAAATTCAGCAAACTGTAACAGTCAATGTGATGCCGTGTTTGAGTGTTTATTCAAATCCAGGCGGAGGTATACAAGTTAAAGTTTATCCAAACCCAGCGAAAACAGAATTATTTTATACAATAAATTCCGGCGGCAAGCATAGGTACACAATTACAGACTTTAACGGCACTGTTATACAGACAGGCGATCAAAGTGGAAATACGGTCCAGCTAGACATCAGTAATTTTAACCCCGGTATATATAATCTTACTTTGACGATTGGGAAGCTTTCAAAAAGCTCCAGGTTCTTGGTAGAATAAATGTATCCGGATGTATTTTGAAGTTGTTTCCCTTAAAATTTTACGATACAAAAAAAGGCAATCCGAAACGGGTTGCCTTCTTATATATCTGATATTTGTTTGTCTAAACAATAATTTCGTCCATGTCCTTGTTAAAGAATTTAAACTCCATAAAATGCTGGCTGGCCATGCTTTGCACCTTGATCCACTGTTTGTGCTCGCGGTACCATTTCCATTGTATGCTGCGGAACCAGCCACCTTTTTTAATATATGCTTCAATGTACGGATGTACATTCAGTGTAATGTTTTTCTGATTCTGCTCTTTTACTATAAAACGCAGGGTATTTTCGATCTGGTCAACAAATAAAATGCTGGGTTGTACTTTACCGGTTCCGTTGCAACTCGGACAGGTTTCGAGTACTTCAACATTTATTTCTGGGCGCATGCGCTGACGGGTGATCTGGATGAGGCCAAATTTACTTGGAGGCAGGATATTGTGCTTGGCCCGATCGCTCTTCATCTCTTCTTTCAGCTTGTCATAAAGCAGCTTGCGGTTATCGGCATTGTGCATGTCGATAAAGTCAACCACAATGATGCCGCCCATATCGCGCAATCTTAATTGGCGCGCCACTTCCACGGCCGCTTCCATATTCACGTCCAGGGCGTTTTGTTCCTGAGTATGGTCACTTTTAGAACGGTTGCCGCTGTTCACATCAAACACGTGCAGGGCTTCGGTATGCTCAATCACAAGATACGCGCCACTTCTCATGTGAACGGTTTTCCCGAACAAACTTTTGATCTGTTTTTCAATGCCATGCGCATCGAAAAGTGGCACCTTGCTGTTGTTGTGCAGCTTCAGAATATCAACTTTATCGGGAGAAATTGTTTTGATGTATGATTTCAGATCTTCATAAACCCCGGCGTCATTCACATGAATGGCGTTGAAAGAAGCGTTTAAAAAATCACGCAGGATGGCGTTAGATCTGTCGACTTCGCCCAGCAAACGCATTGGCGGTTGAGAGGTTTTAAGCATCTGGAAACATTCATCCCAGCGTTTCACCAGGTCGTTCAAATCGGCTTCCAGGTCGGCCACCGATTTATTCTCAGCAACAGTGCGCACAATCACCCCAAAATTCTTTGGTTTGATAGATTGCATCAGTTCCTTTAACCGCGCTTTTTCCTCGAAATTTCTCAGCTTGGATGAAACCGAAATTTTATCTGAAAAAGGCATTAAAACCAGGTATCTGCCTGCAAGGCTTATTTCAGTAGTTATACGCGGACCTTTGGCGCTGATAGGTTCCTTAGCCACCTGTACCAGCATATTTTGCCCCGATTTAACTATTTCATTGATCTTGCCGTCTTTTTTGATCTCATGCTCGTTTTTAAAATACATGAGGTTACTCACGGTTTGTTTACCGTTTTGTGTATTTTCAACAAATTTAATCAGAGACTGGGCTTGCGGCCCAAGGTCAAGGTAATGCAAAAAAGCATCTTTTTCGTACCCAACGTCCACAAAGGCGGCATTAAGGCCGGTCATGACCTTTTTAGCTCTACCTAAGTAAATATCGCCTACCGAAAATTTCGAATTATTCTTTTCGCGGTGCAGCTCTACAAGACGTTTGTCGTGTAAAAGAGCTATGACAACTTCGTTAGGCGTGGAATTAATTATTAATTCTTGATTCACGCGCTTAATATTTTTAGTTTAATAAAATCAAATTGCAAACTAAGTACCTTATGATAATGACAAAGACGCCATCACCACCAAAAATGATTATTACTTAGTAAACATTAAATATAACCCTTAAGCAGGGGACGAACCTCTGCTTACGGGAATAGAAGAAAATTTCAGCTTAGCCGCTTATTTCTTTTTGTGACGGTTTTTTCTCAAACGTTTTTTGCGTTTGTGAGTTGCCATTTTATGTCTTTTTCTTTTCTTTCCGCTTGGCATAATGCTTGCTTTTAATTGTTATTAATTTATTTATTTTTTATGTTTTATGAAGCGACTTTATGTCTGCTTCGTAATGTTTTATGAAGCGACGTTTACCGTCTCTTTGTAATGTTTTTATTTCGTTTATTTTTCAATTAACTGATTCTGTTATTGCTGCTGTTTCAATTGCTGTACATACTTGTCGATCTCCATTTTCTCTGTAACGTCGCCTGTCATTGAAGCGTACTTCTCGAGAGAGGCGATGGTTTCCTTCGTTTTACCCTGTCTTTCATAAACGTCAGCTAAGTGCAGGTAAGCCTCAATGTAAGTGCTGTCAATTTCGATCACCTTGTTAAACCGTTTTATAGCTTTATCAAGTTGTCCGCTTTTTACCGAAAAAAACGCGAATGTCAATTGCAGTTTCACATTATTGCTGTCTGTTTTTTCTATCTCTCTGAGCCTGCTCACCCCTTCCATCGGGTTCTGCGTTCCTTCAACATAACATGTAGCCTGCATGATCCTGGCGTCGGTATCTGATGGGTCGAGTTTTAATCCAGTATTAAAACATCTCAGCGCGCCCTGATACAGAACAGGGATCTCGGTTTGATCACGCGAAAACTGAACCGCGTAATAATACCGGTTTCCCGCTTTGAACCATGTTTTAGCTGTATTGTCGTTTTTAGCCGCTTCTTCAGTATAATAGGCTGCGAGGTCGGGTCGTTTTAACTTATCCCAGAACACTGCGGCGCTGTCTTGCTTTTTTGCTGTCAACAGCTTTTCGAGTACCCGCTTTTGATCAGCCTCAAGGTTTTTAGCCGCCAGGTCGAGGTAAATGTCGAGTGTAGCGTTAATCGATACCTCTGCTTTGCGGGCAGCCGGGCCCATTTGAACAGTTTCACCGTTCGGTGCCGCTATTTTAGGAGCAATAAATAAAAGAACGAATAAAATGATGGCGCCAACAACTAAAATTACTTTGGTTACCGGGGCGCTCATTTTTTAATCAATGTTTTTGGACAGTGGTTCTGCTGTTTTCACGTTCCTTTTAACTCTGTCTGAAAAAGTTTTTGCCGCTTTAAAAGCGGGTATATAGTGTGCCGGAATAACAACTGTTGTATTCTTTGAGATGTTGCGCCCGATCTTCTCTGCGCGCTTTTTTACTACAAAAGTGCCAAACCCTCTGAGGTACACATTTTTACCCTCTACCATAGAATTACGAATTGTCTTCATAAACGCTTCAACGGTTGCTTGAACCGCCATTTTTTCTATGCCGGTTTTTTCTGAAATTTCATTTACAATATCTGCCTTGGTCATTTTACAAACTATTTAAAATCAATTAATTGTATTTTAAAATGGGCAGCAAAGATAGTATTAAAATTAAGAATTGAAAACTTTTTTTAGTTTTTGCCTTTTTGAGCCCAGATAGCCCTTAAATGGATTAATTTTGGGCCGTATGGAAGCCTGGCTCAGCCAAAAATTGATTAAATGGTACGATCTTAATAAAAGAGACCTGCCCTGGCGGCACGAAAGCGACCCTTATAAGATCTGGCTTTCGGAGATCATTTTACAACAGACCCAGGTAATACAAGGTTTGTCTTATTATAACAACTTTACACGTAAATACCCCAACGTTAAGGCCCTCGCAGAAGCGCCCGAAGACGATGTGCTCAAGCTTTGGCAAGGTTTGGGTTATTATTCGAGGGCGCGCAACCTGCATGCCGCCGCCAAAATTATCGCCAAGGAGTTCAATGGCATTTTCCCCGATTCATACGATGACATACGCGCTTTAAAAGGTGTTGGCGACTATACCGCGGCGGCTATTGCCAGCTTTGCTTTTAACCAGCCCTACGCCGTGGTGGATGGCAATGTTTACCGGGTTTTGAGCAGGATCTTTGGTATTGAAACCCCAATAGATACGTCTACTGCAAAAAAAGAATTCCAGGCACTGGCTTCGGGACTTCTGAATAAGCAGTTACCGGCCCTGCACAACCAGGCCATCATGGAGTTTGGCTCTCAATACTGCCGGCCTGTAAATCCCGATTGTGAGCGCTGTGTTTTCAAAAACAAGTGTTGTGCTTTTAAAAACGGAAAAGTGGCGGTCTTGCCTCTGAAAAGTAAAAAAATAAAAATAAAAAACAGGTTCCTTAATTACCTGGTAATAGCCGATAAAAACAACAAAATCAGAATCAACAGGCGCGAAGGAAATGACATCTGGCAAGGTTTGTACGAGTTTTGTCTTTTAGAAACCCCCAAAGAATTCTCGCAGCAGGAACTCTTTGAATTGCCTGATTTCAGATCTCTTTGCGGCAACGGCTTCACGCTGCTGCACACATCTGGCAGTTACAAGCATGTGTTGACCCATCAGCGCCTGTTAGCCAGATTTTACGTGATCCGCGTCAACCAGGTGTTTGGTGCTTCGGTGCATGCCACTAATCTTGAAGCTCTTGAAAAAATTGCTTTTTCAAGATTGACGGAAAAATTCACAGAACATTGCGTTTTGAAAGAATTGTTTTAAATTTGAGATTATTAATAACCCCTTATGAAAAAAACACTCTTAATCCTAGGCCTTATTTTTTGTTTAAACAATATTAATGCCCAGATCTACAAAGCCAAGGATGGCACAACCGCCATCACCTTTTTCTCGGCGGCACCATTGGAAAACATTGAGGCTCTGAATAAAGGCGCGATCATTGTTTTGAATACCAACAGCAACGACCTGCAGATACGAGTAAGCGTCTCTAATTTTAAGTTCAAGAACGCCCTCATGGAGGAGCATTTTAATGAGAATTACATGGAAACCGAAAAAAAGGGCCCCAAAGACGCTTCCGGCGCGGTAACATACCCTAACAGAAACGCCATTTTTAAAGGTAAGATCAATGAAAAGATAGATTACACAAAAGACGGTGAGAACAAAGTAACCATAACTGGTAAAATGGAAATTCATGGTACTCAAAAGGACGTGACCATTGACGGGACTCTTACAAAATCGGGCAATGAGATCAACATCTCCAGCAAATTCAAAATTAAAGTGGCAGATTATAATATCAAAGTGCCGTCGATGTATGTAAAAAACATAGCTGAAGTTGTAGACGTTACTATTAACAGCACTTTAGAGCCTTTTCAAAAAAAATAATTAACAATGAGTGTATTTAAAAAATCTGCCTTTTTTGCCGTGCTGGCTTTAATTACAAGCGCCACATTTGCCCAGGATGACCTGCTCAGCCTGATTGACGATAAAAAGAACGAAGCGCCAAAAAAAGTGTATGCCACCTTTAAAACGGTGAGGATCGGCAATGCGCAAACCATTGAGACCGTTAAAAAGAACCACCTCGATTTCCGCATCGCGCATCGCTTTGGAAATGTTTACGATTCTGACAATTCCAATCCATTAAACATGATGGGACAGACTTTTCTTGGCTTTGAAGGCGCAAGAGACATTCGTTTCAGCTTTGATTACGGAGTTACCGACAACATCACGCTTGGCATAGGCAGGAGCAAGATGAACCACATCATTGACGGTAGTGTTAAATGGCGGATTCTGGAACAAACCACCGATTTCAGTATGCCCATTTCACTGGCCTTTTTCTCGAGCACGGGTTATTCGCATGATCCAACCTCTGTGATCTATGGCGGTATTGTAAAAGACTTTAACACCAATGAACTGCACAGATTTAATTTTTTTAACCAGTTGATCATCGCCAGCAAACTAAATGACTGGATCTCTCTCGAATTGCTGCCTAGCGTGATGCACCGGAATTTTATAAAAGAAGCCATGAACACAAAAAACAAGGCCTATGACGAGAATACTTTTTTCACCCTGGGATTTGGCGGCAGAATTAAATTAACCAAACGACTGAGTTTTATCGGTGACTATTTTTATAATTTTTCCGAATTTTATCAGAACAATACAACCGTGTACAACCCCCTGTCTTTAGGCTTTGAAATTGAAACCGGCGGGCACGTCTTTAGTTTGTTTGTAACAAACGCCGGCGGTTTGATAGAAAACAATTTTATACCTTATACCAACGATACATGGACAAAAGGCCAGGTAAAATTTGGTTTCTGTATTTCCAGGACATTCGCGCTGTAATGTGAGCCTTGATTTGTACCATAACCTGTTTGCCGATCATCTGCTCCAGGCCAAAAATTTAATCCCCAGGCCACGCACCGATTTTCAGCAAATCTGGCCCTCTGTATTGTTGTTGTTGTGCCTGTCGTTATTGGTGTTACTCAAGCTGAATTCCTTTTCAAAAGTACTTAAGATCATACAGTCCTCTTTTAGTCTCCAGGCTTTGCACCAGCTGGAACGTGAGGAGATGAATCCATTCAGGTTTTCCACCATTGGCCTCAATACCTTTTTTGTTTTCAATGTCTCTTTTCTTTTATACAAAATAAACAGTCTTAACAAATTCATTTTGGTTAACAGCGATGGATTGAGCCAGTACTTGTTTTTTCTGCTGGTTGTGCTGGTTGTGTTTGGATTTAAGACCATAGTGAATGCCACGCTGGGATACTTTACCGGGGAAAGAAAAATAATTTCTGAGTACGTGACCAATTCTTTGTTCATCAATCAAACCTTTGGTTTGTTTTTATTTCCCTGGGTAATTTTAATGGAATTGAGCCCTTTTAACCCGATTATTTTTGTGTCGGCAGCCCTGATCATTATGGCCGCTTCAATACTGCTCAAATGGTACAGGGGTGTGATTATGGGGCTGGTTGAAGAAAGAATAGGATTTTTACAAATATTTTCGTACTTTTGCAGTCTGGAAATTTTACCTGTTTTTGTTTTGGTAAAATATATTATTGAAACTTTTTAACACGGCAAATTAATGTCAGTCAAAAAAATCGCGAAAAAGAAACCCCTTAAAAAAGCTATTAAAAAACCGAAGAAAGCCACTGCCAAAGCGGCTTCTTTGCTTTTTAAAAATAAAAGGCCAGCTTCTGCTTCCGTCAAAAAAAGTAAGCCTGTTACCAGGAAGGCGCCTCCTAAAAAAGCGTCAAAGCCGCTTGTAAAAGTTGTAAAAGAGAAAAAAGTACTAGTTAATATAGAGGTTAAAGAGCAAATCGAAAAAGCTCAGGCCGTAAAAAGAATCCGGAAATCATCCAAAAAACCGGTAATCACTTTGCCTCCCCCGCCAAAAATTGAGATAAGTAACCACCCCAAAAGCAGGGTAAAAAACATCCTGGTATCGCAGCCAAAGCCGGTTGAGAATGAAAAAAACCCCTACCTCGAGCTAGCGCGTAAACACAACATTGGTTTAACATTCAGGCAGTTTATTAAAGTAGAGGGATTAACCTCCCAGGAGTTCAGGGCGCAGCGCATTGATATCCTGGAACATGGTGCCGTGATTTTAACCAGCAAACTGGCGGTTGACCATTACTTCAGGATCTGCAATGAAATGCGGGTTACAGTGCCCGAAAGCATGAAATATTTCTGCATTAACGAACAAACCGCCTATTACCTTCAAAAATACATTCAGTATCGCAAACGCAAAATATTCTTCGGGCATGGCACCATCATTGACCTGGTGGATGTGATCAGAAAAAACAAAGACGAAAAATTTTTGCTGCCTGCCAGCGACGCCAATAAAGAGCAAATCATGGACTTTTTGGATGAGGTGAAGATCGCTTATACAAAAGGCGTTTTTTACAAGACCGTTGGCGCAGATCTTTCAGACATAAAAACCCTGGCCGATTACGACATCATTGTGTTTTTTACGCCGGTTGGTATCAGGTCACTGAAACAGAACTTTCCCAATTTTAAACAGGCCAACACGCGCATTGCCGCCTTTGGGCATGCAACAGCCACCATGGTGAAAAACCTGGGGTTCAGACTGGACATTTTTGCGCCGAACCCGCAAAATCCAAGTATGACTGGCGCGCTGGACGCATACATTAAAGAGGCCAATAAAAGGTAATTCATTTTTTCACCTGGTAATGCTGTTCAATACCTTTAAAACCGCCGTTTCAATCACGGCATAGTTTTCTTCTTTTTTCCCGGTGTATATTAAAGCCACGATTAGCTTTTTGTTCTGCAATTTTAGATTGTCGTAAAAAGAATTTTTGGCAAGGCGGTAGGCTTCCCGCATTCTTCTCCTGATCGTATTCCTGTCGTGAGCTTTTTTGAAATTGCGCTTGGGTACTACAAACATTACCTGCGCAGGAAACAACAATTCGGTGGCTGTTTCAATATGTACCGCTTTTAAAGGGAAAGCAACGGAACTTTTATTTTTTTGAAACAAGAGGTCAATCTGTTTCCTGCTGCACAACCTTTCCTGCTTATAAAATTTATTTCCGATTTTGTAGGTGTATTAATATTTGTTTAGGGCCATTGGTGGTGGCATGCATAAAAGTTTGATTCGTAAAGATAATTTTTTACTTTTACACAACTAAATAAAATAAAAAATGGGAAAAGGCGACAAAAAAACCAAACGTGGAAAAATACATATTGGATCTACAGGCGTAAAACGTCAAAAGAAAAAAGCTGTAAAGAAAACAGCAGCCAAAAAAGAGGCCCCGGCTAAAGCGGCTAAGAAAGCGGCTCCAAAAAAGGCAGCTAAAAAAGCAGAATAAAATTAACCAGAGCCATCAAAACGATGGCTCTTTTGTTTGGGGATGGATCTAACTGATTTTAATAAAAAGGCCCAGGCGCAGAAAAAAGAAAACCTGGCTTTCTTCAAAAAACTGGGCCAGCGTGTTCCCAAAAATTTAGACAGGGTTTTCCATGACGCGCATGACCAGGTTTTTGAAAATACCAACTGCCTTGCCTGTGCCAACTGCTGCAAAACCACCTCACCCATTTTTTATCAAAAAGACATTGAACGCGCGGCCAGAGCCCTTAAACAAAAACCGGGTGAGTTTTTACAAACTTATCTTGAAATGGATGAAGAGGGGGATTTTGTTTTGAAAACTTCGCCATGCGCTTTTTTGGGGGCTGATAACCACTGCACCATTTATGAGAGCCGGCCTGCAGCCTGCAGGGAATATCCCCACACCAACAGGAAAAATATGCGCCAGATCCTTGATCTCACTTACAGGAATACTTTGGTATGCCCGGCAGTGCTAAAGATCACCGGGGAAATAAGAAAATGCCTGGGCCTTTGACAGCCCGAAGCAGTACCATATTCTTATTCTTCAGTACCCTTACCTGATACCATCGCTTAGGTTTCACATACAAATTTAAAACCGGCTTGCACAAAGTCAAACCCACGAGCGGTGAACCCACGCTTAAGTTACTCTTCCTTTTTTTATATTTACAGTGTGACCAGCCTGAACATAAAAGTATTTTTTTTAGTAGCCATATTTTTTACTGCGCGATCAGGTTACCTAAGTGCGCAGCTCCCGGAATCTATCCCCAATAAAGGGCTCCAGGCATACTGGTCGTTTAATGGCACCGCTAATGATGCAAGCGGAAACAACCGGCACGGCAATGTGAACCAGGTTAGCTTAACTGCCGACCGTTTTGGCAATGCCAACAGTGCTTACAGTTTTAACGGGTTTTCTTCTTTTATCACAACCAATTACGAAGGAATTCTGGGCTCCAAACCCCGGGCGGTTTCATTCTGGGCAAAAACAAGATCAAGGAAACCAGTGTCGATCATCAGCTGGGGCAGTAACCAGAATTATCCTACCAACGGTCATCGCTTCGACTGTGGTTTTAATTATATTGAATACGGTCCCAACATCGACATTGCAGACGCCTCTATTACCTACGAAGCCAACAATTACCCTCACGATGGCGCATGGCACCATTATGTGTACCAATTTACAATTCCTGTTTTAAAAGACATTGAAATATACCAGGACGGGATGTTACTCACGCATTCGGCTCACAAGTTTTACCCTTACACTTTTGTTAATACCAAGGCGCTGGATAAATTGATCTTCGGTTGCCTTTATTATCCGAACGAGGGATCATCGCTGGTAGAAGAAAAAGACGCCGAAAAGTTTGAAAAAAGATGGCGGGAGGCTTTCAAAGTTCTGAAACTTAAGCCTCCTTCATCCGTTCAATATTTTCATAAAGACAAAAAACACGCTTTTTTCTTCGAGGGGCAGCTGGATGACATCGCGATATACGACAGGGCGCTTTCCAAAAAAGAGATCCTGGCCCTTTACAACGCGCCAAATCCAAAACCTGATATTCTGTTGCGCGCTGGTAAATGGGCCCTTATCCTGGCTACCCTGATATTAATTGTCTGGGCTGCCATGATTTATGTTAAATTCAGGATAAGAAAAGCCCTGAGGAAGGAAACTGAAAAAAACTACCTGCGCAACAACGCATACGAACAACAAAATAAAGTGCTGAAAGCGCAAATGGATCCACATTTTATTTTTAATTCCCTCAACACCATACAGCAGTTCATAGTTACCAACGACAATGAGAAAGCCCAGCATTATCTCTATAAATTTTCTCGTCTCATGCGGCAAATGATCGAAAGCAATTTAAAAGACAGCATCAGCCTGGAGGAAGAAATTGAATTGTGTGAAAGATACCTCGAAATAGAAAGTTTGCGCTTTGATAATATCTTTAATTACAGTATCTCAGCCCCCGCGGGTAAAGATCCTTCCGAAATATTTATACCTCACTTCCTGATACAGCCTTTTATTGAAAACGCCATATGGCACGCTTTGCTTCCAAAAAAAGGTCATAAACAAATTGATATTGTTTTTAAAATAGTTGACGAAAATACGCTGAGCTGTAGTATCGACGATAACGGCGTTGGAAGAAAAACCAGCGAAACAAAAACAAATTCAACTAACAAAAAATCGCTGGCCATAAATTTCATAAAACAAAGACTGGATTTAATGAGCAAAATACGGCAAACACTCTATCAAATGTCGATAATTGACAAAGTGAATGAAACCGGAGAAAGCGAGGGTACCAGGGTAGTGATTACCATGCCAATCATGTAACAAAAAGCATATGCTGAGAGCCATTATAATAGACGACGAACCGGGAGGCATTAATGCCCTGGTAGCGATGATAGAAAAATACACTACAGGTTTAAAAGTTGTGTCTAAAAGCACAGATCCGGAAGAGGGCATCGCTTTGATTGAAGATCTGAAGCCAGATGTTGTTTTTCTTGACGTGAACATGCCTTTGATGGACGGATTTGACCTGCTGGCAAAACTGCGGTACAAAGATTTTAAACTGGTGTTCACTACAGCTTACCAGGAATATGCCATTAAAGCCATCAAGAACAAAGCACATGATTATTTATTAAAACCCATTGGCATAGAGGAATTGAAACTCTGCATCAACAGCATTGCCTGGGAAGTTTCGAAAACCAATAACATGCCCAATCCGTTTTTGAATCATTTTATCGAACTGCCGGTTAAAGATGGTATTATTTTTATCAAGCCACACGATATCATCAGGCTGGAAGCTTCGGGCAGCTATACTGTTTTTTACCTGGTCAATAATGTAAAGCACATTGCTTCAAGAAACTTAAAACAATGTGAGTCAATGCTGCACTGGCCGTATTTCTTCAGAAGCCATCCATCGCACATCATCAACCTTGAGAAGGTAATTAAAATGGTAATGAAAGACGGATTATTTGTACAAATGTGCGACGATTCGATGCCAGAAATAAGCAGGAAAAACAAAGAGCTTTTTCTGGAAAAACTTAAAACCATTTAGCGGTTTCAAATAAATTTCGTTAGCAATTTTATTTTTTTCACGGGTAAACTCATTTACTAGCGGTCACAAATTAAAAACCGCCTGATACAAATTACCACGAAAATTGATTTTTTGTTTTTATTGCTTTGCTCATTATTAATCTTTAAAAACAAAAATTATGAAACAACAATTGATTTTAGGAAGCATTTTAGCTTTGGCGGGAATCTCCCACGCACAACCGTGGAACTACGGATTTGCCAATAGGGATTTTGCATGTATTGGGCCAAATGGTGGAGTTCAGATTACCAATTCAAGCACGAATGCCGGCCACGCGTGCCTTTTTTTAGACAACCAAATGGCCGGAGGACATAGGTATTCGTTCGAGTCCACTGGAAATGTGCCGCCAATTTCTGCCGGCGATTTACGCCTGATTGACAATAGTACTGGTACAGATGTGATGCATATTCTAGGGTCCAATGCTAATATCGGGATTGGCACTCCAAATCCAACCGAACAATTACACACCACGAACGGCGTCAGGTTCCAGGGCTTGAACAACAATCCTTCGCCGAATGATTTTGTGACAATGGACAACTCTGGAAAACTGTATAAAACTACATTTTTCCCTGCTGGGATTACAAACGCCTGTACCAACACTAATTTTGTTCCTAAAAGCACGTCGGCGGGCAATCTGGTTTGCAGCCAGATTTATGATAACGGAACATATGTTGGCGTAAACAACTCGGCAAATTCTCCGGGTTTTACTTACGTTGCAGGGTCATGGCTGCTCCAGGGTAATCCAATGGTTAGCGGGGTAACAACAGGCAATTTTAGATTTATGGTGGGCGGCTATACAGAGTCTGCTGGGTTCTACGCTTCATCGGATGAACGATTCAAAAAAGACATCCGTTCTATTAACAATGCACTCTCGATCATCAACAAATTAGATGGAAAAACATATTCATGGAGAACCGAAGAATTTAAAGACCGTGGGTTTAACAATGGACTCCAAGTTGGTTTTATCGCGCAGGAACTTGAAAAAGTGATCCCAGAGGTGGTGGTTACAAAATCGGATGGTTACAAAAGTGTAAACTATGATATGATCGTTCCGATTTTAGCACAGGGGATAAAAGAACAACAGGTTCAAATGGACGCACAAACAAAATTAAGTGGCGAACTTGCTGACAAGATTGATGATCTTAAAAAACAAATAACATCTATTGCAGGTAATAAAACAGCTGCTGCAACGGGGATTGATCCATTAATCTCAAATAAAGAATTTGAACTTAGTCAGAATATTCCCAATCCTTTTAGCGATGAAACAGTGATCAAATATTCTTTACCAAAACAAATAAAAAGTGCTTTACTAATAATATACAACCTGGCCGGAAAACAATTGACAACTTTTCCTCTAGATCAAGAAGCTGGTTCTATTACCCTGACTTCAGAGAACCTTGAGGCCGGCATCTATATATATTCAATAAAAGCCGACGGTAAAATAATGGATTCCAAACGGATGATAATAGCTCATAAATAATTTACGACTTAAAATTCAAATCATGAAAACGAAAATAATTTTAGCCGGTTTTCTGGGCATAATCGGAATTGCAAATGCACAACCGTGGAACTACAGTTTTGCCAACCAAGACATAAGTTGTGTTGGATCTAATGGTGGTGTACAGATTACAAATTCAAGTGGAAATGCCGGCCACGCGGGACTTTTTTTAGACAACCAAATGGCCGGCGGACACAGGTATTCGTTTTCGTCAATTGGCGTTTGGTCTGGTCTTACGGTCGGTGACCTCAGCCTATATGACTGGACTTCGCAAGCCGAAATTATGCATGTTCTAGGGTCCAATGCTAATATCGGGATTGGCACACCAAATCCTACCGAACAATTGCACACAACGAGCGGCGTCAGGTTTCAGGGCCTTACCACCAATTTGGCACCCAATAATTTTGTTACTTTGGATGGCACTGGAAAATTGTTTAAAACGGTTGCCTTTCCTCCGGGAATTACCAACGCTTGTACGAGCACTAATTTCGTTCCAAAAAGCACTTCCGCTGGCAATCTGCTTTGCAGCCAGATTTATGACAACGGAACGTATGTTGGCGTAAACAACTCGGCAAACTCTCCGGGTTTTACTTATGTTGCAGGGTCATGGCTGCTTCAGGGTAATCCAATGGTTAGCGGGGTAACAACAGGCAATTTTAGGTTTATGGTGGGTGGCTATACAGAATCTGCTGGATTCTATGCTTCATCGGATGAACGTTTCAAAAAAGACATCCGTTCTATTAACAATGCACTCTCGATCATCAACAAATTAGATGGAAAAACATATTCATGGAGAACCGAAGAATTTAAAGACCGTGGGTTTAACAATGGACTCCAGGTTGGTTTTATCGCACAGGAACTTGAAAAAGTGATCCCGGAGGTGGTGGTTACAAAATCGGATGGTTACAAAAGTGTAAACTATGATATGATCGTTCCTATTCTAGCACAGGGAATTAAAGAAAGACAAGCTCAAATTGATGAACAAATAAAATTGAATAACGGTCTTGCGTCTCAGATAGCCGATCTTCAAAAACAAATGACATCTGTATCGGATAACAATACAGATTTCTCCGCTGGCATCGATCAGCTTGGCACAATTGACAGTTTTGAGCTAGGTCAGAATATTCCTGACCCAGTAAGCAATGAAACCATGATCAAGTATTCATTACCGGAAGGAAAAAAAGACGCTTCTTTACTCGTGTATGATTTAAGCGGTAAACAACTGGCAGCTTTAGTTCTGGATAGAGACGCATCTTTCATTGCAATTACCTCTGATACGTTAAGCCCGGGTATTTACATATACTCTGTTATGGCAGATGGAGAAATCTTTGATTCAAAGAAGATGATAGTCGCTGGAAAATAACTTATACTTCCAATCCTTTATTGAATGTGGGCCAGCCTGTTCGCAGTAGTTAGCTTGAACCAACTTGAAACCAACCAATCTTTCTCTTATTTAAAATATAAATATCAAAACCATGAAAATAAAAGCGATTATCGGAGGCTTATTTGCTGTGACGGGAACTGCAAATGCACAGTGGAATTATGGGTTCGGCGATAGAGATGTAGCATCCCTGATGCCAAATGGCGGAGTTCAAATTACTAAGTCAAGTCCTTATACCGGGCACGCCACTTTGTTTTTGGACAACCAGCTGACTGGTGGTCACAGATACTCATTCTCCTCCATTGGCCCATTGACAGGGCTGACAGCAGGAGATCTAAGTTTTTATGACTGGTCAACTAATACAGAAGTGATGCATGTGTTAGGCAGTAATGCAAATATTGGCTTTGGCACTTCCAATCCAACCGAACAAATTCACAGCACCGCTGGAGTACGATTTCAGGGTCTCGTGACCGGAGGCAATCCAACCCACTTTGTAACTATTGATGCAAATGGTAAATTGTGGCGAAATAGTCTCATCGGCAATTACTGCAACCAAACTCCGAATCCACTCGCTTCAGATTATGTGGTGCCACTAGGAACAAACCGCTACCTTTTTTCGGGACAATCACTACTAAACATCACAGCACAGCAAGATGTGGTGGCAGTGGGATACAATTGCAATACTGTTCTTCCTCTGGCAAAATTCAGTGTGTTACAAAATCAGAATAATACCGCAAATACCGTTACTTATGCCGGTTACTTCGAAAACAATGATAATGCCACTGTAAGCTTGTTTAATCTCACAGGGGGTGTTCATGGAAGAAGTTACAAGTCTAAAGGCACCAATGACGCGACAAACGTAGGTGGTGTTTTTGAAGCTCATGACAGCCGAAGGTCAATTGGCGTCCTGGGCCGTTTAAGTCAAACTTCTCTCTATCCTGGCTTTGACATTGGAGTTGGAGGAATGTTTATCGCCGATACCATCGCGGGAACCGGCAGCACTTTTGGATCTAGAAATTTTGGTGTTTACGCGCGCGCTGCTGTTGGGAGTATAAACTACGCACTGTACGCTGAAGTGGCAGGAAGTAATGCGGCGATTACGCCCGGAGGGCCGATTCCTCCTACAGGAAATTTTGCTGGTTACTTTGTAGGTGATGTCGTAAGAACCGGTAACGATAATTTTTTAAGTGACAGGAGATTTAAGGAAAACATCAACAATATATCCGACGCTTTAACAATTATCAATAAAATTGAAGCCAAAACATATACTTACAAAAACTCTGAGTATTCGCACATGGCGCTGCCACAAGGAAAACAGTTTGGCGTGATCGCTCAACAGTTATTGGAAGTATTGCCTGAAGTAGTCAACCCGGCCTTTCATCCCGAAAAATTTGATAAACAGGGGCAAAAAATAAGCGAGCGGATCGATTACCTGACGGTAGAATACCAGCAGTTTATTCCGCTACTCATAAAATCTGTACAGGAATTGTCACAAAAAAACCGTCAGCTCGACTCCTTGGTAAATTATCTTGCCAAAAGGCTCAGTGAAGCATCTTCACCAACAGGATCAAAAGCAAACTTTGAAAAAAACGGGGAAAAAGTGATCGTTCTCAACCAGAACACTCCCAATCCTTTTGCCGAAAGCACCAGCATTTCCTTTAGCATTCCGGTTGATTTTACAAAAGCACAGATTGTATTTACGACCAATGAGGGAAAGGTTATTAAGTCTGTTGAAATCACATCAAAAGGACAAGGAAACATTACCGTTTTTGCCAACGATCTGAGCAAAGGCATCTATTCTTATTGTTTGATAGTTGACGGTAACATCATGGCCTCCAAACGCATGGTCGTGACTGACAAACAATAATCCTGATCACTATACATATCAGGCCGGTTCAAAAATTTTGAACCGGCTTTTTTCTTGTTAAACCAGAATGGCCCCTTCCTAAACCCAAACCTGCTCCGTTTAAACTTAAACCTGTTTTTTCAAAAAAAACATTGCCTCAAAAATAATTATTCTGCCATATTACTTATATTACGTCCTGAGGAATGATCAGAATTTTATTCATATTTATTGCTTTTTCTTGGATATCTGTATTAAAAGGGCAGGAAATTGACGGTCTGGTGGCCAGGTATACTTTCAACAACAATAAAGCCAAGGACGATATTGGGGGCGGCTTTGCCAGGGTTAACAATGTATCGTTAACAAACGACCGGTTCGGGAATCCTGATTTTGCCTACTACTTTCTTGGCAATATAGATTCTTATATCAACCTGGGAACGCATAAATCTCTAAAGCCTAAAACGGGCTCCATTTCAATTTGGGTTAAAATAAATATGGTCACATATAATGGAAAGGGCGCCGAAGGAAATCCCATCATCTATACCAAAGCCAATAATGACACGGACTTTAATGAAGCCTATGCCATCGGTTACAATTTCAGCCTCATGCACCTCACGGTCAACACCTCTCTCTCCGAAAGTCACCAGGCCTATGTTCATCCAGATAAAACAACCAGCCTTCGTGAATGGCATCACGTAGTAATGACCTATGATAACAATTTTTTGTGCATGTATCTGGACGGCACATTGGAAGGAAAAGTGACTAAAAATTTCGAGACGGTTTTTCTCGAAACTGACTCGGTTATGATTGGTGTTATCGACGATACCAAAAACGTAAGATTTTTATTCGGCAGCGTTGACGACCTTGAAATATACAACCGCGTACTTTCGGCTGAGGAAGTACTAAAACTTTATAACGCCCCAAATCCCAACCGTTATAAAAACGCCTTAAAATGGGTCTTTTTATTTTTCAGCGTTTTGATGTTGATTGCCCTCGTAGTAAGGCTGATCCAACGCTACGTGAGAAAGGCCATACACAAAGAAAAGGAAAATTACCGCCTGCAAAACCAGTGGATCGAACAGGAAAATAAAATCCTGGCGGTGCAAATGAATCCACACTTCATTTTTAATTCGCTCAACACCATTCAACAATTCATTTTCGTGAACGATAATGAAAAGGCACAACTTTACCTTTCTAAATTTTCGAGACTAATCAGGAAATTTCTTGAAAACAACACAAAAGACTATATCAGTCTTACCGAAGAAATAGAGCTGTGTGAAAAATACCTGGAAATAGAATCGCTGCGGTTTAATAATGTTTTTAGCTATACAATTGCCGTTAAAAACCCTATCGATGTTTCTGCAATTAAGATCCCTCATTTTTTAATTCAACCATTTATTGAAAATGCCATCTGGCACGGGCTGCTTCCTAAAAGGGGCGGCAAATTTCTGAGCATCACATTTGAACTCATCAATGAAAAAACGTTATCTTGTACCATCGAAGACAACGGTGTAGGTCGTGCAAAGGCCGGCCTGGTGGAACCCATAGAAAAGAAAAAATCATTGGCCATTAATTTTATCAAACAGCGGCTTTTATTATACAGTAAGCTTGAAAAAACAGAATACAAAGTACAGATCACAGACAAACTGTCCAAGCATGGCTCGGCCGAAGGGACACAGGTGGTACTGACCATCCCAATAATTAATAATTAAGATATGCTAAGAGCGATTATTATTGACGACGAATTAATTGGCATTAACATGCTAAAGGGGATGATTGAAAAATATAATCCCGAGGTAAAGCTGGTGGCCTCAACAACAGAACCTCAGAAAGGAATTGAATTGATAGAAAATTATGAGCCTGACCTGGTGTTCCTCGACATCAGCATGCCTGAAATGAACGGCTTTGACCTGCTCGCAAAAGTAAAATTCACGGGCTTTAAATTGGTGTTCACCACCGCGCATAATGAATATGCCATTAAGGCTATTAAGAGCAAAGCACAGGATTATTTACTCAAGCCAATTGACCTTGATGAATTAAGAGCCTGCATTACTTCCATTCTCGCTGATGGCAATAAACAACTCGCGTCACCACCGCCAAATTTTATAGAACTCGCGGTAAAAAACGGAATTGTGTTTGTAAAACCACGGGACATTATTCGTGTTGAAGGGTCTGGCAGTTATACGGTTTTTCATTTGAACAACAATGTAAAACAGATGGTCTCTAAAAACCTTAAAGAGTGCGAGGCCTTGTTGGAACATTCCTTTTTCTTTCGTTGTCACATTTCGCACATCATTAACCTGCATCACGTGGTAAAGCTTATCAGCGACAATGGTTTTTGCATACAAATGAGTGATGGTTCTCTGCCTGAGCTCAGCAGAAAAAATAAAGAGCTGCTTTTGGAAAAACTCAAAACTGTTTAATTTTCGTTTTTTCTGAATTTTCTTTTTAGCTGTTAAACCAGAACTGGCTTTGGTTAAACTAAGTCCATTCCTAAATCAAGTAAATGAAATTTCTCATTTTCAATTTTGTTATTTCGTTCTGTCTAACTTAAAAAACAGAAATCATGAAAACAAAGATTCACAAATTCATCAGTTCGCAAATGAACTGCATGAGTAAAAAACAAATTATTTTAGGAAGCTTTTTAGCTTTAGCGGGAATTGCGAATGCGCAGTGGACCAATGCTTGTCCTCCCATTTTAATGGGATGCAACGCTGGTATAGGCACTAATGCTCCGGCCGACAAATTACATATTAGTTCTTCATTGCCCGGCTCCGTAGCCGGAGGTGGTGCATTAATTGAGCACACAGGTGGCTATGCAGCTCTTATACGGTTTAAAACCGACAGCTCCTATTTCGGCCTGTATGGTTCAGGGAGTAACAATGGGCTTTCCGGGAATAACCTAGCAATATATGACTATAACGCAGGGGCACATCGTTTTGTTCTTCGTGGAAATGGAAATATTGGGATTGGAACAAACAGTCCTTCTGAACAACTTCACACAACGGGTGGGGTCATGTTTTCTGGTCTAACTACTGGCGGAACAGGTCTTAGTAGTTTAAGTATCGATGGTTCCGGAAAATTATGGATCGGTGGTGGTGGGGGTATAACGAACGCCTGCACGACAACAGATAATATTCCTAAGTGTACTTCGGCTGGCAACCTGGTTTGTAGTCAAATATCAGATGACGGCACAACTGTTGGAATAAATTCTCCTGCTAATTGCAGCTTTAATTGGGGCGGTATAGGTGGTTGGCTAACTGGATCCACAGTTCCTCCGGGCAGCGGTACTGCCAGGTTATGTGTTAATGGTGTAACAAAAGCTCTTGGATTTTTTGCAACGTCAGATGAACGTTTTAAAAAGAACATTCGTCCTATCGACAATGCACTTAATATTATCACAAGGTTAAGCGGAAAAACCTATTTCTGGAGAAATGATGAATTTAAAGACAGGGATTTTACATCGGCAATGCAAATAGGATTTATCGCACAGGAATTAGAAAAGGTGATTCCGGAAGTCGTTGTTACTGGTGGAGATGGTTATAAAAGTGTGAATTATGATATGATAATTCCCATTTTAACTCAGGGGATCAAAGAACAACAAACTCAAATTGAAAATCAGGCCAAAGAAATTGCTGACTTAAAAAATCAAATGAATGCTCAAAACAAATTCAACGCTTCAACCGGCATCAAACAGCTCAATTCCGCAGCTGATGGTTTTGCCCTCGATCAAAACATCCCTAATCCATTCAGCCAGGAGACTGTGATCAATTACACTTTACCTCAGCAAATTAAAAATGCTTCGTTAATTGTGTATGATCTATCAGGCAAACAACTAACTTCTTTTCCTTTAGAACTTAATGGTAAATCTATCACGATTACATCCGAGAAACTGGCGGCTGGTATTTACATATACTCTGTAATGGCCGATGGTAAAATTATGGATTCAAAACGCATGGTAGTGGCCGACAAACAATAAACTTTATTTCTTCATTTAAATAACCGTCCCTGAGTCCGGGGACGGTTATTTTTGTTCCTGCCCAGTAAATAAAAAACCGATTTATATACCACGTGTAAACCAGAACCGTCATTCCGTAAACCAAAACCCTCTTCCCGCAAACTTATTCAGGAATGTCATTTACTTTTTTTATCTTTAATCATCAACCCGTGCAAAATGAAAATTATTCTAACACTTTCAATCTTTTTTTCTTCATTGATAGTATCAGCGCAGATTCCCAACTATGTTCCGCTCAGCGGCTTGCAAGGTTACTGGCCGTTTACGGGCAACGCCAACGACCTCAGCGGAAATAATTACAATGGTGTTGTAAACGGCGCTTCGCTCACCACCGACCGGTTTGGTGCCGCCAATAACGCATACAGCTTTAACGGAATTTCTAATTATATTTTAACCAACTACGCGGGCATCCTTGGCGCTAATCCTCGCGCGGTTTCCTTTTGGGCAAAGAACACACAACTCAGCTCACCATTATATCTCGTTACCTGGGGAAGCAACCAAACAGGTGGCCGGTTCGGGATCGGGTTTTCTTCAAGCCCCGCGGGCATTGGCGTGGGAGGTGCTTCCTGCGAAATGGTTTATTCAACACCAACGCCAGTCAATAACGGGCAATGGCACCATTATGTGGTTCAGTTCAGTGGCACAAAACTAAGTGACGTAGTTATATACCAGGATGCGGCATTGCTAACCCAGACTATCATAGCAAATGCAGCTAATACACTCATAAATACCACATCAGCATTTGATGTGCAGTTTGGCAGGGTTGACTACACGCCACAGCCACAGTACTATAACGGATCGCTGGATGAATTTGGGATCTGGAACCGCACTTTGACCCTTTGCGAAATAGAACAACTGTATCTGTCCGCTCTGAATACCGTGAATGTCTCAAGTTCGAACCCAACCATTTGCCCGGGACAAAGCACAACACTCAATGCCACAGGCGCAATGACCTACACATGGAATACGCTTTCAAATAACGCAAACATTACTGTGACGCCGAGCACGACAGCGATGTACGTAGTTTCGGGGACGTCTTCACTTGGTTGTGTGACAACATCAAACGTTATCATCTATACAATCAACTGTACAGGCATTGAAGGTCGTGATTCAATGGGCGAACAAATTAGAATTTCTCCTAATCCCACTAGCGGTCTGTTTACTGTTTCAGGCATTGAGCCCTCAACCAGCCTGGAAATTTACGACGCTTTTGGAAACTTGTTGCAAAAAACATTTGCAAAAAACGACAAGGTTGAATTCAATTTATCAGAGCAGGCAAAAGGGGTTTATTTTATTAAAATAATACGCGGAAATAATTTTACAACCCGTAAAATAGTCAGGGAATAATCTGTATTGACCCCATTTTGTAACAGTTCTGAAATAACAAAAACCCACATAATGAAAATAAAATTTAGCCTAATCAGATTTTGTCTGCTATTGGCATTTGGCCTGCAGGCTCAGATCCCCAATTATGTACCATTAAGTGGCCTCCAGGGCTACTGGCCGTTTACAGGCAACGCCAACGACCTGGGTACAAATTCATACAATGGTACAGTGAGTGGTGCCACGCTGACCACCGATAGGTTTGGGTCTGCAAACAACGCTTATGGTTTTAATGGCACTTCCGCATACATATCAACCAATTATGCGGGTATTTTGGGTGGCAATCCAAGGGCAGTCTCTTTTTGGGCAAAAACCAAGATTTCTGCCACTGCGATGCCGGCTGTTGCATGGGGTGATAACCAATTTAATCCCAATGCCGGCACCAGGTTCGATTGCGGTTTTAATTATATCAACCCGGGAGCCACAATGGATGCGGCCGACGCGGCTATTACCTTTAATACAATTACCAATCATGCCGATGACAACTGGCATCACTATGTCTTTCAATTCAGCACCCCGGTTTTAAACCAGTCAGAAGTTTACCAGGATGGAATTCTATTGACCCAGATCGCCAATTCTTTTCAACCCAATACAGCGTTCAATACGGTTAATAATTTCAACGTGCAATTCGGTCGCATTGTTTTTCCACCAAATACGTACTTATTTGAGGGGCAGTTAGATGATATTGGCATCTGGAACCGGGTTTTAACCAATTGCGAAATCCAGCAACTTTACAAATCCTCGCTAAACGTAATTACTGCTGCCAGCACCAGCTCAGCAGTTTGTATCGGTCAGTCAACAACATTAAATGCCTCAGGCGGTGTTACTTATACCTGGAGCACCCCTTCCAGTAATCCTAACATTACGGTGTCTCCGACAATTGCCACTACTTACACGGTTAGTGGCACAACTGCCAATGGCTGCGTAGGCGCTTCAACCATCACAATAAACGCATTTACCTGCGCCGGCATCCAAACCAAAACCACAACAGACAAACAGTTGATGATTTATCCAAACCCTTCGTCCGGCTCTTTTTCATGTGGTGGCTTTGAAGCGGGTTCTTTCGTAGAAATTTACGACGCGCTGGGAAAACTGCTCTATCACACAATTTCTACAGAAACTCAAATTGAGATCAATCTCGAGAAAACACCAAAAGGCATTTATTTCTTGAAAGTAACTACTAAGAGCAGCACCATAACCGAGAAAATAATAAAGGAGTGAGGTTGGCGAAAATAACTACCTGATCTTCTTCAACTTCGAGGCCAGGTGTGTTTTGTACCCATTCTCAGAATACAACAATACCTTGTTAAGTGACGTTGCGATGATAATGCCCGTCGAGCCGGTTAATGCAGAACCCCATTTCACAGACTCACCCACACAAAAACCATTGAGGCCCTTTTTAGTTGAAAACATGATGTTTTCTGCCGGCACTATGATGTTGGAACCACTGCCATAAACCGGTTTGATTGTAATATTTGAGCCATTGATGGCGGTGATTTCATACTTGCCAAAATCCCTGCCCATATTCACATTGTAGTAAATCTTTTCCCCAATAACAAAAGAATCAACCTGGTTCACAAAATATGTTTTCAGATTGTAGATCCCAACCGCATTATTAAAATTATTGCCTGCCAACTTATAAACCGAATCCGTTCCGTTTCGACCTGTCTCAATGCGGCCAGATTCCTGCACCCATAAAACTTCAGCGCTCACCGTCACCCTGGTTATATAAACAATTCCCAAAACTATTGTTTTTGAAATGTCGCAGGAAAAATTTGAATAGTACTCCGCTGTTCTGAGAGGGCGGCTTTTAAACAAATTCGTTTTTGCTTCAAGGATCATTTTGTTGCTGTAAACGCCACCTATGCCTAAAAGCATAGTTGTCTTGCTCTCGCCTGTAGCAATATCCACATATTTGTCGGTTACATTTAAAAGCGGACCGCTGCTAACATTACCCGAATTAAAAACAATACAGGAGCTGACCATAAAAGCAAAACTCAAAATGAAAAACAGGTATTTTCTCATCTGATAAATGTAATACTTTTACAAGGGAATTGTTTTGCCTGAGACCTACTTTTTCTTTTTAAACCTTGTTGCTGGTAATATGTGATATGTGCCAAGGGTTTTTACGAGGAAATAGTGATCAGAAGCACCCAACACTGTGCCTTCCTCGTACTCTGTTAAATTTTTTGGGTCCACAATTTCGGCAACAACCTTATCGCCGCTTCGAAAACCATCAATTTCAAGATTCTTTATAAAAAAATTGTGTTTTAGAGAGGTCAGTGTATTATTGCTTCCTGCCTCTGTTGCCAAAAGCATAATGGTCTCTTTGTCTAAATCTGAAACCAGGTACAGCTGGTATTCCTTTTGGTCGGCTGAATAATACACGCTGTCTCCCAACATTACAATATTTCCTTTAGGTCTTGCTTTGGCTAACGTTTCTGATCCGGCTCGATAGTATTGTATTCCTCCGGATTGAATTTCTTTTTTAAACGTTTCACCAAATACACCTTTTATTGAATCCTGCGATGTTAAAACTTCCGCGCTTACTGTAACTTTCGTAATATGAATGAATAAAAAAATGTATTTGCTCGCTATGCTTGTTGCGAAGTTTGAATAATATTCATCACTTTTCAAAGGCCGCTTTAAATAAAGATCTTCTTTTGCCCGTTCTATCAGGTTATCATTCTCCAGGTCGCTGATCCCAAAAACTGAAACATCCCGCGATCGGCCCCTGGCAACATCAACATATTTATCATGCCTGCTAAGCACCGGCCCGCCACAAACAGAACCAGAATGTACCACTAAACACCTACTTAAAAAAAAGCAAGGCAACATCAATAAAAAAAACTTACACATGAGCTTCATATGCTATACCTCAATTATTTGCCAAGTATTTTCGCAACGTATTTCCCGATCACATCAAATTCCAGGTTAACCTCGCTTCCGGTTTTAATGCCGCTAAAGTTGGTATGCTCAAATGTGTAGGGAATTACATGCACAGAAAACAGTGTTTCCTCGGATCTTACAACTGTTAAACTCACGCCGTTGATGGTGATACTGCCCTTTTCAACAGTAATGTTATTTTTGTTTTTTGCGTGTTCAAAAACAAATTCCCAGCTGCCATCCAGGTCATTTACTTCCGAACACACTGCAACAGCGTCAACATGGCCCTGTACAATGTGGCCGTCAAAACGGCCATTTGCTGGCATGCAGCGCTCCAGGTTCACATAGTTTCCTGCCCTTAAGTGTTTCAGGTTAGTCCTTTTTAAAGTTTCGTCAATAGCCGTTACGGTATAGTTAGCGCCATTTATTTTTACAACGGTTAAACACACACCGTTGTGCGCCACACTTTGGTCAACCTTTAATTCCTTTGTGATGTTGCTTGAAAAAGTAAAGTGTTGGTTCGAATTTTCAGCTTCAATACTTTCGAGCTTTGCCAGTGTTTCTATAATTCCCGTAAACATGTTTGTTGCTGATTAGTCTTTTAATAAATTTTTTATCAGTATTTCCGTTTGTGCTTTATAGACCTCGTAATCTTTTCCTGTTGCCGGTCCGCTAAAACCGGTATGTATTTTTACAACCCGGTGTTCTTTGTTTAAAAAAATGGTTGTTGGAAAGGCTGATATTTTGTTTAAGGCCGGAAATGTTTCGCTGGCCTGCGCGCTGCCACTTTGCAAGGTAACCAATACCTCATAATCCATTTTCAGCCTGGTTTTCATGCGGAATAGGAGCGCGCGCGCTTTCTCAAAATCGTTTGTTTTTTCAAATGCCAGAGCAATAACTTCAAGGCCCTGGTCTCTGAATTGTCTGTAAACCGACGACAAATAAACACTCTCGTCCATACAGTTCGGACACCAGCTGCCCATCACCTGGATGATCACAACCTTGTTTTCAAATTTTTTATCATTCAGTGTTACTGGCTGTTTATCAAGGTTTGGGAAAGAAAAATTAATTTTTTCTTCCTTGTTTTTTAAATATGTAATTTTTTCGGGATCATTTAATTTAAACGCTTCATTGTGCCTAGCCGTCCAATCTTCTTTCCATGTGGTTCCCGAATAAAATTTTCCAGAAAGGCGATCATCAGCACCAAGTGCAGCCACAAATAAATAAGCTTGTTTACCATCAAAAGACGATAAGAACAGCTGCTTTCCACTTTTCATGCCTTCAAGATAACGATAGTCGCCTGTTTCGGTTAAAAATGTTCCCGACAAATAATCGGTCTGCTCGAGGTGATGAAAAACGCCTATGGCTTTGCTGCTGTCTTTTAACCCGGGAGAAAAAGTGGTTTCCCAGCGTCCCTCAAAACAGGGATCAGGCTTGCCGGGTACAAATAAAAAACGTTTACTTTCATTAAATTCGGCTTTGAACTGCATAACATTGCCGGAAGTCTTATAATGATTGATCCATACACCTTCAAGTATATTGCCTTTCATTACAGTTTTAAATTCTGTATCATAAACCGGCATTTTGAAATTAACTGAATCTCCCCTGATCGCTATTTCATCGACAAAAATTCTCTCATCCGCGTTTTTAATAATGATCTGGGGTTTCCTGCCTTTATACTTGATTTCAAAATTAAACGGAACCTCCAATTTTTCATCAGCGCTGATAACTAACACACCTCTGTAAACGCCTGCTGGCGGCTTTTTCGCAAACAGCGGCAATGCAAATAAAAAAAATAAATATAATATTATTGTTGTTTTGAACATTATCGTGTATGACTCATTGCTGTTAAATTTGCGATCCTGAACAAAAGTCTTGCTGCAACATTGGCATCCCATTCACTGCCATCGGCACCCGGTGTTACTTCATTGATGTCGAAGGCAATTATTCTTTTGCCTCTTTTTACAATTTTCTCTAATAAAAACAATACCTGTTCTGTTTCGAATCCACCGGCAACCGGTGTACCGGTATTAGGGCAGAGTTTCGGATCAAGCCCGTCAATATCAAAACTCAGATAGATATTTTCAGGCAACTCATCCACGATCCTGTTACAAATCCTGTCCCAGCTGTCGCCGTTGTATTGGGCGTATTTTATGTCGCGGTCAAAAAATGTTTTGATTCTGCCCTTGCTGTTATTGATCCTGTCCAGTTCCTCCTCGCAATAATCGCGAATCCCCACCTGCACCAGCTTTTCAACCTGGCTGATTTTTAAGGCGTTAAACATGATTGAGGCATGTGAAAACTCGAAACCTTCATAGGCTTCACGCAGATCTGCGTGCGCGTCTATTTGTAAAACAGCGAACTTCTCAAATTTCTCCGAAAGCGCCTGTAGCATCCCCAGTGGGGTAGAGTGGTCACCACCGATAAGGCCTACAATTTTTCCCTTGTTTAAAAAATGTTGTACCCTGCGTTTTACCTGATCGTTTAACCACAAACATTCCTTACTGATGTCGCTCGAAATTTTTTTCAGCCCGGCATCGTTTTTGTCTTTTCCATTAGCCAGAGATGCAATATAACGTTCTGCTGATTGACGCAACTGGGTGCTTCTGCTTTTTATCTCATCGCTGATTGCGTCAAGCCAGATCCCTTTTTTCCATCCGTCTTTTACAAATGGATCGTACAGGTCAACCTGGTAACTTGCGTTCATTATCGCCTCAGGGCCTTGAGCGGTTCCGCCGCCGTAACTTACTGTTACTTCCCAGGGTACCGGAATCAAAACTGTTTCGCACTCTTCTTCGGTAAACGGCAGGCCAAACAAACCATCGTTCAGTTGACCGATGCCGTTTGAGTCAAAGTTTTTTATTTTTTCTTCTTTAGTCATAATTTTTAAGGTGCTATTCTTGAGATCAACCATTCCCCACCTTGCTGCCTGTATATAATCCGGTCGTGGAGCCTGCTTTTACGCCCCTGCCAGAATTCGTAGTAATTGGCTTTCACCTGGTAGCCGCCCCAATATTCTGGTCGCTTGATGCTCTCAGGTGTGAACATCATTTTAAAATCATTGATTTTCTGATTCAACTCGTCCCGCGATGTAAGTGGGTTACTCTGCCTGCTGGCCCAGGCTCCGATCTTTGAATCATATGGCCTGGATTTAAAGTAAGAATCGCTTTGTTGTTCACTCACTTTCTCCACTGCTCCTTCGATCCTTATCTGTCTTTCGAGTTCGGGCCAAAAAAAAGTGAGGGCCGCGTGTGGGTTCTGATCGAGGTGTCGGGCTTTAGCGGACTGGTAATTGGTGTAAAAACAGAAACAGTGGTTATCGAACTCCCTTAAATAAACAGTTCTTGAGGCCGGTTTAAGATCTGCTGATACCGTTGCAAGATTCATGGCTTGAACCTCTGGAATCTGGGCGTCAACGGCTTGTTGCAGCCATTGTTCGAATTGGACAAATGGATTTTTGTTGACTTCGGTTTCGCTCAATGTGCCCTTCATAAAATCCTCCCGCAACTGCACGATGTGGTTTTTTAGATGATCCATAAGGCAAAGGTAAGAGAGAAATTTGACTTCACAGATTAAAAAATTAAATTTCTCCTGCTTGGCAGATCGCTGGCTTCTATGGTTTGCACCTGTATGATCTCGGGAATGGTCTTTAGTTTTTCCATCACTTTAAACTGATAATAATGCAGGTCTTCTCCTTTCACAATTAAAAAATAATCTGTTTTGGGTAACTCTTTTACCAGTTTCACGCTTTCATCAATTTCCAGGCCCGAAAAAAGTCCTTCCGATGTTGAAGTGTTGATATTGGTTTCTTCGAAATTGCTTGTGTTGGGCACCATAAAATACTCAAGGCCCAGCTCTTGATCAGAAAAATGATACAATGAAAACTTAAAAAGATTATTGTCCTTTAAACTGAACGGAACGTAAGCATTAAGCTGAAGATTTATTTTAAGGGCATTGTTAATAAGGCTTAGCGTCACATATTGATTTTCCATACAAACAATGCCGAGCAAGGCAAAATCAAAATCTTTTTCGCTAGTATTTAAGACATATTTAGCCAATTTCCTTTTTTAATTCTTCAAGCGTTAATTGTGCAGCTTTTTGTTCGGCCACACGTTTGCTGTAGTTTTCAAACCTGGTATAGGGTTTGCCGTCGATAAAAACCTGTACCACGTAATGTTTGGTTGTTTCTACGCGGTTCTCCCCGATGAGCCTGTATTCGAGTGTGAACTTATTCTTCTGGCAGAAGATCTGCAACTGGCTTTTGTAATCCTCGTTGGTATTCATCAACTCTTCAACATCGAGATGTATCTTTACGATTTTTGAGATCACAAATTTTTTTGTTGAGTTGTATCCCATGTCAAGGTAAACAGCACCGATAAATGCTTCAAAGGCGTCTCCGTATGCGCTCGATTTGGTTTTCTCGTCTTTTGTGAGGCTGGCCTTTAAAAAATAGTTGAAGCCAAATTTCAACGCCAGTTCTTTCAGGCTCTGGCCATTTACAATTTTACTTCTTAGCTGGGTTAGAAAACCTTCGTCCTTGTATGGAAACATTTTAAAAAGGTATTCGGCTATAATTGCTCCCAGAACCGCGTCGCCAAGGAATTCGAGGCGTTCGTTGCTCACGGTAGTTCCGCTTCTTTTCACCGAAATACTGCTGTGAAAAAAAGCTTGCTGGTAAAGGGAAATGTTTTTAGGGGTAAATCCAGTAGTAATTTTGATCCAATTCTTAAAATTTTTATCGCTCTTTGTATCTTTGGTATTGAACAGCGATAATAATTTTTTTATTGCCAAAATCTTAAGGATTAAATTTTTTGATCACTACGGCAGCGTTGTGTCCGCCAAACCCAAAGGTGTTACTAATGGCCACGTTAACAACACGCTCCTGCATTTTGTTTAATGTAAGGTTTAAGCCCGGATCAACTTCTTCATCCGAAGTAAAATGGTTAATAGTTGGCGGAACAATATTATTTTTAACAGCCAGGATCGAAGCAATACCTTCAATCGCGCCGGCAGCGCCGAGCAGGTGTCCGGTCATGCTCTTGGTGGAGCTGATGTTCAGGTTGTAAGCCTGTGAACCGAAAACGTTGACAATAGCCTTTAGTTCGGCTGTATCGCCAAGCGGGGTGCTGGTTCCGTGGGTATTGATGTAGTTAACTTCAGAAGGAGCTATACCGGCGTCTTTTAACGCTCGGGTCATTACCAGTGTTGCGCCAAGGCCTTCGGGATGAGGGGCAGTGATATGGTGCGCGTCTGCGCTCATGCCACCGCCAATAATTTCGGCGTAAATTTTGGCGCCTCGGGCCAGCGCATGATCAAGTTCTTCGAGAATAATAGCGCCACTGCCTTCACCCAGAACAAAACCATCGCGGTGTTTGTCGTAAGGCCTTGATGCCGTTTTAGGATCATCGTTGCGGGTGCTCATGGCCTGGCAAGCGTTAAAACCTCCTATGCCGCTTTCGTTAATGGCTGCTTCGCTGCCACCGGTTACAATGGCGTTGGCTTTGCCCAACCTGATGTAATTAAAAGCGTCGATTAGGGCGTTGGTGGATGAGGCGCAGGCCGAAACGGTTGTAAAGTTCGGGCCTCTGAAACCAAATCGCATTGAAATATGACCGCTGCAAATGTCGGCGATCATCTTCGGAATAAAAAAAGGATTGAACCTCGGCGTGCCATCGCCTTTAGCGAAAGCAAAGGTTTCGGACTGGAAGGTATCTAAACCGCCAATACCGCTTCCCCAGATCACCCCTATTTCATTTCTATCGATGCCCTCAGCGTCGAGCCCACTGTCTGCAACCGCCTGAACGCTTGCGGCAATGCCGTACCACGAATAAGCGTCGAGTTTACGGGCCTCTTTTTTGTCGAAATAGTCTTCCGGGTTAAACCCTTTTACCTCGCAGGCAAAACGGGTTTTGAATTTAGATGCATCAAAACGTGTAATAAGCGCGGCTCCGCTAACGCCATTTATCAGATTATTCCAATAGTCGTTTACACTATTGCCTAATGGAGTAACAGCGCCCAGGCCTGTGACTACTACACGTTTTAATTGCATAAGTAAAATTAGTTTTTAGCGTTAGCTTCTATGTAAGAGATAGCATCGCCCACAGTGCCAATTTTCTCAGCTTGTTCATCAGGAATGGCAATATTAAATTCTTTTTCAAATTCCATGATCAACTCAACTGTATCCAGTGAATCAGCTCCTAAATCATTGGTAAAACTAGCGGTTGGAGTTACTTCTTTTTCATCAACGCCCAATTTATCCACGATGATCGATTTTACTTTGTTTGCAATGTCAGACATTATATTTTGATTTAAAAATTTGGCACAAAAATAAAAATATCGCTGCTAAAACAAAATTTAAACTTTAAAAATTGTTGTCCTTTCTTAACAATTTCTTAAATTTTAACTAAAAAAGAGGTTTAACACTCTAAGAATGAGGGTATTCGCTGAGTTCAGCATTTTTCAGGATCTGGGCAATTTTTTTGATCCTTTTTCTTTTGTGCTGGTAGGTGTGTGTGGTGTAATTCTGAAAAAAAGCCGGACCGCCGGCAAAATTACCCTTGTCTTTAAAGGCCGGCATAAAAATAATGTATCCCAGCACACTCAGCGACAAGAGGCCAAAACTCACATACATGAGCTGGAAATCTGACAATTCGTGATTGATAAAAACCTTAAACTTGTGTGTAATTCCGGCATGCGCCGCCTCTATGTTAAGTACCAGTAGTCCAACCAGGATAACGATTACTCTTACTGTTTTGTTTTTCATGTCCGATCCTTATTGATGACTAAAACGAAATTTCTTAATGATAGGTTGGCTGATCGGGCATATTTTAACGTATTTATTGTTTTTTTGGTTTAAATAATTTGTTTATATTTGTACGCTGAAATAATTTTTTAAAAAGGATGGGGGACAAAAGTCCCCCATTTTATTGGACTAAAAGTTTTGATCTCAAAAGAACATATTCTTAGCATTGCTAATAATCACCTCAAAAACAGCCAGGTGTTTGTTACCGGAATCAGGATAGGTTCCGATAACCAGATCAATTTGTTTATTGATGGAGATAACGGGGTAACAATTAAAGATTGTGTTGAACTCAGCAGGCTCATTGAAGGAACGCTCGACAGGAATAAAGACGATTTCGCCCTGGATGTAAGTTCGCACGGTGCCGCAACGCCGCTCATTCTGCCGCGCCAGTATACTAAACACATTGGCCGTAATTTTGAGATCAGGTTAAAAGACGACACAAAACTTGAAGGAACCCTCATCAGCTGCGATAATGATGAAATTAAAATTGAATTCAGCACCAGGGAAAACAAACCCATTGGAAAAGGAAAAATAACAGTGGTTAAAAACGAAATTATTAAATACAGTCAAATAAAAGAATCAAAAGTTAAACTTAAGTATTAACCTGTGAGGCAGGCCCGATGATTACCGCGGCGTTTCACTATCAAAACAAAAAGAAAACCATGGAAAGCGTAAACCTGATTGAATCGTTTTCAGAATTTAAAGACATTAAAAACATTGATCGTGCCACTTTGATGAGCATCATTGAAGACGTTTTTAGAAGTATGCTGATTAAAAAGTACGGAAGCGATAAAAATTATGATATTATCGTAAACCCTGATAAAGGCGACGTTGAAATTTATAAGAACCGTAAGATAGTAGACGATGAGTTTGCAGAGGATTCATTCGATTATGATGAAAACAAACACATCAGTTTTTCAGACGCGCAGAAAATTGAACCTGATTTTGAAATCGGAGAAGACGTTTCAGAAAAGGTAAAACTCGAAGATTTCGGCCGCCGGGCCGTTCTGTCGGTTCGCCAGAACCTTGTGCAGAAAATTCTTGAACTTGAAAAAAGTGAAATTTACAACAAGTACAAAGAAAAAGTTGGCGACGTGGTTACTGCTGAGGTTTACCAGGTTTGGAAAAAAGAAATTATGCTCATGGACGATGAGGGGAATGAACTGTTACTGCCAAAAACTGAGCAGATCCCTTCAGACTTTTTCAAAAAAGGCGATACCGTAAAGGCTGTTGTTTCTAAAGTTGATTTAAAGAACGGAACGCCTTCAATTATTGTTTCCCGTACTTCGCCGGTGTTCCTGGAACGCCTGTTTGAAACCGAAGTGCCTGAGATTTTTGACGGCCTCATCACCATCAAAAAAATTGTGCGTGAACCGGGCGAAAGAGCGAAAGTAGCGGTTGAAAGTTACGACGACAGGATTGACCCTGTTGGAGCCTGCGTGGGTATGAAAGGTTCACGAATTCATGGCATTGTACGCGAATTAAAAAATGAAAATATTGACGTGATTAATTTCACAAACAATTCAAACCTCTTAATCCAGCGCTCTTTGAGCCCGGCCAAAATCACCTCCATTAAAATAGATGAAGAGACCAAGCGTGCCGAAGTGTTTTTAAAACCCGACCAGATCAGCCTTGCCATTGGTAAAGGTGGCTTCAACATCAAACTGGCCGGAAAATTAACAGGCTACGAGATCGATGTGTTCCGCGATACAGACATTGACGTTGAAACCGAAGACGTTGACCTGGAAGAATTTTCAGATGAAATTGAAGAGCAGATCATTGAAGCTTTGAAAGCAATCGGTTGCGATACCGCCAAATCGGTGCTTGAATTGAATGAAGACGAACTGATCCGCCGCACAGGCATGGACGAAGATACTGTTAAACACGTGCGCAATGTGTTGAGCGCGGAGTTTGAAGATTAATGCCTTTGAAGGCCACCATTAAGCATGGGGTCGCCGGGCGGGATTTGAGGCTTACCATAAAAAGTCTGCATAAACAAACTTAGAGTTAAAATAAAATATGTCAGAAGAAGGAGCTAAAACACTTCGATTAAGCAAAGTGGCCAAAGAATTTAACCTTTCCCTTGGGAAAATAGTTGAATTTCTTGCCTCCAAAGGCCACCCGGTGGACAGTAACCCCAATGCCAAAATTGGCGATGAGGAGCATACGCTTTTGCTTAAGGAATTTTCAAGCGACAAAAGCGCTAAGGAAGAGGCCCTCAATGTTGCACAGAATAGTAATAAAGTTAAACGTGAAACCATTATCCTTGATGATTTTAAAGGAAAAAAGAACAAGGACGAAGAGTTTGACGAAGTTGTAATAAAAGATCTTACCACATCAAAAACACACGTGGCCCCCGAAAAACTTGAAATTAAAAAAGAGTTGCCCGTTACTGTCAGTCCTGTGGTTACAAAGCCTGAAGCAGAAGTGAACGATGGCCCTAAGGTTCTAGGAAAACTGGACCTGGATGCCATGAACCTGAAAACCAAGCCCGACAAAAAAACAAAAAAGGAAAAAGAAACCGTTAAACCCGCCGCAAAATCAGAAGCGGGGATTCCTGTTGCCAAAGAAATAAAAGCCGAAGAAAAGGAAATTGAAAAACCAATACCTGAAGTAGCGCCCGAAATTCCGGCTGTTAAAGAAGAAGTAAAAGAAGAGTTTTTGGATACCAAATACGAAAAATTAGAAGGTCCTAAGATCCTGGGCAGGATTGAATTGCCTGTTGCCAAGGAAACCGCAAAAAAAACAGCTAACAACAACGCTTCGGCAACCGACAAGAAAAAACGCAAACGCATTCGCAAAGGCGGTCTTTCACAGGAGGAAATTAAAAAGGTTGGAAAAGAACAGTCTGCCATAGCCCGCGAAAAAGCCAAAGAAAAATACGGTGATCCCCGCGCTAAAAAACCAGCGGTGAACACACCCGGAAAACCACGCCACGAACTTACAGAAGAAGAGATTCAGGCGCAGATCAAGGAAACCCTGGCCCGTTTAAGTGAAAAAGGAAACAAATCAAAAACTTCCAAATACCGCCGCGAGAAACGTGGTGAGATCCGCGACAGGATGGCTGAAAAAGCAGTGATCGATGAAGCAGACAAGAAACTATTAAAGGTCGCGGAGTTCGTTAGCGCCAATCAATTGGCACAGATGATGAGTGTGCCAGTTACCCAGATCATATCAACCTGCATGTCGCTCGGTTTGTTTGTATCCATCAATCAACGTCTGGATGCCGAAACCATTTCGATCGTTGCCGAAGAATTCGGTTACAAAGTTGAATTCGGCACGGCGGAAGAACTCGAAACATTTAAAGAGGAAGACAAAGACCTGCCGGAAGACCTGATTAGCCGCCCGCCAATTGTTACGGTGATGGGTCACGTCGATCACGGTAAAACTTCCTTACTGGATTTTATCCGCAAAGCGAATGTGGTAGCGGGTGAAGCCGGGGGAATTACACAGCACATCGGTGCCTACAATATCAACCTGCCAACCGGGCGCAGTATCACTTTTCTCGATACCCCGGGTCACGAGGCGTTTACGGCCATGCGTGCACGCGGTGCCAAACTCACCGATATCGCCATTATTGTAATAGCGGCCGACGACAGCATTATGCCGCAAACCAAAGAAGCCATCAATCACGCGCAGGCCGCGGGTGTTCAGATGATCTTCGCCATCAATAAAATTGACAAACCGGGCGCTAACCCCGATAAAATTCGTGAAGCCCTTTCGGCAATGAATATATTGGTTGAAGAATGGGGTGGTAAATACCAATGTCAGGAAGTTTCAGCCAAACAGGGAAAAAACATTGAACTGCTCCTCGAAAAAGTTCTGCTGGAAGCCGACATGATGGACCTGAAAGCCAATCCTAAAAAGAATGCGACAGGAAGCGTTATTGAAGCGAGTATGGAAGAAGGACGCGGTTATGTGGCCACCATCCTTGTTCAGTCGGGCACTTTAAAGGTTGGCGACATTATGCTCGCCGGAAGCTACAGCGGCCGTGTGCGTGCCATGTTTAACGAACGCGGACTGAAAGTTGACGCCGCCGGACCATCGCACCCTGTAAAAGTTTTAGGTTTAAGCGGGGCACCAACAGCTGGCGATAAATTCAATGTGATGGATGATGAACGCGAAGCGCGTGAAATTGCCAACAAACGCCTGGTATTACAACGCGAACAAGGTATCAGAACTCATAAACACATTACCCTCGATGAAATCGGTCGTAGATTAGCCATTGGCGACTTTAAGGAACTGAACGTGATCGTGAAAGGTGACGTAGATGGTTCAATAGAAGCCCTTGCTGACTCTTTGCTGAAACTATCTACTGAAAAAGTCGCGGTAAACATCATTCATAAATCTGTGGGTGCCATCAGCGAAAGCGATGTGTTGCTCGCATCGGCCTCCAACGCCATTATTATCGGCTTCCAGGTTCGACCAAGCACCAGCGCTCGCAAACTGGCTGAGGTAGAGGAAATTGACATCCGCCTGTACTCTATTATTTACGATGCCATCAACGAGATCAAAGCCGCCATGGAAGGTATGTTGGCACCTGAGTTTGAAGAAAAGATCGTTTGTAACATCGAAGTGCGTGAAGTGTTTAAGATCACCAAAGTGGGAACCATAGCCGGCTGTTATGTGTTAGACGGGAAGGTAACGCGCAATACAAAAGTACGCGTGATAAGAGATGGCATTGTTGTTCATACAGGCTCACTGGGTTCTTTAAAACGCTTTAAAGACGATGTTAAGGAAGTTAACTTTGGTTACGAGTGCGGATTAGACATTGAAGGCTTTAACGACATCGTTGTAGGCGATATCATTGAAGGCTACGACATGATCGAGATAAAAGCCAAATTATAAAATAATTTCTGATTGTAAAAATGCTGTCTACACAAGACGGCTTTTTTTATGCCCTGGTGAGAATTGCCCGTGGCTGCTTGTTGCATCGAAGTCACCTTGGGGGCATGAAGCAGAACAATAAAAGAAAACCTGTTACGACAGGATCTTCTGAATGAGCAGGGTTGTGGAATAACCGGTTAAAAAAGGAATGGTAATGACCTCGCCGCCACTGGCTTTTACAATATCGTAACCCACAATGTTCTCTGCCTTGTAATCGTCGCCTTTCACCAATACATCCGGCTTCAAAAAATCAATCAGGTTAAAGGGTGTTTCCTCGTCAAAGAATATAATGGCGTCTACACTGGCAAGGCCAGCCAACACCAGCGCGCGCGTTTGTTCATTGTTTACGGGCCTGTTTGGCGCCTTGTTCAGCAATTTTACCGAATGGTCGGTATTGAGCCCCAATACCAGGAAATCTCCCGCGTCTCTCGCCTGGCTCAGGTAGTCCACATGACCGGGGTGTAATATATCAAAACAACCGTTGGTAAAAACAATTTTTTTGCCCGATTGCCGCAACGAAATAACACGCCCAAGAGCAACCTCCCTGGTAATGATCTTGTATTTAAGTTGTTTATGAAACGACATTTTTTTTGCGGTTGTATAAAGGCAAAATAATAAGGCTCAAAATGCCGAGCACCACGATCAGCAGGAACTGACTGGTCCAGCCGAGCCAGGGCAAGGCAAAAGCCGATACCTCATCCACATGGTAAGTGTTTACTAAAATTCCATACAAGATCAGCGGATATGCCCCCAATCCGCCCGGTGAAAAAATCACGCCAAAGGTGCCCAGCAGCAGCAGGGTCAAACATTCTTTCATGCCCAGGTGCGAAGTTCCCTCAATAGCGAAAAACCCAACGTAAAGCGCGTAAAAATAACATACCCAGATCGACAGGCTTAAAACAACAAAACGAACCGGGCTTTCCATTTTTCTTACAGAACCTATGCCTTCGCCCATGCCCTTGAGGATACTGCCAAACTTGCCCTTTAACAAAGAAGAAAACCTTTTTCTTAAAAACAGAAAAGCCGCGATCAACACCACGATGATCGCAACGAAGAGGAACAGTTTAAAAGGGTCGCCCGCCATGCCGGAGAATTTTGCCCTCGCTTTGTCAAAAACGTATTCATTGGCAAGGCCGATCAATTCGTTGAACTGAACCAAAAGCGTTAGCGCAAAAATGATGAGGAAGAGTAAAAAATCTATGATGCGTTCGGTAATCACCGTTCCGAAACCCACTTCAAACGGCACGTTGTCGTATTTGGCGGCCAGCGTGCACCTGGTGACTTCGCCCATGCGCGGAATGCCGTAATTGGCCAGATAACCCACCAGCACCTCACAGGTCGCGTTCAGTAAATTCGTTTTTTGACCTACCGGTTTTAACAGGTAATTCCAGCGGTAAGCTCTTAAAAAATGACTCAGCACCGAAATGAGCATGCTCACAGCCACCCAGAAATAATTGGCGTTTTTAAAGGCGTTGATGATGTTGTCTTTTTGCGGCGCTACCTGCCGCAACGAGAGCCATACCAGTAAGATACCAATGCTTAAAAGAACAACAAACTGTATCAAAGATTTTTTGTTCTTTCCGTTCATGTTATTTTACCTGCTGCTTTAGTTTATTGGTTGCTGTATCCGGAAAAACCACCCAGGGACTGAAGGATTTTGCTTTTTCAAAATCCATCGATGCGTAAGAAAGCACAATCACAATGTCTCCCAGTTTTACCCTCAGTGCGGCGGGTCCGTTTAAGCAGATCACACCGCTTCCCCGGTCACCTTTTATAACATAAGTGATAAATCTTTCGCCATTGTTTTTATTTAAAATATGCACCTGCTCATTCTCTATTAAATTAGCCGCGTCCATTAAATCTTCGTCAATTGTAATACTGCCGATATAATCCAACTCGGCCTGTGTAACCGTTACACAGTGCAACTTAGATTTCAAAACCTGAATTTCCATACCGCTGCAAATTTAGGCTTTTTTATTAGTTTATAGACATTATTAAACCCGCCAAAATCAATAACTTTACACAATTTTTAACCTTAAAAAACGTTATTCTACCTCTGAAAAGAAGTGCCTTAATACTTATAGTTTTTCTCATTGCGGCAAGTGGTTTTTCACAGGAAAGTGACGGTTATGGCGTAAACCTTGCAAAGTTTTATAAAAGAAACTGGCACTTCGGTTTTGTGATCGCAGGCAATAAAACCGACTTCAGGCTGAATCCAAAACCCAATTCAAAATTGCCTGATACCCTCATTAATAATGTACGTTACCGTGTTAACACCGTTTATTCGGAGTCAGCCCCCGGTTTCGCAATTGGGCCGGTGATAGACGCCAGGCTGCAGCAATATGTGCGCCTGCGGTTGACACCAACCATTAGTTTTGCCACGCGTAAAATAAATTATGGTCTTTCCAACGCCGCAAGAGACAGTTTTAAAGTTTTCCAGAAAACGGTTGAGTCGGTGTTTCTCATATTTCCAATCGAGACAAAAATTCAGTCCAAGCGTTTGGGTAATTTCAGCGCCTACATTATCGGTGGCGGTGGTTACTCGCTCGACCTGGCGGCAAGAAAAAAATCGGCCGGGGTTTCTTCAGGCGGCGCCAACCAATTGGATGAAAATGTAAAATTAAAACGTGACGATCTTTTTTACAGCGCCGGCGCGGGTACCGACTTTTATTTGCAATATTTTAAACTGGGGCTCGAACTAAAACTGCTCATAGGCACCAAGAATCTGTTGCGACCCGAAAACAGCATTTTTACCAATAGCCTCGATAAGGTACGTTCGCGAATGGTTGTTTTTTCTATTACCTTTGAGGGCTAGTGATTATCATTTATCACCGCAAAACCTGAAGAATAAAAATCTTCCATGCAAACAAAATTACAGTTACAGGTTAGTCCACAAACAGCGCTCAACGAGGCGCAGTTAAAAGAAGATGTCAAACAACAACTTTCGTTAAACCAAAACGTTTCGCTTCAAATTAAAATCCTTAAACGAAGCATCGACGCCCGGGGCCGCGCCATTAAAATTAATTTAACCGTACTGGCGGCAATTGATGAAACCATCCCCGAACAAAAAATCGAACTGAATTACCCGGATGTTTCCACATCTGAAAAAAGCTGCCACATTATCGGGGCAGGCCCTGCAGGATTGTTCGCGGCCCTTCGCTGTATCGAAACAGGTGTAAAACCTGTTATCATAGAACGTGGCAAAGATGTAAAAGCGCGAAGAAGAGATCTTGCTGCCATAAATAAAGAACAGATTGTTAACCCCGAAAGCAATTACTGCTTTGGCGAAGGTGGCGCTGGAACATACAGCGATGGCAAACTTTATACCCGCTCCAACAAACGCGGCGATATAGACAAAATTTTAAAGATACTTGTATTCCACGGTGCCACCGAAGAAATTTTGGTGGATGCGCACCCGCATATTGGCACCAACAAATTGCCTCAACTCATTCAGAACATCCGTGAAACCATCTTAAAATCGGGTGGTGAAATTCACTTCAACAGCAGGCTGTTTGATTTTGAAACCCGGGGCAACAAAGTTGTGTCGCTTAAAATCATGAACGAAAAAGGCGGGCTCGATCTTCCGGTGCAACAACTCATCTTGGCTACCGGCCATTCTGCCCGCGACATCTACGAACTGCTTGCAAAAAAGAATATTCTAATTGAAGCCAAACCCTTCGCCCTGGGCGTGAGAGTTGAACATCCCCAGGATTTAATAGACAGCATACAATACCACTGTGGTAACCTCGAAGAAGTGTTGTCGCGCCGCGAATACCTGCCGGCCGCCAGTTACAGCCTGGTTCACCAGTTCAGGGGCAGAGGGGTGTATTCATTTTGTATGTGCCCCGGCGGCATTATTGCGCCCTGCGCCACCAGCCAGGAAGAAGTTGTTACAAATGGCTGGAGCCCGAGCAAACGCAACAACCCCTACGCCAATAGCGGCATCGTTGTGGGTCTTGAACTAAAAGACTTTGAAATGTATAAAGAACACGGTTCCTTGGCTGGTCTTGAATTTCAAAAAAAAGCCGAGAAGGCCGCCTGGTTGGCAGGAGGAAAAAGCCAAACAGCGCCAGCACAGCGTTTGCTCGATTTCACCAACGGAAAATTGAGTGCCGGATTACCGGCTTGCAGCTACCAACCCGGATTAAAAAGCAGCGACATGCAGCTGGTACTGGGTAACCTCATCGGTCCGGCACTCAAAGAAGGCTTTAAAGCATTTGGCGGAAAGATGCGTGGTTATTTAACCAACGAGGCGGTTGTTGTTGGCGTTGAATCTCGGACCTCAACCCCGGTAAGAATTCCCCGCGATAAAGAACGGCTGAACCACCCGCAGTTCAGCAATTTGTTTCCATGCGGTGAAGGCGCCGGCTATGCGGGTGGCATTGTGAGCGCGGCAATGGACGGCGAAAGATGCGCCAATAGTTTGAATTATTAAAGTATTACATTTGTATTTTTATATTATGTCAAGAATTTTAACGGGGATACAAAGTACCAATGTTCCGCACCTGGGTAATATTTTAGGAGCCATTATCCCGGCCATTGAATTGAGCCGGAAAGCAGAAAATGACAGTCTTTTCTTCATTGCCGATTTACATACGCTTACAAGCAAAAAAGATCCTGACTTTATCAGGCAAAGCACCAATGCCGCTGCAGCCACCTGGCTGGCCTTTGGCCTGGATCCGCACAGAACAGTTTTTTATCGCCAGAGCAGGGTGCCGCAGGTAACCGAACTTACCTGGTACCTCAACTGTTTTACCCCTTTTCCGATGCTGGCCAACGCCCATTCATTTAAGGACAAAAGCGAAAGACTGAGCGACGTTAACGCGGGTTTATTCACTTATCCGGTATTGATGGCCGCCGATATTTTGTTGTATGACGCCAATTTTGTTCCCGTTGGAAAAGACCAGCTGCAGCATCTTGAAATTGCCGCCGATATAGCGCGTGCCTTTAATCATAAAATCGGCACAGAGGTTCTTATTGTACCTGCGCCCTTAACCGACGAAAGGGTGATGATTGTGCCAGGTATCGATGGGCAAAAAATGAGCAAGTCTTACAACAATTTCATTAATATTTTTCTTCCCGAAAAAGAATTGAAAAAAATAGTAATGAGCATTGTGAGCGACAGCAAAAGTCTTGAAGATCCCAAAGACCCTTCAACCGACAATACATTTAAATTATTCGCGCTTTTGGCCGCTGAGTCGGAGGTTGAAACCATGCGGCAAAATTACCTGATAGGTGGCTATGGCTACGGCCATGCGAAAACCGCACTTTTTGAACTGATCATCGACAAATATAAAGAACAACGCAAAGTTTATGATCACCTCATGGGCAATACCAGCCTGCTCGAAAAAGAACTGGCTATAGGTGAGAGCAAAGCCACAAAACTCGCCAACGAAAAACTACAACAAATCAGGCAAATATTAGGCTATTAAACCAGGGGGGTTAAATTTGTTTAACTCTTAATCATAAAATTCGTCGCCAAGCAACAATAAATCTCAGGAAATGAAGTTGTAACTATGATTTAATGCCAAAGGCTTTAGGTTATTAGCAAATATTTTGTATTTTTGATTATACTTAACTTTTTATGAAGCGTTTAGCGGGAGTTTTTTTATTTGTTTTTGCCACGACATTTGTTCGCGCACAGGATAGTTCTAAAGTGCTAACGCATGAAATAGGCTTTAATACTGTGTCGCTCATCAAACAATTGATCAGCAACAACCCGAGTTCAACACTGCCCCAGCTGCCTTATGATATTTTTTACAACCTTTATTACAATGACCTTATTGGCGCAAGGCTTGGCCTTGGTTTGAGCAACCTGCACAGCGAAACCAGCATCCCGGGACAGGCTCTGCCCCGCACCTTCGATCAAAAGTCACTGAACTTAAGAATTGGGGCGTCTTACAATTTTGTTAAGTCAAAAAAGGTGACTCTCAATGCCTTTGCAGATGTGATCATAGAAAAGATCAGCAACGAATCTGTAAATACAACAACCATGCAGCCTTTTCCCAACCCGACACAAACAATTACTACCAGGAGCTATGATAAAATAGATGGTATTGGGGGCCAGGCAGGTGTTGGTGTTAAATTTAATATTATTAAGCACCTGAGTGTTTACGCCGAAGTTCCCATCGTTTTTATTAACGAGAAAACAACATCAGGTCTTGTGACCAACATGCCAGGTGTGATTCCTCAGCCAGACAACACTTCAAAAAGTTCTCTCACCAGTGTCATATTGCCAACTACAATTTATCTCGTTCTCAGATTTTAATTAAAAAATTGATCAGATGAAAACAAAACTAAGCCTAACTGCAATACTCTTTGTCATAGTGATTGCTATTATTTCCTGCAAGAAATACAAGTTAGACAGCGACAATTCCTCCGAAAAATACGCTGCTGAGCCGGTATTGCCTGAGCAGCCTTACAATTATGCCAATTCGGGCAACGATCACCTGGCCGCACTGGGGCGGGTGTTGTTTTATGATAAAAACATGTCACTCAACAACAGCGTCTCCTGCGCCAGCTGCCACCAGCAATCAAGAGCTTTTTGCGACAACCTGCAATTCAGCGTTGGCCTCGAAAATGGCAAAACCTCAAGAAATTCACCCTCCATTTTCGCGAAATCGGGAAGGATGTTCTGGGACGGCAGGGCCAATGGTATTCAGGACCTGGTGCTGAAACCAATAAAAAACCACGTGGAAATGAAATTCGAGAACTTAACTGCCCTGGCTAAAAAGATTTCTTCTGTGCCGTATTATTCGCCATTGTTTGAAAAAGCTTTTGGTTCTTCCACCATCGACAGCAACGGGATCAAACTCGCGCTGGCGGAATTCCTCAAGAATTTTGATTTTTCAGACAACAAATTCAGCAGAAGCCAGAGAAATCTTGAAGCGCTTACCGCCTCTGAAGCCCATGGCAAGAACCTGTTTTTCGGAAAAGCGCGCTGCTCAAGCTGCCATCACATCGAAAACCAGTTTGCGATCCCAACCAACACCATTTCGTCAGGATACGGTTTCACCGATGCGGACTTTAACATCGGCCTGGATAAGGAATACTCGGATAATGGCCTGGGTGCCATTACGGGCAATACCTTCGACAACGGCAAATTTATGGTGCCTGTACTGTTAAATGTTGAATACACGGCTCCTTACATGCACGATGGCCGTTTTAAAACACTTGAAGAAGTGGTGGAGCACTACAGCACCGGCATACAGAATCATCCGAATCTCGACTTTCAATTAAAGGACATTGACTTTAATAACATGAATGATTTTGAACTGCTGCAGAAACTAGACCTGAATCACGACGGTAATATTGACAGTTTTGAAATGTCGCGCATCCAACCTATGAAATTCAATTTTACAGTTACAGAAAAACGCGCGCTGGTTGATTTTTTAAAGACCCTGAGCGATCCATCCATTTTAACCGAGCCTAAGTTTAACAATCCTTTCGCGCTAAAATAACAAGGACAAATTTCTTTTGGGGTTCCTGCAGGCCTGTTGGTCTAAGGAACAACCTGCATGTTGACCTGCAGTTTGTTTGAGAGTTCGAAAATATAATTGATATTTTCTACCATTTTAGTGGAATAATTATAGGCGTAAATAGTCAGCAATCCTGAATAATTATTTGAAAAAACCGACAGCTCATTGCTGCTGAAAAACACCGAAGCCGCGCCGGTTATCAGTCTTTTTTTAACCGTTTTGCCTGAAAAGCTGAGGGCTACTACCAGCGAATCATAATTGGAAACATTGTTTCCTAACTCTACTTTGTAACCATTACTGATGCTCACCTGATAGAATTGAGAGGTATTTGTATAGGTGTTAACAAGCACCGGAAATCCGCGGGAGATATTCAGGTTCAGCGCCTTGAAAGAGCCATTGCCCTCGGTTTTCCATACCGCTGAACCTGGCAGGCTCAAAAAACTGGTGTTCTGCGTGTAATTCAAAGAATTTCCGAAACTATTGGTTTTTAAAGAGACATTGTTAAAAGTCACATCGCCCACTGCAATATTGCCAGCGCTGCCATTAAACTGGATGTTGTCATTAAAATGCTCAAAAGTGCCCAGCAGGTCTTTGGCGGGATCATTCAGAATGCAATAGCAGCGAACGTCAATTGAACCGCTGCTGTTGTAGTTGTAATTTTTTACCGATGCATAAAAATAACCCTTGATTAATGCTGGGTTATCCGGAAAGCCGTTTCTCAGCTCTGTGGTCACCAATTCAGGTTCCTCGGGCATTTTGTTTTCTGTTTTTTTACATGAAAAAAATGCAAGGCAGGCGCAAAGCGCTGTTATTTTTAATCGTTTCATGGTGGAGACTATTTTGCTGAGCGAACTATTAAATAATAAAATAAAAGAAACGGACAATGGGTTCCTCTTAGGAACGAAAAAAAACTAACGCTATTGTGCAGGAAAACCGGGCTCTTTATTCCACCCAGCTTTTGTAGTACTTGCCGTCGTCGATGCCCATGGCCTCTTCGGTTACCATCAATGGCCTGAAAGTATCTATCATCACTGCCAGCTCCTGTGTTTCTTTATGGCCTATGCTCCGCTCCATCGCGCCCGGTGCAGGGCCGTGCGGAATTCCTTTGGGGTGTAAAGTGATGTGCCCTTGTTCAATGTTATTGCGGCTCATAAAATCTCCGTCAACATAATACAGCACCTCATCGCTGTCGATATTGCTGTGGTTGTATGGCGCAGGGATGGAGAGCGGGTGATAGTCGTAAAGACGCGGACAAAAACTGCAAACCACGAAGCTTGCGGTTTCGAAGGTCTGGTGTACCGGTGGCGGCTGATGGAGGCGCCCTGTAATGGGCTCAAAATTATGAATGGAAAAACCCCATGGGAAATTATAACCATCCCAGCCCACCACATCAAAAGGATGCGTTGCATAAACCAGCTCATGCATCATGCCTTCCTTTTTTATTTTTACGACAAAGTCTCCTTTTTCGTCATGCGTTTCAAGGTTGCCTGGCAACTTGTAGTCGCGCTCGCAAAACGGCGAATGCTCCAGCAACTGTCCCTGCGAGTTTTTATATCGCTTTGGCGTGTAATAAGGCGAATGGCTTTCACAAAACAACAAACGGTTATCGGCTGTGTCAAAATGCATCTGGTAGATCATGCCTCGCGGAATGATCAGGTAGTCGCCATATTCAAACCTGATGTTGCCCATAAAGGTTTTTAAAACGCCTGTACCTTTGTGAATAAAAAATAATTCGTCGGCGTCGGCATTTTTATAAAAATAACCTGTTTGGCTCCTGGTGGGCGCTGCCAGGCCAATGGCACAGTCGCTGTTGATGAGCAGCGTTTTCCGGCTCTCTAAAAAATCTTCAACGGGTTTAATTTCAAAGCCTTTTAACAGCAATGATTTTATGTTCTTTGAAATGGCAATTTTGGGTGCCACCGAATAACTCTTCAATATCTCCTTAACCTGGGTAGGCCTGTGGGTATGGTACAGCAACGAGTCCATCCCGCTGAATCCCTCGGTTCCGAATAACTGTTCATAATAATGGTCACCATTTTTGTTTTTAAAAATAGTGTGCCGTTTTGGTGGAATCTCCCCGAGTCGATGATAAATAGGCATCCGTTGTTGGTTTAAATTATTTAAGCAATTTGGCTTTCACGTGCAGCGTTTGGTCCATCTTAATCTGCTGTTCAGGCGTTGGGCCACCACTCATGGTTAAAGTTACCCTGAATTGAATTTTATCTTTGGAGATATAGTCTTTAAGATTGGGGTATTGCGGGTCGAGGGCTACTGTAGTTGAACCTGCGGGAATAGAGGTTTTGGTCGCGATCAGCACATCGTTCATTCCGGACGACCTCAAATAAATGGAAATCGATTTAAATGCGTCGAGATTGCCGGTAGCCGCCGTAATATTGAACTTGTTCAGCTTAATCTCATCAATATGATCTTTGGCTGTGTTTTCGGCGTTGAACTTGCTTGATGACTCGGTTGGGACCTCGGGAGAATCGAAGTCAACCGGCACGCTGGGTGTGTACGACGAGGAAGGAACCGAAACCGTGCTCGAATAACTGATGTCAAATTCGGTTAATTTTTCAACCGTCTTTTTACAGGAAAGATTAAACCCTGCGATGGCGGCGACTACGCAAAAACAAAAAATTTTCTTCATGGGATTTTATTTTAAATGTGCTTTAAAGATATGTTATTTTTTATAATCTCCTTTAAATTAGGCCTCAATCTGCTTTTATAAACCGAAAGGCATTCGGGCCCGTTTTTTACCCGTCCTTTCCTGAGCTGCCTTTGCTCCTCGATGGGCAAGGCAGCTATGTGCATGCATTCAGGAGTACAACAGCCATTCATGGCCGCCGCGCAGTCGTTGCATTGTATAAATAATAAATGGCAATCGTCGTTTTTGCAATTCACGTGGGTGTCGCAGGGTTTGCCGCATTGGTGGCATTCACTGAGCACATCGCTGGTAATGCGCTCACCTACCCTTTCATCGAAAACAAAATTAACCCCCCTAAAACGGCTTTCAATGCCCTGCTCCTTCACTTCCTTCGCGTATTGAATGATGCCGCCGTATAAATGGTGTACGTCATCAAAGCCCTTGTGTTTGAGGTAAGCGCTGGCTTTTTCGCAGCGGATGCCGCCTGTGCAGTACATAATTATTTTTTTGTCCTCCTTCCCTTTCAGGTGATCTACCACCATGGGCAGTTCCTCTCTGAAGGTGTCGGCGTTGGGGCAAAATGCCTTGTCGAAACGGCCCACTTCGCTTTCATAGTGGTTTCTCATATCAACCACAATGGTATCCGGATCTTCAATTGCCCTGTTAAACTCAAGGGCGTTCAAATAATTACCTGTTTTTGAGGGATCAAATAATGGATCACCAATCCCGTCGGCAACGATCTTCTCTTTCACTTTTAATATCAGTTTGTAAAAGGATTTGCCGTTGCCGTCAACGGCGTGTTTTACAGGGATGTCTTTAAACCATGGCCTGCCATGCAGATCAATGATGAATTCATCCCAGGAATGTTCGGGCACACTCATTTGCGCGTTGATGCCCTCGTGGGCCAGGTAAACACGGCCAAAACAGCCCCAACCGCTCCAGGCTTTGTATAGCGCATCGCGCAGCTCCTGGGGATTTTCAATTTGTACATAACGGTAAAACGATATGGTTTTACGCTGGAGGTTTTCCACCTTTAAACGTTGTTTTAGAACGTTTTTATCGATTCTATTGACTAATAAAGACATAACGATAAAAATAATTGCAGGTTATATTATCATTCAAAAAATAAAAGTTTAAAAAAAACTTTTAAATACTTAGGTTTGCAAAGATATAAAATGTTTTTAAAAGCATAAATGACAAATATCATGGGCGACACGAAGGAAAAAATTCTGATCATAGGTGCTGGCGGGCAAATCGGCATTGAATTAACAGCTGAACTGTCAAAAATTTACGGCCCCGCGAACGTGATAAGTTCTGACCTGAAACAACCAACTGCGGCCACCGAAACCCCATTTGAAATACTCGACGCCCTTGATGGCAAAGCCCTTTTCGAGATCGTAAAAAAACACGGCGTCACGCAGATCTATCACCTGGCAGCCATGCTGTCGGCCACTGGCGAGCAAAATCCAATGTTTGCCTGGAAATTAAACATGGAAAGTCTGTTCCACGTGTTGGATCTTGCCAAAGAAAAACACATCAGGCAGATTTACTGGCCAAGTTCGATTGCCGTTTTTGGTCCGACAACACCGGCCATCAGCACACCACAACTTACCGTCATGGAACCTTCAACCATATACGGCATCAGTAAACAGGCCGGCGAGCGCTGGTGTGAATGGTACTTTAACAAACACGGCGTTGACGTGAGAAGTTTAAGATACCCTGGCCTCATAGGCTGGAAAAGCGCTCCGGGAGGAGGCACCACCGATTACGCTGTACATATTTTTCACGAAGCACTTAAAAAAGGCAGTTACACGTCATTCTTAAGCGAGCACACCACCCTGCCCATGATGCACATGGAAGATGCTATCCGTGCGACCATAGAGATCATGCATGCCCCTGCTGAAAAAGTGAGGATCAGGGGTTCCTATAATTTATCTGGCATCAGCTTTAGTCCAAAAGACATCGCGGCAGAAATAAAAAAACACCTGCCTGATTTTACTATTTCATACAACCCCGACTTCCGCCAGGCCATTGCCGATAGCTGGCCTAAAAGCATTAACGACCAGGAAGCCCGCAAAGACTGGGGCTGGAAAGAAAAATACGACCTGCCCAAACTGGTTGAAAACATGCTGGTGAACCTGAAACATCACAACCTTGTAAAATAAAAGACCGCTCCTTTTCCTGAAGCGGTTTAATAATTCATCATTTCAAGATCTTAGTCAAGCGCTTTCAACCCGGCCTTAAAGTTTTCACTTGTTGTTTCCGTTAAATCGATGTTCACTTTTTGATTCGCACTGATAGTAACGGGTGTGATTGAGGTGTAGAGCTTGCCACCTCTTACATCCATTGCAACGATCGAACATTGAAAGCCAAGTGGCGCGTAGTTATAGGGAAAATTGCCCTGGTAGCTCGAAAGGAAGACCACTGTTTTGGAGTTTTTAAAAACCAGGTAAACTCTTGGGCCTGTTGAGACGTTATTATTGATATGCACGGTAAACGTTGTCTGAGGTTGCGATGCGGGAACAAACGGGTGATCGCAGTTAGCCCAGGTGCCATTGTTGAGCGGACTTGAAAAATCACTCATGCTCAGGTTGTAGTAATTTGCTCCGGAGTTATTGCTGATGGGTTGTGTTTGAACTGGAGTCACAGTTTGAGTTTGACTCGGGAACCAGACATTGCTTTTTGATAAAGTGTCATTAATTCCCACAAACGCAGTCATTGTTGCGGTTGGCTGGCTTGTCATGGGCAGGCGCATTTCAATGGTTTTTCCTGCGGCGATCTTAACCGGGGTGCCATTGCTTAATGCTCTGATAAACATTTCGCCTCCGGAGGTCAAAGCATTGCCGTCATAAAGGTTAGTAGCCATGTTTGAAAGCAGCATGTCACTTTTTTGGTAAATGTCTTTAAATTCCAGGGTGATGTTGCCGCTCGCCTGAAAGGCATTTGGCGGAATGTTAATGGTGGTTGATTGTGGCGTTGTAAAACTTCCGCCAGCAGCAGCATCAAAAGTGAAAGTTTGTTTCTGCGCGCCATTTTTTTCAAAAAAATCGTCAAGTGAACTGTAATTATCTGTATTCACTGGCGTTTCGGGCTCCGGCTCAGTTTTTTTGTCTTTTTTACAGGCTGCTGTGATCAGCAAAAAAGGCAATGCGGCAAGGATGATGGATTTTTTCATATTCAGGGGTTTTGACCCAACTGAACATTTATCATGCCAAATTATGCTAAAACGAAATATGAAAAAGAGTATTGCCCTTAAACCAACACCTGGAGATTGGCGTTTCTGATGGCCACCTGCTGCGCCACGTTCTGCGCCAGTTCTATGAATGCAAGCGCCTGGGGTGTATTGTCCTGTAAAACTGCAGGTCTTCCGGCATCGGCTGCTTCGCGGGTACTTTGTACCAAAGGCAGTTGCGCCAGCAAAGGCAGGTTCAATTCCTCGGCAAGATGTTTAACGCCATCTTTGCCAAAAATATAATATTTATTATCCGGCAATTCCTGTGGTGTGAACCAGGCCATGTTTTCAACCAGGCCCAGAATGGGCACATTTAATTGTGGGAGTTCAAATAAAGCAATCCCCTTGCGGGCATCAGAAAGGGCAATGGCCTGAGGCGTGCACACCACCACGGCCCCGGTTAAAGGCACCTGGCTACAAAGACTGATGTGAATATCGCCCGTTCCCGGAGGAAGGTCAACGATGAGGTAATCGAGTTCGCCCCATACTGTATCGTAAAATAACTGCGACAGGGCTTTGGAGGCCATAGGGCCACGTAAAGCAACCACCTGGTTAGGACCGGCTAAAAATCCTATGGAATTGAGCTTAACGCCATAACTTTCTACCGGCGCCATTTTTTTCTGGCCGTTAAATTCACCAGGACCAGGCGCGTCGCGTTCAACGCCAAACATGATGTGAAGAGAAGGCCCGTAAATATCCGCGTCAACCAAACCCACTTTTGCACCCTGGCGGGCGAGGCCCAATGCGAGATTAGCGGCAACCGTGCTTTTACCCACGCCGCCTTTGCCGCTGGCCACAGCAATAATATTCTTTACATCCCTGAGGGTGGTTTCATCTTTTTCTTTTTTACTGGTAACGGTGGCGGTCATGTTGATTTTGACCTTCGCTTCCTTGTCCACATAATGCAGGATGGCGTTCATACAGGCATTGTGGATCATGTCTTTCATGGGACAGGCTGGCGTTGTCAGCACAACTGTAAAGGAGATGTTTTTTCCGTTTACCTCAACGTCTTTGATCATGTTAAGCGTTACCAGGTCTTTTTTAAGATCCGGATCGTCAACGTACTTTAACGCATCCAATACTTTTTGTACAGTAATTTCACTCATAGGTGCAAAGATACACTATAAAAAAACGATAATTGCTTGATTATTTTGTGGCTGCTGCACTCGATGCCGGTGCGGCGGTAGGCGTTGGCGCCACTGGCTGTCCGGGGCCGGGGGCGGCCGCTTCGTCCATCGAAGTTTTTATGATCAGGGCGATGGAATCCTGGAAAGCTTTGGCCCTGATGTGCATGGCCTCGCGGTTTTCGGCGGCAGGGCCGCATGAATTAAATACAAGCAGAGAGAACAGGTTTAATACTAGAGTATTCTTTTTCATATATAGGTTTTACTGTTTTTTTTACTTCATACGATACAGCCGGCCGGCCATGTCGTAACAATAAATATTACCACAAATCTAAATAAAAAACAGAAAAGCCCCAAAGCAAAGCTTTGAGGCTAATCAGCTAACTAACTAAACACAAATTCTTAGTGATGAGCTTCTTCTGCAGGTGCAGTAGTTGCAGTAGCAGCAGCAGTTGAATCAGTCATTGGTTCAACAGTAGCTTCAGTCATTGAAGCGCTGATAGCGTTTGCAATTGAATCAGCAGTACGTTTTGCATTTTCTTCCATTTTAGCTTTTTCTTCAGCTGAAGGACCACAAGCTACGAATGAAGCAGCTACGAAAGCTACTGCGATAATTGAGAATACTTTTTTCATTTTGGATGGTTTTAAAATTTTGTTTGATTTTACATTGATACCGTTTTCTTTAAATGGTAACCCAAAAAAATTAAAAAAAACCAAAAATATTTCTATATATCTGATAATCAATATATTAATTTAAAGAGAATTTTCTTTGTTTTATTTCCCACCCACTTCTGGTACATTTTTACTCAGCTTAAGGTTACCTTTATCAAAAACCAGTATTAATCTTAACACGGCTTTTATGTCTAAAACCAGGGTGCAATTTACAGATGATGAGTTTATCGCTGGTTTGCGCACGGGGAATAGCGAGATTTTAAACGTGTTGTACAAAAAATACTATAACATCGTTCTTAAATTTATTGTAAACAACAGTGGTACCGAAGAGGCGGCCCGCGACATCTACCAGGAAACTGTGATCGTTCTTTATGAGAACGCCCAGAAACCAGGTTTTGAGCTCAACTGCCAGTTGCAGACCTACATTTACTCGGTAGCAAAACGGCTTTGGCTGAAACAACTCAAAAAAAACGGCAAAACCTTTTTGTTTAAAGATGAGGCCGAAAACGAAGTGGTGGACGTAAGCACTGATATGAACGAGTACCTGGACAAGGAAACTGAGATCGATAAAATGAACCAGAGCCTTGCCGAACTGGGTGAACCCTGCGCCACGCTGATAAATGATTTTTACGTGCATCGCATGAGCATGGACGATATTGCCGACAAGTTCGGCTATACCAACGCCGACAATGCTAAAAACCAGAAGTACAAGTGTTTACAACGATTAAAAAAATATTTTTTTGAGAACCATAACAGAACTTTAGAAACTGAGAAAGAAAAAAATGAGAGCGACCGATTTATTTGATAACTATCTGAACAATTCACTGAACAGCGAAGAAAAAGCTGAATTTGAAAAGAGACTGGCAAACGACAAATCCTTTGAGCAGGCATTTAACCAACACCGGGTTTTACTGGATACTTTAAACATTTCGGCAAAAAGGGCAGAATTTAAAAACAAGCTCAAGACCATTCACGAAAATGAATACGGCAAAAGCTCAAGGATCATTCCACTTAATGATAATTTCGCGCGCAGCTTCGGTAAAACAGCTGCTGTGGCCGCTACCACCGCTCTGATAGCCGTGTTAAGCACCATCGCGATTTTAAGCGCCGGCGGTTATTTGCTGAAACAACAAAACACACAGCTTTCAGAATTGAACCGCAAGGTATTGCAACTCGAAGCATCGAGCGATGCCATCGTTTCAGGCATCACCAAACCCAAAATTGTTTACGCGCCTGCAAACCTCGAGGGCAGCGCTTTTGCGCTGAACAATAAAGGCTATATCATCACAAGCTACCACATGGTAAGCGGTGCCGACAGCATCTTTATCAGAAACAACAGCACCGAAAGGACGCTTGCCCACATCATCCTTGGCGATCCCACGCTGGACCTTGCCATTTTAAAGATCAACGACAGCAGCCTGGTGAAGAACTGGCAGGTGCCTTTTGTGTTAAAAGAAAAAACGACTGATGTTGGCGAGAAAGTGTTTACCCTTGGTTATCCGCGCAAAGACATGGTTTATGGCGAAGGCTCGCTGAGTTCATTAAGCGGCTATTTTAACGATACGGCCATGTACCAGATCTCTATCCCTGTAAACCCTGGCAACAGCGGCGGTCCCTTGCTAGACGATAATGGTAACGTGATCGGTGTAATAAGAGGCAAGTTAACCAGTTCAGAAGCCACAGGCTTTGCTGTAAAAGCCAACGAGATCATCCGGTCAATTAACACCATGGCCAACGACAGCAGCAAAAAAGATCTGCTCGCCCAGGGCAAAAAATCCTCTCTAAAAAACATGAAACGCTCTGAACAAATTAAAAAGATCAATCCTTACGTGTTTAATGTGCTGGTTTATAAAAAGGAATAATCAAAAACAGGGGCTGTAAAAATTTCGCCGGGTTTTTTAATTTATTCCGGGTTTTAACATTTTTCTGCCAATAAACTTATACAGCAATAAATCAATTTGATTTCCAATAAGTTAACCTCTTATGAACTGGGTTTAAACAGGTTCATAACAAGCTTCAAACATTAAAAAACACTAAGAAAAATTAATTCGTCTAAAAAATAAAGTTATTAACACATTAATGGTTAACTTTGTAGACTAATCCTCTCAATCATGTTCGAAATACTAAAACACTTTGAAAACAAGTACGGAATTTTAAAGAAAAAGGGTTTACGTATCGAAGGTCTTTCAATGATTGATCCTAAACGTAAAAAACACGTGATCATGGTGAGCAAACCTTTTATCTTTGATAACAGGCAGCTCCCAAAAACTTACGAGGGTCTTGATATTAAATCCAAAATAGAGGGTGTTCTGCCAAAAGAATTCGCTTTTAAGAAAGATGCCGTAAAAAAAGAATACGTTTGGGCACCCGTTAAATTTGAAAAATACGTTGACCGTTGTTCAGAAGAGATCCGCAAACAATTCGGAAATCCTGAAATGAGCCGCAAGGAAATGTTAGACGCCCTGGCATTCGGCAATTTTGAAGAACATAAAAAGAAAAGCCTGCAAATGATGAAAGACGGAAAAATACCGCCTTTTAAAATGAATTGATTCAGGCTCACAAATAGATCGTAAGTAACAAAATTGTCATAATTAAGGGTTAAACAATTAGTTACTTTTGTAGAGTGCCGGTTAAATGCCGGCATTTTTTATTGCTGCTAGCAGATGGTGCTTTCAGGAGTAATAGCTATCGGAAACGCTGAGCCTGGCAGCCAATGCCAGTTCATTGTGAAGTCAATCCACTATCTGTAAAACCGTTCTGAAGGCTACCGTTTTATCGGCAAACAGTGCTTTGTGCTCTGCCTGCAAAGCCGGCGCGAACTCCCGCTGGTACTTTTCAATGTCAGGCAATTCGAGAAACTTATACTGTGCCGAATAGGTGTGCCCTTCATCGTCAACATATAAGACTTTAAGCAGCTGGCTATCGATAAAACAGCCCGTTTTCATTACATCGGGCATGTGCACTTCCTTCATCCAATTAACCCAGGCCTCATGTGATTCGGCTGCTACATTCACCGTTACGTTATAAATATACATAAAGCGAATATAAAAATAATTCCGCTTGACTTCCTCTTAAAATGGCCAGGTCCGTTTAATCCCATTAAAAGAAAAACGTTGGTATAATATTTGTAATTTTGTGCTGTTATGAAAACAGATTTTGTTGAAGAATTGCGTTGGCGTGGACTGCTGCAGGACATTATGCCCGGTACAGAGGAATTATTAAAAAAAGAAGTTGTTACCGGTTATATTGGATTTGATCCTACAGCCGATTCTCTGCACATTGGTCACCTTACACAGATCTTCACCTTGCTGCGTTTTCAGAAAGCCGGTCACAAACCCATAGCCCTGATCGGCGGCGCCACCGGCATGGTGGGAGACCCCAGCGGCAAATCGGCCGAAAGGAACCTGCTGGATGAAGCCGCCCTCTTTAAAAATGTGGAAGGGGTAAAGAAAGAACTGCAAAAATTTCTTGACTTTGAAGGCGGCGACAATAAAGCCGAACTGGTAAATAATTATGACTGGATGAAAGACTATTCTTTCCTCACTTTCATCAGGGACATCGGCAAACATTTAACCGTTAGTTACATGATGGCCAAAGACTCGGTAAAAAACCGCCTCGAAACAGGCATGAGTTTTACCGAATTCAGTTACCAGTTGCTGCAAGCCTTTGATTTTTATGAATTATACGAAACAAAAAACTGTAAGCTGCAAATGGGTGGCTCCGACCAGTGGGGGAACATCACCAGCGGCACCGAGCTCATCAGGCGCAAAGCCGGCGGCGAAGCCTACGCACTTACCACACAGCTGATCAAAAAAGCCGACGGCACCAAATTCGGAAAAACAGAAAGCGGCAGCGTTTGGCTCAACCGCGATAAAACCACCCCTTACAGGTTTTACCAGTTCTGGATCAACGTGACCGATGTTGACGCTAAAAACTACATCAAAGTATTTACTTTTATCGATCAAGCTGAAGTGGAGGCCCTGATCGCAGAACACGAACTGGATCCCGGAAAACGCATCCTGCAAAAAAGACTGGCCAAAGAACTCACCACCATTGTTCACGGCGAGAAAGACTACGAGGCCGCGGTTGAAACCAGCTCGGTTCTCTTTAACGGTTCACTGGAAGACCTGGCAAAACTGAACGAAGAAACTTTTTTGGATGTGTTTGATGGTGTACCTCAGTTTTCGCTGGTGAAAAGCGATCTCGAGAACAATCTCAACGTGATAGACTTGCTGGCCGAAAAAACCAAGGTGTTTCCCAGCAAAAGCGAAGCCCGCAAAATGATCCAGGGTGGCGGCATCAGCATCAACAAAGAAAAAGTGAACAGTCCTGAACTGTTAATCAGTGCAGCGCACCTGATCAACTCCAAATACATCATTATACAGAAAGGTAAAAAGAATTACTATCTCTGCAACATTAATTAATTATGGCCTTAAAGCACTCGCAATATCTTAAACTTTCGCAGAAGTTATTGCCGCAGCAGATCTTATTGATGAAGTTACTGCAGTTGCCCACGCTTGCCCTTGAAGAAAGAATCAAGGAAGAGCTGGAGACCAATCCCGCCCTTGAAGAAGACGGCGATATTTCTGATGAAGAATTGTACAGCAACGAAGACACCGACGAGAACGAAAGCCCTGACATAGAGTTCGACGATAATGGCGAGGCCAAGGAAGAAGAAATGAAAACCTCCGCCAGCGATGTGGAAATGGAGGATTACATGGACGCCGAAGAACTGGACTCCTATAAATACGACGTGGTCAACAAGGGTCCCGACGAAGAATCCCGTAGCTTTGTACAGGCAGAGGGCGTCGGCTTCCATGAGTTGCTGGAACAGCAGCTGGGCATGAGAGACATTTCAGAAACAGAATACACCATTGGCATTTACCTCATTGGTTCGCTTGACGAAGACGGGTATGTGAGGCGTGAACTGGAACTGATCGTTGATGACCTGGCCTTTAATTACAATATTTCGACGACTGTCACAGAGGTGGAGAAGGTGCTGAAGATCATCCAGGCTTTTGATCCGGCGGGCGTTGGCGCCAGAAACCTGCAGGAGTGCCTGCTGATACAGCTGGAGCGCAAACCCGAAAAAACCCGTGATGTGGTACTGGCCATGGAAGTGATCAGGAACCAGATGGAAGAATTCTCTAAAAAACATTATGACAAGATCCTCAAGCGCCTTGATATTGACAACGAAGAATTAAAAGACGTTATTGATGAAATAAAACACCTCAACCCCCGTCCGGGTAACAGCGACAACAAAGACGGCACCTACAGCGCGGTGATCCCCGATTTTATCATCAGCGTTAACGATGGCGTTCCTGAATTGAGCATCAATGGCAGGAACATGCCGGATCTGAAGATCAGCAAAGATTATACGGAGATGCTCAGGGAATACACCAAGAGCAAAGACAAAGCCAGCAAAGAAGCCTCGGGTTTTATCAAAAGCAAAATAGAAAGCGCGGGCTGGTTCATTGAAGCGTTGCAGCAACGTTACGCCACTCTGTCTATTTGCATGAAGTGTATACTCGAATACCAAAACGAGTATTTTGCCACCGGCGACGAGAACAAACTCAGGCCCATGATCCTGAAAGACATTGCCAACCGGGTGAACATGGACCTTTCGACCATTTCGCGCATGGCCAACAGCAAATATGTACAAACCCCCTACGGCACTTTTTTATTGAAAACCTTTTTCAGCGAAAGCATGAGCACCGACAGCGGCGAAGAAGTGAGCAGCAGGGAAATAAAAAATATCCTCAAGGGATTGATAGATACCGAGGACAAACAGAGACCGCTGACCGATGATGAGATCTGCGCCAAACTCAACGAAAAGGGTTATAACATTGCCAGGCGCACGGTGGCTAAATACCGGGAACAGCTGGATATACCGGTGGGCAGGATGCGGAAAGAGGTATAAAAATCGGGGTTCCGATCGGTTGTTGGGTGCCGGTTTTTTCTTAGAGCAAAGCAGACGGCAAATGGACTAGCCAAATCATTTTATTAATAGATGCAGACACTGATGCCAATTTTTAGACTGGGAATTTTAACCTTTTTTTTGTCTGCGTGTTCAACTTTAAGTTTGACCCCTGAACAGGCAATTAAAGAGTATTCTAAAGTAAACGACACAACAGTATACAAACATTACGACTGTAGAGTTGGTCTGATTAGTGTTTTGGCGCGTGGAAAGCAGTTTAACAATGGGTTAAAATATATTTATGCTTATAATAAAAGCAATAAAAAATGCAAGATCCTAGTAAATGAAAAAACCACACTTAGAATTACCAAACAAAATGGTAAGAGAATAAATTTATACTTCGACACAAGCTTCTTGAAGGACTCCTGTCTATACGGCAATAAATCACATTTTATAAATATGCCAGCTGGTCCTTATAAAATTTCAGAATTAATAAAAATAGAAATTCAGACAGCCAATAGCTTCGTTATGGTTGAGGATTAATATAATTAAACTTATCACTGCGAAAGCCCATTCACAATATCGAACGGGGTTTAACTATTCGTCGATGTCCCAGTAAATTAAGTAATTACACTTGATCATGTAAAAAGCGTTCTGATCCATAGCAACCAAAATTGTATAAAACCAATCCTGCATCAGGAAAACATTATATATATGTACAACCAATGAAATTCCTCATTTTTTGTCATGGCTTGTTTTTCTCCCACATTAACCAATACAATAACCCTTATTAAAAAATCGATTGCGATCGATTGCATTTCTTTCCTTCTTGCAGGTTGTGCAATGCATACCGGATATGTAACAAATTCCGCCGCGCTCTGTACAAATAACTTCGCTTATGTGAAAAATCTGTTCTGGGTACGGCAAAAGCCACGTACATTTTAGACTTTGGTGGTTTATCTAGTCAAGCTCTCCTAGAAGACGCCCGAAAAGACCTTTTAGCTAGTTTCCCGCCACAGGATAAAAAGGCCCTGGTTAATGTTACTGTTAGATTTAAAACTATTGGTTTTCTCATAATTTTTAAGGAACACAAATGCACGGTGTCAGCTTCTGCGGTTCAGTTTAATCCTGTGGTGGACAAATAGTTTCCCTAGAAATATAAAGATTCGGCGAAAGTGACCTATAAATCTATAAAACGTTCGACACAAGGACTAATGGCATTAACATTGCTTTGCGTATCATTCGTATTAGTAAGAATCGTTTTAGAATCAAATCTAAAGTTCTCGTTTTTGCTGTGGAATCTCTTTTTAGCGTGGGTTCCGTTTTTTCTGTCTAACTTATTATTAAAATTTCTCTCTTTGAATAAAAGAAAAATTTTGTTCACGATAATATTCTTTGTTTGGATACTGTTTTTGCCAAACTCTTTATACATCATAACCGACTTGTTACATTTAAAATACTATCAACAGAAAATTTTATGGTTTGATAGTCTGTTGATCTTTGTTTTCGGTATGACAGGACTGCTTATTGGATTATTTTCAATAGAAAACATCTTTGTGTTCTTAAGAAAGTATTTAAAAAAAGGAGCCAGCTGGTTCACAATATTTATACTGTTCACTGGCTGGCTTTGGTAGATTTTTAGGAAGATATTGTAGATTAAACAGCTGGGACTTATTTCACAAGCCATTATGGTTTTTTGAAAGAGTGTTTTACCAATTTATAAATCCTTTAATTTATGAAGTAACTATTTTGTATGCGCTTGTTCTATTAGTTATTTTTTTTATTTTTCATAATTACTATTTACAATTGGAGAAAAATAGCGGGAAAATTTGAGCTACTTATTGCCCTTGAAATAACGCCGCATTCAAATCACTCCAGCACCAGTTTCCTGCTTTCCACTTTCCCTGACACTTTCACGGTCACCAGGTAAATTCCTTTTGCAAGTTGTGCCAGGTTTAATTCTTCATTTGGTTTAACAGCGCTCTTCTCAAACACTTTTTTTCCTTCAGTGTTATACACTGATACTTCGGCGGCTAAACTGTTATTATAGTTAATCCTGACCTTTCCAATTGACGGATTAGGCCAGATTTGCATTTCATATTCATTGGAAAATTCCGGCAGTCCCACCTCCTGTATGGTGATGTTTTGATAAGAGGTATCGCTGGCACAGGGGTTCGACGCGATGAGCATGATGGGATAGGTGCCGTTAGCGGTATAGGTAACTGTTTGTGTGGCGCCGCTACCGGTGCTGCCATTGCCAAAATCCCATAAATACGTAGTAGCATTGGTTGAAGTATTGGTGACGTTTAAACTGTTACCCGAAACCAAACTTGTAAAAGAAGCGATAACCGCGATGCCGGATGAGTTATAGGCTGTATCGGCAATGCCCTCACTCATATTGTAATACGAGCCACTGGGTGTGGTTTCGAGTTTTAGCGCGCGCACCATGTATTTATAAGTGCCCGGGTACATCAAACAATAATCGGTATAAGTGGTGGCAGTTACCGGTGTGTTGTTGATGCGTGTGTAGGTGCTGTTGGTATCGTTCTTCATATATAAATTGTAGCCGGCAACATTGGTCTCTGTGGAGGCCGACCAGCTGATCAAACAGTTGTAGCCAGATTTTGTAGCCACCACATTGGATACCGGGCTCACGACGTTGTTTCTCAAAGTTGGATCACCCATCAGTGCTATGTCAACATACGTAGCGGCATAATTAAAGAAATAAGTGTTCACGTTGTTTTGTGTCACAAAAGTACTATAACCGATGTTCTCGCCCATGCCCATGTGGTGAAAGGCCCAGTGCGGCCTGCCGGCCCAAACGCTGGTTAGGGTTTTTCCCTGGCACAGCGGCGCCCTTAAAAAGTTATTGGGCACATCCCAGTCACCGAAATAACTGCCAAACAACATGGTGAAAATACCCTGCAGGTTAGCGCCTGCAAAATTGGAAGTGGTGCCAATGCCACTGGCACTGGTAAATGATCCGCCTCCGCAACCGTACGACCATTGGTAGCCGGTGCCTCCTGTCATAGCCGTGAAATAATCACCTGAAATAACATTGGTAGGTGTTACCAAAGGAGCAAATGTTTTAAAGCCGTTTGCCGCGAAAGCCTCCGATGAAAAATAACCAAAGTTATCGTCAATTATTCCCGCGCTGGCCACTGTGATTACTTTTTTCCTGTAGTCGTGATCTTTGTCGAGGTAATTCTTTAGTAATTGTGTTTCCGTTAAACTGAATGAAGTCATGCCCCAAAGGTCAACACGGCCCACCTGCAGTTCCATGGCGCCCGGCAGTACCGATTGATCAAATTTACCATCACCCGGCACATTCTGTGTCCTGAGGGGAGACGCAGTTGTGGAGGTAACATTGCCATCCGTCCACAAACCGGTGAGTTCTCCATAATAGGTGTCGGCCGGCCAAGCACCCAAATGATCGGGATGGCCATCGGGATTAATGTTGCCACTATAAGGCACGGGTACATGTCCCAGTAAGAAAAGGGCTTTGGTATTTGGCGGGTCGAGGTTATATGTTGCCAGGATCTGCGCCTTCACCTGCGTAACCGCGAGGCTGGGACTCACGTAGCTGGTCAGCACCATCCACCCGTCTCCTTCAAGATCTTCCTCCAGGCGTTTAATTTCAGACGCCAGTGTAAGACTATGGGTGTTGGCAATTAACAAAATCAACTTGCCCCTTTGGTCCACCTCGGGGATCTCAATGCCTGAACTGATATAACCATAACCGTTGTAATTGCTGCCTGCCCTGATGATTCTGTAATCATAAAGCGTGGCCGCGGCAACCGTATTGTCAACATACTGTGTGGTATTACTGGGCAGTGATGCAGCAAGCAAAGTCCATAAATTGCTGCTTTTTGGTTTCCTTGCCACCGAATAATTGCTGGTAGTGCTGTTGCCCAACCAGTTTAATGTGATGGAAGGAGGATTGGACTGCACATTGGCCCAAAGTTCAACCGAACAGTCTTTGGGGGTTTGTGACAAAGCGGCAAAATAATAAAAGCAGAAACCCGCAACAAATAAAATATGCCTCATGTGATCTTGATTTTACATAAATGTAAAAATCAAAATCGAAATATAAAAACAATTTAATGTTAGGCGAAGTTCTCCTCTGCAGTTAAAGGGTATAACGCACGCCCAGCGCTGAGTTCATAATGATACCAGTGTTGGTGCCTGAAAATTTATTCCTGCTGTAATAGAAGCCTGGAGAAAGGGAAGCAGACAGGCTCATGTGTTTTAAAAAGCTGTTCTTTTTTCCAAGTCTTACATTTACCGATAAAGGCAAAGTAACGAAGCCTGCAAAGCCGACACCGCCGAATTTTGTTTCCCTGGATTCCCACATACCCCGCGATTGGTGGGTTCTGGTGTAACTCGTTATGTCAGTGTACCTGGAGTTGCTATAGAGTATTAATTCATTAGTGTTCAAACCTTTTCGGGCTGAAAAAACATTTGCGAACGAGATGCCGGGAGAGAGCTCAACACCAGCAGAAGCCCAAAGCCATCTTTTTTTATTGGTCGTCAGGTTGAGGCCTATTGGCAAAAATAGTTGCTGAGAGCGAACCTCGTAAATGTAATTGCTGTTATTTTCACTCACCGTATAAAGCACTTCGTTTTTAATGTTGTTATAATAACTGCCGGTAGTGTCATAGTCGGTTTTTGAATAATACGCTGATGACAAAACGCTCTGACCAAAGTTTAAACCAAAAGTAAGTTCAAGTGCCGGGAACTTTTTACCAGTTCGAATATCGGCGACCGCATTCAATGCTAGGTAGCTGCTATAATTGTGAGTGCCAGAATTTGGACTATGCTCATAACCTGTCACATCCTCTTTCAATATTTCGTTGTTTTTTATAAAGGACTGGTAGTTTTCGCGTGTGGACTCGTCATACCTTGATCCTACCATGTTAAATTTTAATTGTAAGCCTGAGAACCGGATCATCTTTAAACTGTCGGATTGACTACTTAAGTTAAGCACTATAATGGCCCAACAAAATGCAAGTTTTGCTTTCATGATATAATAACGCCCGAAAAGAAAATTTATTGCGGCTGTGCCTCTTAATGCGCCTCAAGCCAGTTGGCGCCAACGCCCATGCCCACTTCAACTGGCACATCCAAAGGAAGGGCTTCGCGCATATGTTTTTCAATGATGGGCTTTACAATATCCAGTTCGGGTTTATAAACGTCAAACACCAGTTCGTCATGCACCTGCAGCAGCATCTTAGTTTTGAAATTTCCGCTTTTAAGTTCCTGGTGAATCCTGATCATGGCTACTTTGATCATGTCAGCGGCGCTTCCCTGTATGGGTGCGTTAATGGCGTTACGTTCTGCATAACTGCGAACCGTTGCGTTGGCTGAATTGATATCCCGCAGCCAGCGTTTTCTTCCCAGTAATGTTTTAACAAAGCCGTTCTGTTTGGCGAATTCTTTAGTATCGCTCATGTAATGCTGTATGCCAGGGTATTCCCTGAAATAATTCGCGATGAGGTCCTGGGCTTCTTTTCTTGGAATATTTAAATTTTCGGCAAGGCCAAAAGCGCCCTGTCCGTATATGATACCAAAATTCACACTCTTGCTTTTATAACGCATTTCCTTGGTCACATCATTTTCGGCAACGCCAAATACTTTCGCGGCGGTTGCCGTGTGGATGTCTTTACCCGATTTAAAGGCCTCAATCATGTTTTTATCGCCACTGATGCTGGCCACGATACGGAGTTCTATTTGTGAATAATCGGCGCTTAACAAGATGTGGTCGGCATCCCTTGGAATAAAAGCCTTCCTGATCTGCCTGCCTCTTTCGGTCCTGATAGGAATATTCTGCAGATTAGGATTGTCGCTGCTTAGCCGGCCCGTAACGGCCACCACCTGGTTAAACGAGGTGTGAATGCGGCCTGTGCCTTTGTGAACAAGCAGGGGCAATGTATCCACGTAGGTTGATTTTAATTTCACCAATTCGCGGTAATCCAGGATTTTTGAAACAATGGGGTGCGCGTTTTCAAGTTTAGCCAGGATGTCTTCGCCGGTAGCGTATTGCCCGGTTTTTGTCTTTTTAGGTTTGTCAACAATCTTCAGGTACTCGAATAAAATTTCTCCCACCTGTTTGGGAGATGACACGTTGAACTTAGTGCCCGCGAAATCCTGGATCTCTTTTTCAACGGTAATTATATCGGACTGTAATTGCGATGAAAACTCTTTTAACGCGTTTACATCCAGGTTAATCCCCTCACGTTCAATGTCTGCCAGAACCGTAATCAGCGGGACCTCCACTTCATTGAACAATTTTTCCACATCATTGGCAACAAGCAAAGGCGCGAACTGTGTCTTCAACTGATAAGTCACATCAGCGTCTTCTGCCGCGTAATCCTTGATCAAAGCTACCTCAACATCCCGCATGCTCATTTGTTCCTTGCCTTTTTTCCCGATGAGGGTCTGGATGCTCACGGGTGAGTACTTCAGATAAGTTTGCGCCAGCACATCCATGTTATGTCGCATATCAGGCATGATCAAAAAATGCGCGACCATAGTATCAAACATCCTGTTCTTGATCTGAATAGCGTAGTTTTTTAATACCTGGTAGTCATACTTAATGTTCTGACCTATCATTATTTTAGAAACGTCTTCAAATAAAGGTCTGAACCATTTTAACTGTTCAATGGCATCGTTCCTGTCTGGCGAAATGGGAACATAAAACGCGTGGTGCGCTTTAACAGAAAAAGAAAGCCCCACTAACTCCGCATCAAGGGTGTTCAGAGAAGTGGTTTCTGAATCAAAACAGAATTCGCTGCTTTGTTCCAGCAGTGACACCAGGCTCCTGATCTTTTCTGTTGTATCCGCCAGCTCATAATGGTGCTCAACGTCGTGAATGGTTTTAAAATTAACTTCTGCCGGGGCGGCTTCGTCAGTGGCAGCAGGAAAAGAAGGACTATCGGCAGCTTCACTGAAAAGATCGGTTTGCGACTGGTTGGTTTTGGGTTTTTCGGCGGGTAACCTTTCGCTGCCGCCAATGTCTTCGTTAAGGATCTTCTGCGCGATTGCCCTGAATTCGAGTTCGCGGAAGATCTCGAGCAAGGCCGGTTTATTGGGCTCTGCAAGGGCAAGCTTTGCTTCGTCGAGCTCAATGGGGCTATCCAAAATAATTGTCGCCAGCCATTTCGACTGTATGGCCATTTCCTTGTTGTTCTCAACTTTCTCGCGAAGTTTGCCTTTGAGTTTGTCGGTGTTCTCCAATAAATTCTCTATGCTGCCGAAATCCTTTATCAACTGTATGGCAGTTTTTTCACCTACTCCGGGAATACCGGGAATATTATCAACCTTATCGCCCATGAGGCCCAATATATCTATGAGTTGCGAAACGTTGCTGATCTCCCATTTTTTACAAATCTCTTCTGGACCAAGAATCTCGGCGCCGTTGCCCAAGCGAGCAGGCTTGTATATAAAAGTATTTGCGTCAACCAGCTGCCCGTAATCCTTGTCAGGGGTCATCATGTAAGTAGTAAAACCAGCCTTTTCGGCTTTGATGGCCAGGGTGCCGATCAGGTCGTCCGCTTCATAACCCTCCACTCCCAATACCTGTATATTAAAAGCCTTAACCAGGTCAACAATAATGGGAATAGATTTTTGAAGATCCTCGGGCATCTCCTCCCGGTTGGCCTTGTAAGACTCCACTTCAACATGACGTTGGGTGGGCCCTTCCATATCAAACACCACGGCGATGTGTGTTGGTTTTTCTTTATTTAATATTTCAAGCAGGGTATTTGTAAAACCAAATATGGCGGAAGTGTTAAAGCCTTTGGAGTTAATGCGCGGATTGTTGCTGAAAGCGAAATACGCGCGGTATATTAAAGCGAAGGCGTCTAATAAAAATAATTTCTTTTCGGTGTTTTTTGTGATCATTCTTGATTTTTATTTACCCGCTTTCCAGGCGTTATATTTTTTGATGACCTCAGTAGCGTTCGCTTCGTTAAACGTTTTTTCGTCTTCATAGTTACTGATGAACTGCGTGTTGTCTTTCATTAACTCGGTCATCTGTTTTTTGAATTTTCCCTCTTTGACGGGAATCTTTTTTTTGTCGTCGGCTCTCTGGCTGATAAAATATTCGCCGCCCACCACCGGCTGGTTCATGCTGATCTCTTCAAACATCATTTTGTATAAATTGATTTCCCCCTCGGCCAGCACCCTTAAAAATTTGGGCTCTCCTTCAAAATCCATGGCCACATAACGCTGATCATTAAACCCGTATGCCCTGGCCTTATTGGGTTTATAATTTTTGAGGGCGCCACTTCCATCTTTAATAACAACCTTGCTATAACAATCCTGTTCTTTTTTGGGATTGTATTTTATCTCTCCTTTTATGGTATCACCTTTGTCGTTTACAACATAACCCTTCTCGAATGTCATTTTCTGAGCGGTGGCATAAAACGCGCAAATGCTCATGAACAGTGCAATTAACAGGTACTTCATCTTAATATTTTTTATAAAGAAAATTAAATTTTGTGTGCAAAGAAAGTGTTGTTAGAACTGTGTGAATAACTATAATTAGTGTTGAAACTTAACCTCGTAAATTTTGGGCCAGGCCTTGCCGGTAACATAAATCTTGTCACTAACAGCGTCGTACGCGATGCCATTCATCTCTAAACTGCGTGGATTGAAGTTTTTTACCTCGTAGCTGAGTGGCGTAAGGTTGATCCTCGCTACAACGTTGCCTGTTGCAGGGTCTATCTTTACTATGTCTCCGGTCATCCACACGTTGGCATAAATAAAACCGTTAATAAATTCAAGTTCATTAAGATCATCTTTCGCGTACCCGTTTTCTTTTACCGAAAGTGTTTTAACCGGCCTGAAATCAGTGTCAAAAAACGAAAGCACCTCGGTGCCATCACTCATAATAATAGAAGTGCCGTCGGTGGTCATGCCCCAGCCTTCTTTATTCGGATAGTTAAATTGCCCGGCTTTTTTAAATGTTTTTGCGTCGTAAATAAAACCGGTTTGGTTTTGCCAGGTAACCTGGTAGATTTTGTTTTTTAAAACCACTATGCCTTCCCCGAATACATGCTCCTTCACTTTTTTAAGAGGGTTATAAATTTCTTTGTCCAGCTCGGCCTTCACATTTATTTTCCCTGTTTTAAGATCAACTGTGCCAAAACCCGATTTAAAACTGCTTCCCTCCGGCGAACCAGTACTTTCAAGCAACTCGTTGTTGTAAAACAATAAGCCTTCGGTAAAAGATGTTGTATCGTGTGGCAGCGAGTTGCCCAAGGTGTATTCCAGTTCAGGAATGGTTGCTTTTTCTTCAGGCCGGGTGGTAACTGCCTGAACTTCCTGTTTTTTCTCAGGCCCGCAGGTAATCAAAAAAATTGAAAGTGGTAATAGGTATTTGTAGTTTTTCATTGGTGGCGATTAAACTTTCCAAGTGCTTCCTTCTTTGGTGTCTTTGATCTGAATGCCTGCCTCAACCAGTTTATCCCTGATCTCATCGCTTAATTTAAAATCACGGCCGGTTTTGGCTTTTGCGCGGATGTCAAGTACCAGCTGAATCACTTTGTCAAGTGAGGCGTTCATCTTATCGTTTGTTTCTTCTTCTCTTAAACCCAAAACATCAAAAACAAAATCGCTGTATATCTTTTTCAGCAGGTCGATGTCGCTTTGCGTCAATTTTAGTTTTTTGTCGTTCGCTGAATTAATGATTCTTACGGCATCGAATAAATGAGCGATCAGCACCGATGTATTAAAATCATCGTTCATGGCCTCGTAACACTTGTTTTGAAGCGCCGGGATGTCTTCGTCAGCTGCTGTTGAAGCTTGGAGCGACTGCAGTGTTTTATAACTCTCCATCAGGCGTTCATATCCCTTTTCGCTTGCTTGCAGCGCTTCGTTGCTAAAGTCAAGGGTACTTCGGTAATGGGTTTGGAGCATGAAAAATTTCACAGGCATGGGTTGGTATCCCCTTTCGAGCAAAGGATGGTTGCCGGTAAACAGTTCAGCAGGTAAAAATCCGTTGCCTGCGCTTTTCGACATGCGCACACCATTCACAGTTAGCATGTTGGTGTGCATCCAATAATTAACCGGCGTTTTATGATAGCAGGCCTGCGACTGCGCTATTTCATTGGTATGGTGCGTTGCCTGCAGATCCATGCCACCGCCGTGTATATCAAATGTATCGCCGAGATATTTTCTGCTCATTGCCGAACACTCTATGTGCCAGCCCGGAAATCCCCAGCCCCAGGGAGAAGGCCAGCGCATCAGTGTTTCGGGTTTTGCTTTTATCCATAGGGCGAAGTCAAGCCTTCCCTTTTTTTCATCCTGCCCACTTAATTCTCTGCTGCCTTCAAGCAATTCTTCCAATTTTCTATTGGTGAGCTGCCCATAATTAAATTCCCTGCTGTATTTTTCAACGTCAAAATAAACGGTACCGTCTTTTTCGTAAGCCAGGCCGTTATTCATAATTTCTTTGATCATTTCAATCTGCTCGCAGATATGTCCTGTTGCCGTTGGCTCAATGCTTGGCGGCAGTGTGTTAAATGCCTGCATGATCTGCCTGAACCCAACCGTGTATTTCTGAACGATCTCCATGGGTTCGAGTTGTTCGAGCTTGGCTTTCTTTGCGAACTTGTCGTCGCCCTCATCCCTGTCGCCCTCCAGGTGTCCGGCGTCTGTTATATTGCGCACATAACGCACCTTATAACCCAGGTGCAAAAGATAGCGGTTAATCAGATCGAATGAAATAAATGTGCGGCAATTGCCAAGATGCACATCGCTGTATACTGTTGGACCGCATACATAAAGTCCGACAAAGGGCGGATTAAGTGGTTTAAACTCCTCTTTTTTTCTTGTTAACGTGTTGTATAGATACAGGGGCTGCATAGTCATCTAAATTACGGCAAAAAAAGAGATTGGGAAAAATTTTCAGGCTTAAATTGGGGCTTAAATTTTTGTAAATCCTTATTTGAAAGCACGGTCGGTGCGTTTTATTCCGATCCTCCGCCCGGGTTCCCGGTTGAATAGTTGACTAAATCAAAAAGCCCTCATTTGTTAACATGAGGGCTTTTCGATTTTATTTGCCTTTTGGCGCTGGCGGTTTGTTTCCGCCCTGTGGCCCTTTAATGCCACCGGTATTTGGCGGCGTAACGCCCGGGATCACCGCGGCCGGCATTGCGTCTAATTTCTTTTTAACAGCAGCTAAAATATCGTCAGACGGTTCGCTGTACAGTACGGTTGGGTTTTGTGAACTTGTGTCGAGCACATATTTATACCCGCCTTCTTTGGCAACGTTTTCAATGGCCTTTCTCGCTTTATCCATAATAGGCGCGGTTAATTCAGCGGTTTTACGCTGATAATCCTGAGTGGCCTGGTTCCTGAAATCTTCAATACGCCTCTGCAACTGCTGCAGGTCTTCGTTCTTTGTTTTTTTCAAAAGATCGCTCATGCCGGCTTCTTTTTCCATGTAATCCTTATACTTGTTTTCAAGTTCGGTTTGCATGGCGATACTTTCCTGCTCAAGTCCCTTAAAATAAGTTTGCGCTGCATCTGAGGCAATTTTTGTCTCAGGCATGCCGCTCACCAGCGAGTCCAGGTTAACATGGGCGATTTTTTGGGCCTCGGCAAAGGTAAAACATCCTGTTGCTGCAATGATTAGAGCTACTTTTTTGATTGTTGTCTTCATTTTTGTTTTTTAGTCGTATTTGATTTTCTTTATTTTTTATAGCCAAGGTACACAAGCACATCTTCGCTGATATCGTATTTACTGTTCGCGTACAAGATAGAAACCTGTCCGCTCTTATCCAAAATAAAACCCATTGCTTTTTTCTCGGCAACAACTTTTATAGCGTTGTAAACTTTATCCTGGATGGGTTTTACCAGTTCCTGGCGTTTTTTAAAAAGTTCACCGTCAACACCAAACCTTTGTTTTTGAAGTTCTTTTGCTTCTGTTTCGCGGTTAATGATCTCGTTTTCGCGTTTTTTCTTCATGTCGTCGGTCAGTAAAATCGCGTCTGCCTGGTAGGCTTTGTATAATTTGTCAATGTCGGCAAACTTGGCTTCCATTTCTTTCTGCCACTGAACGCTGGTTTTATCTAACTCACTTTGCGCGGCTTTAAATTCGGGAATCTGTCCCAGAATATAATCGGTATCAACATATCCGAATTTGGCAGCTGCCTGGCCAAAAGCAAACCCTGATCCCATTAACAGGACAGAAAAACAAATTAGTATCTTCTTGATCATTTTATTAAGGTTTAAAATTAATCATAAAACGCAGTATTCTGCAATTTGTCATACAATTAACAATTTTTCTATAACTCGCCCAGGGTGCCACCAATGGTAAAGTGAAACTGGCCTTTGCCATTGCCTATACCCGGTTGACCCGGAACGTTGTCAAAGCCCCAGCCGTAATCAACACCAAGCAGTCCGAACATTGGCAAAAATACTCTTAACCCGAAACCTGCACTGCGCTTAACCTGGAAGGGATTGAATTTTTTATAGTCCGACCAGGTATTTCCGGCCTCCGCGAAACCAAGCACAAAAATTGTAGCTTGCGGGTTCAGGCTGATAGGGTAACGCAATTCCATCGTGTACCTGGCACAGATCGGGTCTCCGTTGGAAGATGACAAAGTGTTGTCGGGATAACCACGGAGAGCGATGATCTCGCGCGCTACAAAATTCTGAAAACCGCTGATACCGCTTCCGCCCATGTAAAATCGCTCGAATGGCGAAACGCCCACAGCTTTATTGTAGGTCGCTAAAAACCCATAACCTACTTTGGTCCGCAAAACCAGGTTGCGTGCTTCCTTGCCTTCTGCGGCCTTTTTATTGGTTAACTGGGTGAACCACTCGCCTGTTATTTTGTATTTCTGATATTCAATGAATTTATAACGTTCCTGGCTGGTCAAAGCAGGGTCTGAATAATTTTTATCGTTGAAAAGCGAATAAGGTGGTGTAAACTGCCCATGGAGCACAAAATTTGATCCCGACTTTGGATAGATGGGCTGATCAACAGAATTTCTTGAAATATTGATGCCTAAATTTAAGTCGTTTGCAAAACCGGTAGGGAATACGAAAGCGGTACCGTAATTCCTGAGGTCGTAATAATTGTAACTTAAACTGGTGTACATGTTGAAAAAGTTGTCGGGCCATTTTAACCTTCTTCCAAGTCCCAGAGATCCACCAATGATGCTCATGCTCTGGCGTGCCGGATTATACAATTGCCCGCCAACCACATCGATGTATTTTTTAGCGCCATTGCTGAACAAGGAGTGAAAAGCCGAAACAGTAAGGGCATTGGGTTTTTTGCCCCCCAGCCAGGGTTCGGTAAACGAAAAGTTGTAGGATTGGTAATAGATGCCGTTGGTTTGCGCCCTTACGCTTAACCTTTGTCCGTCGCCGCTTGGCAATGGGCGCCAGGCGTCCTTCTTAAAAAAGTTCCTGGCCGAAAAATTATTAAACGTAACCCCCAGGGTGCCAATGATGCCTATTCCGCCACTTCCTGATGTGCCATTCAGTGAATTCTGTCCGCCCCATCCGCCGCTAAGTTCTATCTGGTCGCTCGGTTTTTCTTCAACAGTATACTCTATGTCAACGGTTCCGTCGGCCTGATTTGGCACGGGTACCGGTGTTATTTTTTCGGGGTTAAAATAGCCCAGCTGCGAAAGTTCACGAATTGTCCTGATGATATCCCTGCGCCTGAATAATTGCCCTGGACGCGTAACAATCTCCCTATAAATTACATGGTCGTTGGTTTTGTCATTGCCCTTCACAGTAACCTTGTTGATGATGGCCTGTTTGCCCTCAAACATGAGAATGTCAAAATCGATGGTGTCGTTATGAATATTACTTTCCTGAGGGTTTACCTGAAAAAATAAATACCCATCATCGAGATACAGACTTGATATGTCGAAGCCATTGGGGTTCATCATGAGCCTTTGATCGAGTTTACTCTGGTCATAAGTGTCGCCTTCTTTAATCGCAAGAATGGTGTCCAACTGTCCGCTGCGGTATTTGCTATTGCCAAACCACTTGAATTTGCCGAAATAATATTTGTGTCCTTCGTCAACGGTAATGTCGATCACCACGCGCTTGTCGCTCACAAAATAAACCGTGTCTTTTACCACGCGGGCATCCCTGTAGCCTTTGGCGTTATACTTTTCGGCAATGGCCGGCAGGTCCTTTTGCAGGTTTTCTTCAAGGTATTTTCCGGAATTAAATGGATTGTACCAGCGAAATGCTTTGCTGTCGCTTAGTTTTCTGCGAAGCTTGCCGTCAGAAAGGATGGTATTGCCATAAATGTTTACCTGCTGGATCCTTACCTTTTTTCCTTTATTTACTTTTATGGTCACAATGGTGTGAGGTAATTTGGCGGCCGGGTCTTTGATCTGGGTGATCTCAACTTTGTTGAAATAATACCCTTTTTCGGCATAAAAATCACTCACCGTGTTTTTGATCGTGCCAAGCATGTAATCAGTAACTACCCTTTCTTTTAAAAGACGAATCTTATTTCTGATATCATCTGCATCACTTTTTTTTACATCACCGGCGAATTTAAAATAAGACAGCCGCGGCCTCTCTACAACTTTAATGATTAGAAAAATGTCGTTGCCAATTATTTTATCCTGAATGATCTGAATGTCTTCAAAAATTCCCTGTTTCCAAAGTGCTTTAATGGCGTCAGTAATCTTATCACCGGGCACGGTGATCTCTTCGCCATCAACCAGTCCCGATAACAACTTGATGACGGATTTGTCTGTAAAGTCAACTCCCTGAACATCGACATTGGCCAGGCGGTATTTTTTTGTTGATTTAAATGATTCGAGCAACAACGTGTCTTTCAACTGCGCAAAAGCGGGCATGGCAATCATTAAAAGAAAAACTATCTGGCTTACTCTTTTAATCATATTAGTGGTTGGTTAGTTGCTCGCTTGTTTTGCCAAAGCGGCGCTCGCGGTTCTGGTATGAGATAATTGCCTGGAAAAATTCGTTTTTTCTAAAATCAGGCCATAAAACGTCAGTAAAATAAAATTCAGCGTAAGCGAGCTGCCACAATAAAAAATTACTGATGCGGTGTTCGCCGCTGGTCCTGATCATTAATTCAGGATCGGGCCACTGACTGGTATTTAAATGCTTTTCAACCAAATCCGGCGTAATGTCTTTTGCTTGTATTTGACCCTTTTGTATTTGTTCAGCAATTTGCTTCACCGAATGGGTGATTTCCCATTTGCTGGAATAACTCAGCGCAAGGATCAGGGTGACCGTTGTGTTGCCGGCAGTGAGGTCTATAGATTCCTGCAACTCGTTCTGGCAAGACAAGGGCAAGCTTAAAATATCTCCAATCACCTGCAGCCTTACACCTTTTTTATGAAGGTTGGGGGTTTCCATGCTGATCGTAGAAACCAGCAGCTCCATCAACCCGTCCACCTCTTCTTTGGGCCTGTTCCAGTTCTCTGTGCTAAACGCGTAAAGCGTCAAATATTTAACACCTATCTCTCCACAGGCCTCTACAACTTCTCTCACCGAATTAACGCCTTCATGGTGACCAAAAATGCGGTCTTCACCATGTTGTTTGGCCCAACGACCATTCCCGTCCATAATAATTGCTACGTGGCTGGGGATGTTGTTTTTATTGATAGATTGTTTTAAATCCATGGTGAGTGGGGTGGGCAAAGATAGTAAAATAGTCAAAATCAGGTAATTAATTTACCTGCTTTTTAGTTTTTTAACAAGGGCTTCACGAGCCTAAATGGTGTGTTCAAAAAATAATTATTGCATTGTTTTTTTAGAAGCAAACAGTGATCACAAATTTTCCCCAACCGTGATCAACACCGTTTTTAAACTCAGGTGTGATATATGCCTTGCTGTATTCGAGACTCAATCTTTTGTAAGCAACAACAATGCCTCCAGAGCACTCTGCTACAATTCTTGTTACATCTCCGGCCGGCAAAGTGTAAATACTCGACCGATTGATCAGGCCACCTTGCAGGGTCGCATTGTACATTACACCGCGGACACCTGCTTTTGCTATTCCGTAGATCTTGAATTTGCTTTTTCTTTTTGAGGCATCATTTTCCAGGCCCAGGTTATCAAAATACGGACTGAAAATGCCCAGCCGCGTGTTCAGGCGAATGCCCAGGTCGGTGTAAAGTGTTCCCGCGCGACCAATGCACGCCCCCATCAATTCAAAATGTTTGCTCATGATAAGGCCTTTTTCTATACAAGCCTGGTAATTGACTACGATGTCCTGTGCCAGTTGATTTTCCCAACCCAAGGGCTCTATGTTATCGAGGGCCTTGTGGATCCCTTTTTGTTCCTCTTCTCCTTTGGCGTTTGGCCCAATAATTCCAAGGTCGAGGCGGGTTTCGAGTCGTATTTTTTTTGAAGTATGAACAGACACCAAAGAATGGGAAATAAAAAAAACAGCTGTAAAGGGCCGCTCCCCATAAAAAATTCCTTCGTGACGGATACTCACTGGGGTGAAAACATCCTGCTGAAGTTGCAGGCCATAATAATTGAGCGCAGTTTTGCTCAATCGCACAAGGGCGTGCGAGAAAGGAGAATGTCTTATCACAGGGTGAACCAGATTCACGCGGATGCCCTGCGTATAGTAGCGGTCGGTGGCGCTGAAAAAATCGTTGTCGTACCTGACGCTGAAATAATTTTCGGTTTCGGGCGTTGAGTACAAGCTGTCTGCCAACTGCGGAAATAATTTTAACCCGGATAATAAAAATAAAATAACAAGCTGCCTCATCTGTCTATCAATATACGGGATAGGAGGCTTGACGGATGTTTTACTCTTTAAAGTTTTTGAAAGCGACTGATCTCTGCTCCATTTATAAGTAGTTTCTCTGTAAACATCTTCAGCGGTCTCACCCAGAGGTCTTCTCCTTCGTTTTCAGCTTTGCGCCGGTAAACAACAAGCACTTCAAGTGTTTCGCTGTGCCTGGCCGTACCCAGCACTTCATAAATATTGCCTTTGTAATGCCTGTAAAGACCAGATTGAAGCCCCTTTTCCATTTGCTAACTCGTATGATCCGACACAATCACCCACCTGCCTTCCTTCTTCCTCCAAAGCAGGGTAAAATAACCACCGGCCGGCTTGTCTTTCTTCAGATCCCATTTCCCAACTACATAAATGGCCTCACCCGAAAGTGCGGTGGCTTCCAGAATCGTAAAACTCAGCTCACCCATCATTTCTTTTGAAGGGTAGGATCTGAGGTAATTGTCGAGCGTTTTTTGCCAGCCATGGGTAACACCTTTGCCACCAATAAATTTAAGGCTGTCGCTGTTCCAGTAATGGTGCATAAACCCTCTGATGTCTGCCCTATTCCAGGCCGCTTCCTGCTCTTTCATCTGGTCAATGATCTGGCCGGTCACCGGGTTTTTTTCCTGACCTGCAGCGTACAAAACATAAAACATGCAAAAAATAAAAATAAATTGTTTCATCTTCGTAAAATTAATCAAAATGTTATACCTTTGATCTTCGTTCTTTTAAAACACTTATTAAGAAAAGCAGAGGGAAACGCCCTGTGAAGCTTTACCAACCCTTACGAAGTGAGAAGTCGGAAGTTAGAAGTAGGATCTGATAGATTTTATTTTCTAAATCCTGTTTTTTAAATCTGAAAGAAGGTGGGAATTCGTCTCGCTCCGATAAACCGGAAACGGGAAAAATAAGTCGGAAACAAATTAGTATAAAAATAATAAACAAACATAAACTAATCCCTTCCGAGTAAAACGGAGGGGATTTTTATTTACATATGAACACAATACAACAAGAACTTGAAAAACGTGTGCTGGTGATTGATGGCGCGATGGGCAGCATGATCCAACAGTACAAACTCACCGAAAAAGATTTTCGGGGCAAACGGTTCGCAGATTGGCATAAAGACCTGCAGGGCAATAACGACCTATTGTCAATTACCCAGCCACAGATCATCAAAACCATTCACAAAGAATACCTGAAAGCCGGTGCTGATATCATCGAGACCAATACCTTCAGCGGCAACAGTGTAGCTATGGCTGACTATGAAATGCAGGAGTTTATTTATGAACTTAATTTTGAATCGGCCAGGATCGCGAAAGAAGCAATTGCAGAATTTAAAAAAGAGTTTCCGGAATTCGCCCACGTTCAAAAATTCGTGGCGGGTGCTGCTGGGCCTACCACAAAACTTGCATCTATGTCTCCCGATGTGAACAACCCGGGGTATCGCGCGGTAACATTTGATGAGCTGGTAGCCGCCTATACGGAACAGATTCGTGGTTTGATAGACGGTGGCGTCGACCTGCTTTTGTTTGAAACCATCACCGATACACTGAATGCAAAAGCGGCCTTGTTCGCCACGCAAACCTACTGTGAAAAAATAAACCGCAAAATGCCGGTAATGATCTCTGGCACCATTACCGATGCCAGTGGCCGCACACTCTCGGGACAAACCACTGAAGCCTTTTTAAATTCGGTGTCGCACGTCGACCTGTTGAGCATTGGCCTGAACTGCGCCATGGGAGCTAAAGACATGCGCCCTTATCTTGAAGAACTTTCAGATAAAGCGCCGTTCTACGTGAGTGCTTATCCGAATGCCGGTTTACCAAACCAGTTTGGCGAATACGATCAGGACGCGCACGAAATGGGCCACCAGATTGAAGATTTTTTAAAGTCAGGATTTATAAATATTGTTGGCGGTTGCTGCGGCACAACGCCTTCGCACATCAAACGCATTGCCGAACTGGCTAAACAGTCGAAACCAAGAAAAAAACCCACCGCCGATACGCTCATGCATTTAAGTGGACTGGAACCCCTGACCCTGAGGCCTGAAAGTAATTTTTTAAATGTGGGCGAAAGAACCAACGTGACCGGTTCAAAAAAATTCCTGCGCCTTGTGAAAGAAGGAAATTACGAAGAAGCTTTGTCGATCGCGAAAGACCAGGTGGACGGCGGCGCCCAGGTGATAGACGTGAACATGGATGAGGGCATGCTTGACAGTGAAGCGGCCATGACCACTTTTTTGAACCTGATCGCTGCCGAACCGGATATTTCAAGAGTGCCCATCATGATCGATTCATCCAAATGGACCGTGATAGAAGCCGGATTAAAGTGTGTTCAGGGCAAGGCCATTGTTAACTCCATCTCTTTAAAAGAAGGCGAAGAAAAATTCATAGAACAGGCCCGTAAAATTAAACAATATGGTGCCGCGGTAATTGTAATGGCTTTTGATGAGGTGGGACAGGCTGATACTCTGGAACGAAGAAAAGAAATTTGCAAGCGGGCCTACGATGTACTGGTAAATAAAGTGCACTTTCCTGCACCGGATATTATTTTTGACCCTAACATTTTTCCGGTGGCTACCGGTATGGAAGAACACCGTCTGAACGCGCTTGATTTTTTTAATGCTACAAAATGGATCAAGGAAAACCTTCCCTACGCAAAAGTAAGTGGGGGAGTTAGTAACGTTTCCTTCTCTTTTCGCGGCAATGATCATGTTCGCGAGGCCATTCACTCGGCGTTTTTATTTCACGCAATAAGAGCCGGAATGGATATGGGGATTGTAAACCCGGCCCAGCTGGTTATTTACGACGATATCGATAAAACGCTACTGGAGTTGGTTGAAGACGTATTACTGAACCGCAGGGATGACGCAACCGAGCGGCTTGTTGACCATGCCGAATCGTTAAAGGGCATTACAAAGGAAAAAACTGAAAAAGACGAAGAGTGGCGCAAAGGCACTGTGGAAGAACGCCTGAGCTATTCACTCGTAAAAGGTTTAGTTGAATATATTGATGCTGATACAGAAGAAGCCCGTTTAAAACTGGGTCGCCCCCTGCATGTCATTGAAGGCCCTTTAATGGCTGGCATGAACGTAGTAGGTGACCTGTTCGGAAGCGGGAAAATGTTTCTTCCTCAGGTTGTAAAAAGCGCCAGGGTGATGAAAAAAGCGGTTGCGTATTTAGAACCATACCTGCAGGCGGAAAAAGAGGCTAACCGCCTTGCCGGAATTGTTGGCGATGGCCGTCAAAACGCGGGTAAGATTTTAATGGCCACCGTAAAGGGAGATGTTCACGATATCGGAAAAAATATAGTAGGCGTTGTTTTGGCCTGCAATAATTATGAAATTGTTGACCTCGGCGTAATGGTATCCTGCGACAGGATCCTGGAGGAGGCCAAAAAACATAATGTGGATGTGATAGGGCTCAGCGGTCTGATCACACCTTCACTCGACGAAATGGTGCACGTTGCTAAAGAAATGGAACGTTTGGGTTTTAAAACACCTTTGCTGATCGGCGGTGCCACCACTTCAAAAGTGCATACCGCGGTTAAGATCGCGCAAAATTACTCAGGACCTGTGGTACATGTGAACGATGCCAGCAAATCGGTTCCGGTTGCCAGCAGCCTCATCTCTGCCGAGCTTAGGGAAGCTTTTATGGTTGAAGTTAAAAAAGACTACGACCGGGTGCGCGAACAGAATAAGAATGCACAATCACAAAATAAATTTATAAGTCTGCAGGAAGCCCGGGCCAACAAATTTCCAATCGACTGGGATAAATCCAAAATTGTAAAACCGGCTTTCATTGGAAGCAAAGTGTTTAACGATTATGATCTTGGCGAAATTTCTGAGTACATCGATTGGACGCCCTTCTTCCACAGCTGGGAGATGAAAGGCTCTTACCCTAAAATATTAAAAGATCCCGAACGCGGGGCCGAAGCACAGAAGTTATTCAACGACGCACAAAGCATGCTTAAAAAGATCATCGATGAAAAATGGCTGCGTGCAAACGCCATTGTGGGCATTTATCCTGCTAACACCGTGAATGATGATGATACTGAGGTTTATGATGAAAACGGAAATATAAAAGCCACCTTTTATTCTATCCGTCAACAGACGAAAAAACCTGCGGGTCAGCACAATGTGGCACTGGCAGATTTTATCAAACCAAAAAACGGCAACGATCAGGGCACAGACTATATTGGCGCCTTTGCTCTCACCACCGGCATTGGCATCGATGAACATGTTAAGCGTTTTGAGGCCGATCATGATGATTACAGTGCGATTATGGTAAAAGCGCTTGCCGACAGGCTGGCGGAAGCCTTTGCCGAACTCATGCACAAAAAAGTACGTAAAGAATTATGGGCTTACGCAAAGAATGAAGATTTAAAAACGGAAGATTTGATCAAAGAAGAGTATGCCGGCATCAGGCCAGCGCCTGGTTATCCTGCCCAGCCAGATCATACCGAAAAACTCACCATCTGGAAATTGCTCGACGTTGAAAAAAATACTGGCATCACCCTCACCGAGAGTTTAGCCATGGTGCCTACCGCGGCAGTAAGCGGCCTGTATTTTTCACATCCTCAGTCGCATTATTTTGGTATTGGTAAAATAACCAAAGAACAGGTTGAAGATTATGCCAATAGAAAAAATATGCCTTTCGACGTCATTGAAAAATGGCTGGGTCCGGCGCTGGGATATTAAAAGAAGGTTTCAAAAAAAAGCCACCTGAATTGTTCAGGTGGCTTTTTTATGGCACTTTTTTTTGACTTTATTATTCAGAAATTCCGTAAGTGCTTGCAACTTCTTTATAGTTTTTTGTATCTACGCTTTTTATTTTTCCGCTCCCTGCAATTGTAACGATTTTGTATTTAAAAGTGTTTGATGGCTGATTTACCGGTTTCAGCAGATCTGAATCCGTGACATAAATTCTTACCCCTCCAACAAAACACTCAACAGAATATGTTTCAGAATATGAGTTGGTCGGATAAAAAGTAACTGGCAATTGCTGGTAAACATCTCCCTGAACGTTAATGTAAACCAATACGGCGCCATTGCTTAAAATATCCTGCGTAATGGCTGGTACATTAATTGTAGTTACGTAATCAGGATCAGAGTATACCCATACTACATTGCTTGCAGTTGTTGACTTAACGTTGGCATTACCGTTTGTGCCTGCTGGTCCTTGCGGGCCAGTATCCCCTTTTTTGCAATTTGTTAGCATTGTTCCCATAAGCAAACATAGTGCATATGTTTTAATAAGAGTTGTTTTCATGATTTTTAGGTTTTAGAGTTGGTGCTATAAATCTATAAAAAATTTTACTTTCTGGCTAAAAATGTACTTTCTGTTTATTATCTGCCGCGCTTTTCAACTTTTTTAAACATTCACCCGCTTTTTGATATCTTAAACTATCTTTGCGCTTTATATAAAAAAATGAGCCAGTCAGCAACCATTAAAAGCGCTTTAATATCTGTTTATCATAAAGATAATTTAGAGCCCATCATTAAAAAATTACATTCCCTTAACGTAAAATTATATAGCACTGGCGGCACCTTGTCATTTATCGAAAAATTAAGTATTCCTGTTACAGCGGTTGATGCTGTTACCGGCTACCCTGAGATCTTCGGGGGGCGTGTAAAAACACTGCACCCGACCATCTTTGGCGGCATCCTTAACAGGCGAGACAACGTGTCTGACCAGAATGAAAAACAGCAGCATAAAATTCCCGACATCGACTTGGTGATCGTTGATCTGTATCCTTTTGAAGAAACAGTTGCGGCTAAAGCTTCAGAAGAAGACACAATAGAAAAAATTGATATTGGCGGCATCTCGCTGATCCGCGCGGCAGCCAAGAATTTTAATGATGTGCTCATCATTTCTTCGCGAAGCGACTACGCAGAATTATTGCATTTGCTTGAAACAAAGAACGGTTCAACGCATATTGGCGACCGCAGGAAATTCGCGGCCAAAGCATTCGCCAACTCATCTCATTACGATACCGCTATCTTCAATTATTTTAATCAGCACGAACAGGTAGCGCTGTTTAAACAAAGTGTTCAAAACGGCCAGGAGCTGCGTTACGGCGAGAATCCACATCAGAAAGGCACTTTTTACGGAGACCTGGATGCCATGTTCACTAAATTAAATGGCAAAGAATTGTCGTACAACAACCTGCTTGATGTTGACGCAGCGGTGAATCTGATTGCAGACTTTACCGAACCAACCTTTGCCATCTTAAAACACAACAACGCCTGCGGTGTAGCCTCACGCGACACCATTGCGCAGGCATACACCGATGCGCTTGCGGGCGATCCGGTGTCGGCCTTCGGTGGTATCCTGATTGCCAACCGCGAAATTGATCTTGCAACCGCCACCGAGGTAAATAAACTCTTTTGTGAAGTTGTGATCGCACCGGCTTTTAAAGACGATGCATTGACTCTATTAAAATCAAAAGCCAACCGCATCATCCTGGTTCAGAATAAAGTTGAACTGGGTAAAAAATCGTTCCGCAACCTGCTCAATGGCATCATCGAGCAGGATAAAGATCTTATAACGGAAACAGAAAGCGATTTTAAACAGGCCACCGTGGCTGCTCCCACAAAAAATGAAATTAAAGATCTCTTATTTGCGAACAAACTGGTGAAACACACCAAATCAAACACCATTGTGCTTGCTAAAAACGGGCAACTGTTAGCAAGTGGCACCGGCCAGACTTCGCGCGTTGACGCGCTGAAACAGGCTATCAATAAAGCTGAAGCTTTCGGCTTCGATCTCAGAGGTGCGGTAATGGCGAGCGACGCCTTTTTTCCTTTCCCTGATTGTGTAGAAATTGCCCATAATGCCGGCATTACTGCGGTGATCCAGCCAGGCGGCTCAATAAAAGACAAAGAAAGCGTTGATTACTGCAACACCAAAGGCATGAGCATGGTAATGACGGGTGTGCGCCACTTTAAGCATTAAAAAACAGGAAGATGCAGGTAAGATGTATTATACTGATCCTTCTTTTTCCCTGCTTTACATTACAGGCACAAAAAACCGAGATCATCAACCCTTCGGGATTTACACACGACTATGTTGTAAGCAAACTAAATTATATTGAAGATTTAAAAGATACCACCCGCCTTAAGTACATTTCTGATTTAAGTTTAAAAGGTATTTATGATAATGAGTTAGGCATTATTCAATGGTTCGACCTGGTAAAAATCAAGGCTAAATCATTGGGTGCGAATTCATTTTATGTTTTAAATTACAGCGAAACAGAAACCAGCGCTTACCTGCTCGTGAAATTGTTTTTTGCCGGGGAGTCTTTTTTTAAAACAAATAAAAAGAAACGGGTTTCTAACACTGCTTTTATTTTTAATCAAAATAAATTTGCTGGAGACAGCGTCAATTTTTATTTAGATCAAAAGAAGGTTTTATTTTTTCCTGCTAAATATTATGAACTGCCCATCTTGCCCGGGCAAAAATATACGATCTCCGTTAACAAGGCACCTGTTACATCGAAAAGCATCTTATTTAAAAAAGAAAAGGAATCGCGTTTTTTTATTTTGCCTCAGGAAAAAGCCAGCGTAATCTTAGCAAAGCCACTTATGGTGACAGCTGCTCTGAGTGCTGCGTTTGTAATCAAAGCCAACTCTTTTCATGAGCTGGACTACACAACAGGAAGGTTTTTACTTGAGATTTATAAATAAGTCATTCAACCCTTTTCAGTGCCAGATCTTTAGGCGGGCTGATCACCATCGGGAATTTCTCAATCTTTACTGAGCTGCTGTCAAGTCCAAAGGCCCGGGCCTCGCTTAAACTGAACCGCTTTAACACAAAGTAAATATCTAGAATGATCTTTTCAAATAAAGGCAGGTCATTTTCGTAGGAAAGGAATTTCTCGAGCACCACAAATTTAAAATCACCAATCACGTTATTTTTGTTGAGCGACTCATAGCGGCTGGTAATATCAACTTCTTTATTCTTCACCATGTCGGCAACTACCTTCCTGAACATGAGGTTAACACGTGGCGCGATCCTGAAGCCGATCCTGAAATCGACACGCACAATATCCTCGTCGGCAATGTGTGTCACCTTGTACTCCATCCTGTAAGGCTCATCGAGCACATCTACGTGCAAAAACCAATAGATGTCGGCTTTTTTCGGCCGCTTCTGCAAAATGGAATAAACGATCTTTGACTCAATCAGCTTAGGATTGTTTGCGCTGGTCATATAAACCAGGTGCGTGGCGTATTTTTGTATGGAAGCGTCGGTACTCAGGTCCACAAGCATCTGCTTATAATTATCCAGCGGCACCAGGTCAATGTAACGTTGCCTGATCAGTTTGGCAATATACCAGCAGCCCATAATCATTGCCAACAGCAACGCTATGATCAAAGTAATATACCCGCCTTTAGGGAATTTTTCGAGATTGGCAATCAAAAAAGCGCCCTCAACAACAATGTATACCGTTACAAAAATATTCAAAAACCAGATCGGGTATTTTTTAAGACGCATGAAAAATGCGAGCAGGCGCGACGACATAATCATTCCTAAAATAATCGTCAATCCATAGGCGGCTTCCATTTCAGAAGATTCTTTGAAAAACAGCACTATAAAAACACAACCCACATACAGTAACCAATTGATGGAAGAAATATACATTTGACCCTTCAGGTCAGTTGGGTATTTTATTTTTACTTTAGGCCAGAAGTTTAACCGCATGGCCTCGTTAATGAGGGTAAATGAACCGCTGATGAGGGCCTGGGAGGCCACAACCGTGGCAATGGTGGCGATACCGATTCCAACCGGCAAAAACCAGCCCGGCATGATGGCGTAAAATGGATTGGTACCGTCGAGTTTCTTGCCGTCCATTGAGATGAGCCAGGCTGTTTGGCCCATGTAATTCAAAACCAACATTAATTTTACAAAAACCCAGCTTCGTCTGATATTGGTGCGGCCGCAATGACCCATGTCAGAATAAAGCGCTTCGGCCCCGGTGGTACAAAGAAAAACAGCTCCCAATAACCAGAACCCTCCCGGGTGTTTGATCAACATGTGAATGCCGTAATAAGGATTGAGGGCTTTTAAGACCGTGTAATCATTGAGCAGGCTAACAAAGCCAAGGGTGCCCAGCATAAGGAACCACACGAGCATTACCGGGCCAAAAAACCTGCCTATGAATTTTGTGCCAAATTGCTGAATAAAAAAAAGGCCGGTGATGATGGCGATTACAATAGGGATTGTATGAATATTGCTGAAACGCGGCATCAGCTTTAAACCTTCGATAGCTGACGAAACAGAGATGGGGGGCGTGATGATGCCTTCCCCAAGAATACAGCAGCCGCCAATAATGGCTGGAAAAATAAGCCATTTTCTTTTTGCCTTTTTAATTAGGGCATACAATGAAAAAATACCACCCTCCCCTTTGTTATCAGCCCTGAGTGTAAAAATCACATATTTTACAGTTGTTTGCAGGGTAAGCGTCCAGAAAACAAGCGACATGCCTCCCAATATCACCGAGGCGTCAACAGCCTCCTCCCCAACAATGGCCTTCATCACATAAAGCGGCGAAGTTCCTATGTCCCCATAAATAATGCCGAGAGTTACGAGTAAGCTACCTAATGTGATTTTATGAATGGTGTGGCCATTCTGAGGGTGTCCCATAGGGTGAGTTAAAAAGAAACAACAAAATTACTATAAAAAATACTACGCCCTGCGTTAAAACCATATTTATTTTAGCTGCCGTAGCTAGCTTTCATGGCTAAACAATATTTAACGATTTTGATCGTTTTAAGTTTTATTGCCTTAATTTGTCTGTTTTAGAGGGGTTGCGCGATTTCTGGCTCAAAAATTGCAGGTTATGTTTTTCCTAAATCTCGATCCGGGCCTTTGGCTATTTGATTTAAATGGATTAATTTTATAAGAGTATTCGTTTGTGAAAAAAATATTATTAACATTATTGTTGTTTATTTCTGTGTATGGGTTCGCAACGCATAACCGGGCAGGCGAAATTTTATACAAGCGCATCGCTCCCTTTACCGATGTTGTTGGCGGAGTTACCGTGCCGGTATTCAATTATTCGATTACAATAATCACCTATACCGATGATGGCGCGGGCATTGCAGACCGTTGCGAAGACACGGTTTATTTCGGCGACGGACAAAGAGGCATCGCTTTCCGCACGAATGGTAACAGTAATTGCGGGGGCTGCGCGCATTGCGGGGTGGTCATCGTGAGCGATGCCAATTATAAAGTAAAAGTCAACACCTATACCATTACCCATCAATATGCGGGAGCCGGATCCTATCTCATCCAGATGTTTGATCCCAACCGCAACCAGGGGGTTCAAAATATTCCGAATTCCGACCAGCAGCCTTTTTATCTGGAATCTCTTCTGATCATCAATAATTTTTCTGGCGCCAATTCTTCTCCCGAATTCTACAACCCGCCGATCGACAGGGGCTGCAAAGACAAGTGTTTTTTTCATAATCCCGCCGCGTATGATATTGATGGTGACAGCCTGAGTTTCGAAATAACAACCTCCCGGGGTCAGGGTGGGCAAACTGTTCCCGGCTATTTTTTCCCTGACTCTGGTTCAGGTGGTACGTTCGCCATTAACGCCATTACAGGCCTGCTCTCATGGTGCAACCCACAGCAAAGCGACCAGTTTAACATAGCCTTTATCGTAAAAGAATGGAGAAAAAATACAAGCGGTGTTTATAAAATGATAGGCTATGTGCTAAGGGACATGCAGGTGATTGTGGTACAGTGCCCGCTGAACAACCCGCCAGTTGTTATGGTTCCTCCCGATACCTGTGTAGAAGCCGGAACTCTCCTGCGCAAGAACATCAGGGTCACCGACTTGGTGCTGCCATTTGATAACGGTTTAAACAAAGTTACCTTAACCGGCGCAGGCGGAGCATTTTCTTCATTGGCACCAAACGGCAGCCTGATGAACACTTTTACGAATACGCCTTACACCGCCATTTTCACCTGGCAAACCACTTGTGATCATATCAGGCAGCAGCCATACCAGACTGTTTTTAAGGCCGAAGATCAAGGCAATGCCGGTATTACCTCCTCTCCTCTGGTAAGTTTTTCAACCTACGACATCAGGGTGGTACCGCCTTCTGTGAAAAATGTCACCGCTACGCCGTCCGGCTCAACTATTAAGATAAGCTGGGCGCCTACCTCCTGCAATCCTTCCGGCAATCCGCTAAAAGCTTACAAGGTATACAGGAAAAACGATTGCGCCACCTATACTTTTAATCCCTGTTCTGCGGGCATCGACCCAACCTCGGGTTTCGATCTTATCGGTCAGACTTCAATTAGTACATATAGCTTAACTGATGACAATAACGGCAATGGATTGGTGGTTGGTCAGAATTACAGTTACATCGTTGTTGCGGTGTACGCCGACGGAACACAAAGTTATGGTGGCAGCCAGGTGTGTGCCAAATTAAAACGGGATATTCCGGTAATTTTAAATGTTGATGTACGTGCAACGTCTTCCACAGCAGGTGTTGTTTTTGTGCGATGGTCGAAACCACTTACCAATGCAGGGAATCTGGATACCAACCTATCGCCGGGGCCTTATCAATATTTACTAAAATACAGGGCTGGGCAGGGTGGCGCCTTTAACACAGTGCACACCATCAGCGGCCCATACTTTTCAGGTCTCGATACCTCCTTTTTACATTCAGCCATCAATACATCGGATAGCACAGCTTATTACATGGTGGAGTTCAGGTCAGGAAACACCAGCATTGGTGCTTCTCCTTTAGCTTCCTCTATATTTTTAAAAGCCTCACCCGGCGACAGGCAGATTTTATTGTCTTGGAGTTCAAATACACCATGGAATAATTATAAGTACACCATTCAACGCCGTGCGCCATTGTCCGCTGTTTTTACAACAATTGCCACAACCACCCTTACAAGTTATACCGATACCAACCACGTGGTGAACAGGAACATATACTGTTACAAGATTCTTGGTGAAGGACAGTATTCAGATCCATCCATTTTTAAACCGTTACTTAACTTTTCACAGGAAACCTGCGCGCTAGCGAAAGATCTTACGCCTCCCTGCACGCCAACCCTCTCGTTAGACGCCGATTGCCCGGTAGGCAGCGTAACGGTAAAATGGACCAATGTGAGAAATTTATGCAGCGACGACGTGCTGCACTACGTGTTGTTTTATAAAGCCCTGGTCACTGATGTTTATCAAAGGGTAGATTCCTTCTCCCATACAAAAACTTCCCTTCTGGTCGACGACCCTGATCTCATTCCTGGGTGTTATGCGATCCAATCGGTTGACTCAAGCGGTAACGCGAGCATTTTGAGTCCGGATTTTTGTATCGATAACTGTCCTGAGTTTGAACTCCCCAATATCTTTACTCCAAACGGTGATAAGTCAAACGACTTTTATAAAGCCATCAAGGTGCGAAGGATCAAAGAAATTAACCTGACCATTTTCGATAGGTGGGGCAACCTGGTTTACAAGACCAATGACCCTTATTTTCAATGGGACGGAACCAGCCAGCAAAGTAAAAACGCCGTGAGCGAAGGCACATTCTTTTACATCTGCGAGGTGTTTGAGCCGCGGCTCACCGGCATTAGAACACGAACACTCAAGGGCTACCTTGCCGTGCTTCGTTAGCACGATTAAAAAGCTTATTTGCAGGTAGCGGTGTAATTCTGTTAATTTGCCGCTGATTCCAAAATTCAAACTATGAAGCTCTATAAAAACCTGGTTAATTCTGTTGCACTCACTCTCCAGGAAATTTTTATTAAAAACAGATACGCCGATAAGGCGCTTGAAAAAGTTTTTAAAGAGCACGTGCAGTGGGGAAGCAGAGACCGACGCTTTGTGGCCGAAGCGGTTTATGACATTGTGCGGAATTATCGCCTTTACGCACAATTGGCCGAGTCTGAAAAAAATTTCTGGTTCATTACCGCCGTTTGGCTGGTACTCAAAAATAACGAGATTCCCGACTGGCAGGAGTTTAAACATGTTGACACCGCATATATTCTAAGTCAAAAAGATGTATTAAAATCAAATCTGGCGGTTTACGAATCTTACCCCGACTGGTTGTGGGAGCTGGGAACAAAAGAAATGGGCGCTGAGTGCTGGCAAAAGGAAGCCACGTCTATGAACCAGCAGGCGCCAGTGTTCCTGAGAACTAACACACTTAAAACTACAACTGTAAAATTAAGCGAAGCCCTCAAAAAAGAAAATATTGAAACAACAGAGGTTCAAAACCTCAGCAATGCCTTGCAACTGAAAAAACGCGAAAATGTATTCCAGAGCAAATTATTTAAAGAGGGTTGGTTTGAGGTTCAGGATGCCGGATCACAAATGATAGCTGAGTTTCTCTCGCCGGGTCCCAGTGACATGGTTATCGACGCCTGCGCGGGAGCGGGTGGAAAAAGTCTGCACATCGCAGCCCTGATGAATAATAAAGGTAAAATTCTGGCTTTGGATGTTGAAGCGTTTAAACTTGAAGAACTCAGGAAGCGCGCAAAACGGGCAGGCGCTTTTAACATTGAAACAAAAACCATTGAAACAGGTAAGACCATAAAATCGCTTGAAAAAAGAGCAGATAAACTATTGCTTGACGTGCCTTGTAGCGGCCTTGGGGTGTTAAAGAGAAATCCCGACGCCAAATGGAAACTGAGCGCTGAGGTTATTGATCGCACCCGGCTGTTGCAACAAACCATCCTAACCGACTATTCAACTATGCTCAAAATAAACGGCACTATGGTATACAGTACCTGCAGCATTTTGCCTTCAGAAAACAAACAGCAGGTAAGCCTTTTTTTGGAGCAGCATCCCAACTTTGTGCTGCTTGCTGAAAAAAACATTTTTCCCAGCGATGGTTTCGACGGCTTTTACATGGCGCTTTTAAAAAGAAATTCATGAAACCCGGCTTTATAGTTTTCCAAAAGCCTATGTGACTCTTAACAGGCAATGAACCGATGTATAAAAGTTTAAAAAATGAAAATTCCTTCCTTTATATTTATTGAAGCGCTAAATTTGCATTAAACACCCTTATGAAAAATATACTGTTATACTTTTTTTTATTAGCTTCTGCCTGGTGCTTTGGCCAGAACGTCCAAAATGTTGAGGCGGCCGCTTTTAAAAAACTGGTTGACGAAAAAAAGTCGGTTCTTATCGACCTGCGTACCACTCCTGAAATACAAAAAAAAGGATTGATCAGGGATGCCATACATATTGATTTTTTTGCTGAAGATGCCGGCGAATCTATAGCCAGACTCGACAGGAACAAATCTTATCTGATATACTGTGCAGGTGGCGGCAGAAGCGGCGAATGTGCCGAAATGATGCAAAAACTTGGCTTTAAGCATGTCGTAAATCTTGAAAAGGGATTTGACGACTGGAAAATTAAAGGTTATGAAGTGATAAAGAACTGATTTTGGAGACTATTTATGCCATACCAGGCTTGGGAACAACAAAAGATCTTTACTGCAATATCTCTGTTGTCAATCACCAAATAAAGGTATTGGAATGGCCTCTGCCCGAAAAAAATCTTTCACTTGAAAGCTACGCATTAAAATTTCTTGATCAGATTGACCAGACAAAACCAGTTAAACTAATTGGTGTCTCTTTTGGTGGTATGATCTGCAGCGAAATCGCCGAAAACATTCAGGTGAATAAACTTGTGCTCATTTCCTCCTGCAAAAACAGAAATGAATTTCCCCTATTGTTGAAACTCATCAGATTTTTTCCAGTGTACCGAGCCTTCTCCGACCGGTTGATCCGTGTTATCGCAAAAGCCAAAAGGCGGTTTATTGGTTTTGAAAAATCTTTTGAGCCCACCTTTGTGGCTATGATCGACCAGATGCCCCAAAATTATTTCTCCAATTGCATAGCTTATATCCTTAACTGGAAGCGAAGAACAAATAACACCAATGCCGTTCACATCCACGGCACCGCCGACCGCCTCCTGATTCATCACAGAATTAAAAATTATTACCCGGTTACCGGTGGCTCACACGCGATGGTGCTGTCGGATGCAGGAGAAATTAATGTGATACTTAACAAAGTGATGAATGGATGACAGCGATCTTTTAAAAATGGCCATTGTGTCTGCCCTTAAAGGCGGAGAAGAGATCCTGAAGATTTATGAGACCGATTTTTCTATAGAAACCAAATCTGACAACACCCCGGTTACGCTTGCCGACAAGGGTTCGAGCAAAAGAATTCTGACGGAATTATCTGGCTCTGGTTTCCCGGTGATCAGCGAAGAAGAAGAAATTGGAAGTTATGAGGTCAGAAAGAAATGGAACTATTTCTGGCTGGTTGACCCGCTCGACGGCACAAAAGAATTTATAAAACGCAATGGCGAATTTGCTGTGAATGTGGCACTGATAAAAAACGACACGCCTGTAATAGGGGTCATTTACGCCCCTGTGTTAAAAGATCTTTACTTTTCTAAAACGGCATTCGGAAGTTACAAACTGCCTAACGCACCAGCCTTCATTAAAGGGAATCCACTCGATTGGTTCGAAAAACTCCTGCCGGCATCCCAAAAGCTACCCCTGCAAAAACCACGAAAAAATTATACGGTGGTAGCGAGCCGCTCACACCTGAGCAGGGAAGTGAATAGCCGCATAGAAAAATTAAAAGCACTTTATGGTGTTGTTGATATCATTAACGTTGGCAGCAGCATCAAACAATGCTGGGTGGCAGAAGGAAAAGCGCATGAATATCCAAGGTTCGGAACCACCATGGAATGGGATACAGCCGCGGGACAGGTGATTCTTGAGGAATCAGGGAAAAAACTGGTTGACATCGAAACTACTCTTCCTTTACGCTACAACAAGGAACGAATGGAAAACAATTTTTTTATTGCCAGGTAGAGATCACTTTACCAAAAGCTTCGATAGAACATAGTTCCCGTCGATCACTAGTTGTTTAAAGTTCTTGCCCGATTTAATGATCAGCTGGTTGGTGGTGTATTTGGTAACAGGATAATCATATTCTGTGGCTTCACGCCCTTTTTTTTCAAGCGAAACCAACACTTTGAGGTCTTGGTTGTTCAGGTCAAATGTTTTTTCTTCTTTAAATTCCCAATATGTTTTCTCCTTTATTTTCAATCCCGAAAAACGCCTGTTTGGAAAAATTGTGAGGGATGATGAAAAATACTGAACCGAATAGCTCCGCTCTTTTTTCCTCAACACGTACTTTTCTGTAATGGTATACTTCTGAGGCTTTCCGGTAAGTGTCTGGCCCGATGCGGTTGATAGTTGCTGAATACCCTCTTCCACGTGACACTGATAGTAGGTAACAGAATCGCCCGCTTTCAGTTGAGATAAAAAATCTGAGCCCGGTGGCGCTGCCAGCTCATTTGCCTGAGAAAAACAAATTGAAGTGTTTACAAAAAAAACAATTAATATAAAAAACCTCATTTATGTAAAACTTCTATTTGTTTGGAAAAACGAATCGCTTTTTCTTTTACCGAATTTACATCTGTCGTCAAGTTGTCGTTGCACAACACAACAGCCATGCGGCGGTAAGGCCTGGTGGTAGGTTTATTAAAGATCTTTATATCGGTATTGTGGTTGTTGAGCACCTCAGCAACGCCCTTGTATTCAGCGCGTCCGCCTTCCTTGGCCGCAAGTATTACGGCCGAAGCGCCAACCCTCAAGAGCTCTATCGCAGGAATGGGAAGTCCCAGGATAGCCCTGGCGTGCAATTCAAATTCATTGTAATTCTGCGTGTTGGCCAATGTAACCATGCCGGTATCATGAGGTCTTGGCGACAGCTCACTGAAGTAAACGCCCTTTGGCGTTAAAAAAAACTCTATTCCCCAAATGCCATAACCGCCGAGGGCCGCTGTTACTTTTTTAGCCATTTGTTGCGCTTCATTCAGATCGGTGTCGCTGATGGCGCAAGGCTGCCAGCTTTCCTGGTAGTCACCGCGTTCCTGCCTGTGGCCTATGGGCGGACAGAATAAAGTTTCTCCGTTATTTTGTGTCACCGTTAATAGGGTGATTTCAGAATCGAATTTGATGAAAGCTTCAACAATCACTTCTTTATAATCTCCACGCGATCCTTCTATCGCGTACTTCCAGGCCTTTTCAATGTCGTCTGCCGTTTTAATAATGCTCTGTCCTTTGCCGCTGCTGCTCATTAAAGGTTTTACCACGCAGGGAATACCTATTTCAGAAACCGCAGCTTTAAAGGTTTCGGGGCTGGTCGCATATAAATATTTTGCTGTGCGCAACCCAAGTTCTTTTGAAGCTAGGTCGCGGATCGCTTTGCGGTTCATAGTAAAATTTGCGGCTCTGGCACTGGGTACTACTGTGATGCCCTGTTTTTCATAATCATAAAATCTTTCTGTTCTTATCGCCTCTATTTCCGGCACAATTATATCGGGCCGGTGCTTCGCTACTATACTGTCGAGCGCCTCGCCGTCGAGCATGTTAATCACTTCTCGCGCGTGAGCTACCTGCATTGCTGGCGCGTTGTCGTAGCTATCAACGGCGATAACATACTCCCCGAGACGCTGCAAAGCAATCACCACTTCTTTTCCAAGTTCCCCGCTGCCCAAAAGCATTATTTTTTTCTGCATGATTACCGTTTATCTTGTTTTAAAAATTTTGTGTTGTACAGTGTGCCGCCATCCTGCTGCAATCGAATAAAATACACCCCATCCTTTAATTCCTTAGTGTCAATCGCTACCCTGTTTTCTCCGTCTTTTACCTGGCTGACGCGTTGTAACAGGTACAGTTTCCCCAGAACATCAAACACTTCCACCGCTATTGAGTTTTTGTTTCCTGGTGTAAAACTCAAGTTAACCAATTCGTCAGCAGGGTTTGGGTACAACATGATCATCCCGTTGCTTGTTGATTCTTTTTTGATTCCGAGGCTTAGATCACCCTGTAGGTTAATATCGTCTATAAAAATATTGTTGCCCCCGCCACTGGTAAATGAAAATTTAAGCCTCACCGGCGCGCTACCCCAGATATTCGGTAAAACAATAGTCTCTTTGTGCCACTCGGTTGAACCGGGTTGAGGAAAATAAGGTATTGTATACAACCCGGCAACTGTCTTTAAAGAATTACCGCTTTTTTGATAGATCTGGAACCATTGAGAACCGCAATCGCCGGACATATAAACCCTCAGCCTGTCAGCGCTGGAAGTTGTGGTTTGCGCGGAATGAAGCCAAAAACTCAAAGTCGCGGAACTGATTGCCGCAAAATTATAGGGTGGTGAGATCATTTCGTCGGTGGAGGGTGCTGAACCATTAAAGTTGTTAATGCCGGCACAACCAAACCCGGTATAACTGGTAGTGTTTAATTGTTGCCAGGTGCGGCTGTCGTTATTGTTATTGATTACGATCCACTCATTCGCAAATTTATTGTTACTCTCTAGGCTATCGGTAAATGGCATTACATAATTTGCGTCGGCGGTGTTCGAAAGCACGTGTACCTTGTTCAAATAGTTTGCAGTTTTACTGCCGCTTAAATAATTTTTAGTAAGCGACAAAGAATAAATACCCGCGGCATTATATTTCACTTTAACAATGCTGTCTGTGACACTTGTTGCGGACTGTCCTGAAAAATTCCACATGCGTGAAGTGGAAAGCCCACCGTAAGAATAATCAGTAAATTTCACAGAATCACCCTGGCAAATTACAAGGGGGCCGAATGGGAGAATCTCGGGAACAGCGGTACAATTTGCCGGGTAAGTGTAAGGATCGTTTGTGCCGGTTAAATTGAGGTTGCCCGTGGTCCATAAATTACTCCGGCTCGAGTTTAAGTTTACAGCGGCTGTCATACGCGCCACCTGACCCGTGGTAAACATGTTTAAACAGCTGCCCACTGAATAATCCATGTAATTGTTATACATCTCGCCATTTGCGTTACTGCCGCAGGCATTGTTAGGATTGTGGGGAAAGGTCGCGCAGCCACTGTTATCAGTTACTGCCGGCGGCGTGTCGTTCACAAAGTCATTGCCGCAATTCGCATCACCCCAGATGTGGATCAGGTTAAACCAGTGCCCGAGCTCATGAATCAGGTAACGCCCCTTAAAATTTCCCCAGGATGAGTTGGAAGCGGATGTGCCAATATTGCTGATGAGGTCTCCCCTGATCACAATGCCGTCTTTGTTGGCAGGCCCGCCGGGAAAAGCTGAATAACCACCGCCACCACAGCCGGACATGCCGGGATAATGCATAGACTCAATGATCCAGAGATTGAGATACCTGTTGCTGGGCCAGTAGGATAGGGCCTTAACATCGTCCCAGCCATATGAGCAGCTAGCCAGAGAATTATAAATCCTGTTGATGCCATTGGTACAATTGCCGGCTGGGTCAAGTGTCGCCAATCTGAATTCCACATTAAATGCGGCGGCCAAAGGTTTAAAAGCAGGGGGTGTAAGCGCAGTATCGGCCTGCTGCCGGTTAAATTCTTTATTTAAAATCGCGATCTGGTCCATCACCTGAGCAACAGAAATGTTTCCGGAACCACCCGTGTGTATGATATGAAAAACAACAGGTATGATGTATGTCGCAGAGGTGGTTTTGTTCGCGGATTGGTTATTGATGAATTTTTCTGTCTCCAGCTGCAGCTGCTCCTGGTTTTTTTTAAACACCGGGTCATTGTTCATTTGATCACGGTACACTTCATGGCTTAAACAATTAAATTTGTTTTGCGAACTGAAGCTGCCAAAATAAACACACAGCGCAATTGATAAAACTATTTTAATTTTCATTTTATTTACTTTTTTAAACCGAAGTCTATCTTTTCCGGATAATACTGATGACAGAGCGCGTAAACACTGTACCCTATAATCAGGCCTATCGCACCACCAAAGATGGACCTTATTTTTCTTTTTTGCCTGGCTACGCGTTCGTAACCCAGAATGTAAGCGTCGCTTTCAACATAGGTAGGGTTACTGATGGTTTCGGCCCTGATCCTTACTTTGGGAATACCACTCAGGGCCATATAACCATAAGGCGCCACGGGTGCAAAAAAAGTCCCGGTGAGGCCGCCCAGCAAACCTGCTATTCCGGCGCCTATCAACGATCCCCTTGCCTTAAAACCCCTGTGTGCATCGCTCTCCCCTTTCATGTACATCCACATTTCATCCCGAGTAAACCAGTTGTTCATGGCTGTGTCCTGCACATAATAATACCTTTTAAAACCGTCGGCGAACTGAACCATGTATAATTGTTCAAGCTCATAGTGGATTTTTTTTGACGGTTTTTTTGGATCTGCGATTGTAACCGCGCCCAGAACCGTATCAATTATTTTTTCACCAACAACAATACCGTTCATCAGGTAAATTGTATCCTGCGCATGGTTTTGAGAAAAAGAACTGCTGGCCTTAATACAAAGAAATAAAACGCAGACGAGCCTGTAATACATCTTTCAAAGATAAATTATTAATTAGATTAATCTCATCAAAAAATTAACAGCAAAGCCCGTAAGAAGCGACTGTCAGTATTTTATAACCTGCTCTTCTATGCTCAATGGGATCTCCCTTTCGTCATATTGCTGGTTACGGAGTTGGGGTATAAACCCGGCCTCCTTAATGGCATCCTGTATCGTTTTATAAGTAAAGCGATGCGGTGCACCGGCGGCACTCACTACGTTTTCTTCTATCATAATGCTTCCAAAATCGTTCGCGCCCGCGTGTAAACAGAGTTGCGCCGTGGCCTTGCCAACAGTTAGCCAGCTTGCCTGTATGTTAATGATATTTGGCAGCATAATCCTGCTCAGGGCAAGCATCCTAATGTACTCATCAGAACTCACATTGTTTTTGATTCCTTTTAAACGGCTCAAGAGGGTGCCGTCGTCCTGGAAAGGCCAGGGAATAAAAGCAAGAAATCCTTTACTGCCTTCCGGTTTTTGGTCCTGCACATCCCGCAACCACACCAGATGCTCAAAACGCTCATAGATGGTTTCAACATGCCCAAACATCATAGTCGCACTGGTGGTGATATTTAGCTGGTGTGCAGCTTTCATGACATCAAGCCATTCTCTGCCCGTGCATTTTCCTTTGCTGATGAGCCTGCGCACCCTATCGTTTAAAATCTCAGCCCCTGCGCCAGGCAAGCTGTCCAGCCCGGCATCAACCAGCGCTTTCAACACTTCCGAATGGGTGCTTTTCTCCAATTTGGTGATGTGAGCAATCTCAGGTGGCCCCAGCGAGTGCAGTTTAATGTGAGGAAAATGGGATTTTATTTCCTTAAATAAGTTCACGTAAAAAGCAAGACCGAGGTCGGGATGATGCCCACCCTGTAAGAGGAGTTGATCGCCTCCGTACCTGATAGTCTCTTCTATCTTCTTGATGTAAGTGGGCATGTCGGTGATGTACGACTCCTTGTGCCCGGGAATTCTGTAAAAATTACAGAACTTACAGTTGGCTATGCATACATTGGTGGTGTTTAAATTCCGGTCGATCTGCCATGTAACTTTGTCTGAATTTTTTTTTCTGATTTTTCTAAGCTCATTGGCCACAAAGATCAATTCGGCGCTTGGAGCATTTTCGAAAAGAAAAACGCCTTCCTCTATGCTTAAAAAATCGTCTCGGTGGCTCTTTGGTGATAGGGCCCTGTTTAAAAGTGAATCTACAGTCATTTTATTTTATAACATACAAAGTTACCAATACAATTGTTTAAATAAAGGTAATCAACAAAAAACCCGGAAAGTTTGTTTCCGGGTTTTTTAATTTATTTTAAATTTAGTTTTTGATGAGTTTGACCGTACCCGTCGGCTTGCCCTGTTCTGAATAGGCTTTCAGTATATAGACCCCTTTGCCGAACTCAGCAGTATTCACTGCGGTGGTTTTGGTGATCACTTCTTTAGAAACAAGCTGACCGAGCGCATTGTATAGTTCTATCCTGCCGTTAAGACCGGCAACGTTTATTTCGCCGGTAAAAGGGTTTGGATACACTAAAATGCTGTTGTCGTTTCCGGCTGTGCTTTCTATGCCCGTGCAAAGATTAACAGTTCTTGAAATGGTTGCTGAAGTACTGCAACCATTTGTTCCTGTACCAACAACAGCATAATTGACAATACCACTTGCCGATGGGGTAACCACGGTTAAAATCGAGCTGATTGAGTTATTTCCAACCCAGCTGTAAGTAGACGCACCCGAAGCAGTAAAAGTAAGGCTGGCGTTAACACAAACGATCTGGTTGCTGTTTGACGCGGCAACAGTGAGTGCCGGTGAAGCGTTCACGTTGATCAGGATGGTATTGGTTCCCATACAACTGCCCGAGGAGCCGTCGATGGTGTATACCGTGCTCACCGTTGGACTCACCGAAATGCTGGCGGTATGAATATTTGAGCTGAACGTGCCCGCACTGTAGCTATAAGTAGAAGCGCCGCTGGCCATAATAACAGCGGGTTTACCACTGCAAATCGTGCTCTGGGAAGTTGTTGCATTAATTGACAATGACGAACCCAAAGCCACCGAAACAACATTGCTCGAAGAACAAACACCATTATAACCCGTAACAGTGTATGTAGTATTTATCGTTGGCGTATCAACAATCGTGGCCGAAGTTGATCCGGTACTCCATGAGTAACTTGTTGCCCCGCTGGCTGCTAACGTGGCGGCGGTGCCCGCGCAGGTAGTCACATTCAATACAGAAAGGCTTGGCGTTAAGGTAACTGTAATGGCTACTGTTCCGGTGCTGTTGCAGTTTGGTGTGCTCGAAGCGATAACGGTATAAACAGAGGTGGCAGTCGGACTTAATGTAACCGAAGGGGTATTTTGTCCTGAACTCCATGTGTAAGTATTGGCACCGCTAGCACCAATACTGAATGTGTTACCCGAACAAATGGCATTGGTGGAGGAAGAAATGGTCAAAGTTGGGTTAGGGCAAGGCAATTCATAACGCACGTTGTCTATACCAATGTAGCTGCTATTGGTGCCAGTAGGTCCGGCCGAAGTTACAAAGTATCTGAACCCAAAGCGGCCGGTAACTGTGCCGGTAATGCCGGCCAAAGTAGCGGTATAAACGGTCCAAACAGTTGGGTAAACATTTGTGGCAAGGTTGGGATTAACATTTACTAGCTGCGTGGTAAAAGTGCCCAGGGATGTTGCCGTAGTACCCACATCAGAACCTGTACCTGCGGTGCTCATGTATACCTGCAGCCTGTCGGGTGCTATAGACTGCGGTGCTGCTGTATTTGTTCTTGTGGCAAACTGCAGCACACCACCGTTATTTAAGGTAACCGTTGGCGTGATCAGCCAGTTACTGATGGTGCCACTACCGCCGGTTGTATTGTTATAATTGGCAGCTATATAGCTGGAGTCGGGACTGCTGGCGGCCGGGAAAACACCGGAATTGCCTGTAAACCAGGAAGTGATCCCCTGAGGACTAGATCTATTTATTTTAACCCAGTCTGTTAACGCATTCGGGTTGTTAAAGTTTTCTGAGATGATCACCTGCGCGTTCATTCTAAAAACACAACATGCCGCAAGTACCAAGAGAGTAAATTTAATTTTCATTCGCTTTAAAGTTTACACGAATTTAAATAATTTATTTTATTCAGGTCCTTTTTTTTAAAATTATAGCAGTGTTTTTTATCCGCGTTTTCGCGCGGGCCGTCGTGTGGCTTGTTTACCGGCATTCAAAACCGTGTCTTTTATTTTTTTGGGAAGGGAGTTGAGCACCAGTTCATACGAATCATCGACCCACTGCAATACGGTTTTTTTTACCACCGAACCGTCGCAGATAATGGTGTTCCAGTGTGTTTTGTTCATGTGGTAGCCGGGTAAAACACTGTGATGATTTTCCCTGAGTTCAATCGCTTTTAAAGGCTCGCACTTGGCGTTAAATTGCAGTGGCGAGGCATCCAGGCCCGCCAGCAAAAATATTTTACCTCCCACCTTAAAAACAAGTGTGTCGTTTCCGAAAGGGAAACTCTCATCGACCGATGGCAGGCTTAAACAGTGTTCTCTGAGTTCTTCAATATTCATTGATAACAATTTCTTAATACACTTACCAAATATGCCAAAAAATAAGCCAGATGTAAAACAGCGCGTGTTTAATTATAATTTCTTTATCAGATTTGTGCTTAAATAGCATTAAATAGATAAAATAGCGGGCGTTTTGATTTTTTCTTCAAAAGTATTTTATTATGTTTGGCATCTAAATTTTAAACTAAAAATAACAAAATAACTAAAACATGAGCACAAAAAAAACATCGGGAGGGTTCCCATTAATCGTATCTTTTTTAGCAATTGTCATCTGTATTGCTATTGGTTGGTTTATTTATAAAACCATATTAGGGTCTGCGGCCAACTTCGAGGGCGGAGATGCAGAAAAAGGTCACCCCCACAATATTTTAGGTACGATGTACAAAGGAGGATTTATTGTGCCAATTTTGATCGGCTTTTTATTAACGGTATTTACTTTTGCCATTGAGCGTTTTATAACAATCATGAAAGCTAGCGGCAAGGGTCAGACTGATAAGTTTGTTTCGAAGATCAAAAGCCTCATCGCTAACCATGACTTTGAAGGTGCTCTGGCAGAGTGCGACAGGCAAGGCGGCTCACTGGCCAATGTGGTGCATGAAGGGATTAAAAAATACGAATTCGTGCAAAATGACAGCCATATGGATAAAGAAGCAAAGGTTCACGCCATTCAAAAATCAATTGAAGAAGCCACAGCGCTTGAATTGCCGATGTTATCAAAAAACATGGTTGTTATCTCAACCATGGCTTCCATTGGAACTTTAGCCGGTCTGATAGGTACAGTTGTTGGGATGATCCGCGCCTTTGCTGCTTTATCGGCTGCAGGTGCGCCTGATACATCTGCTCTTGCAACTGGTATCTCCGAAGCCCTTGTAAATACTTTGGTGGGGATCTTAACCTCTGCGATGGCGATTATTTTTTATAACTATTTCAGCAACCGCATCGATCAAATTACTTACGCCATGGATGAAGCAGGATTCTCTATCATCCAGGAATTCCAGTCTACAGGAAAATAATTCTTTTTTTGTGGAAATTAAACAGAGTAATCATCTTATTTAAAACAATACGCAATGTCAAAAAAACCATCAAAAGGAGGAGCCCCCGCACTGGACATGACGCCCATGGTGGATCTTGCCTTCCTGCTGGTAACATTTTTTATGTTAACGGCTTCCTTCCGCATGGCTGAGCCCGTTGTTGTAGATCCGCCTTCCTCGATCGGAAAGGTCGATCTGCCAGATAATCACATCATGGTAACCATCGACGGCAAAGGGCGTGCGTTTTTCGGGATCAGCAACTCAACCGCGAAAAAAGAAGCGCTTGTAGAAATGGGGAAAAAGTATAGCGTCGCGTTTACTCCGGAACAGATTGTAAAATTTAGCGGGCTACCAAGTTTCGGGGTCGATATAAAAGATCTGCCTCGTTACATCGATGCCAAGGAGGACGACCGCAAGAATTTTCAGCCTCAAAAAGGTGTGCCCCTGGATACCATTACACCAAACAATCAGCTGAAAGACTGGATTGCGATTGGTGGCAGAAAAGCGGTTGAAACTTACGAAGCGGCGCGCGCACAGGCTTCAGCGACTGGCGCAGATTTTAAAGCCGAAAAACCTCGTTACGCTATTAAATGCGCATCTTCTACCAAATACATTTATGTGAAGGACGTAATTAAAACGTTCACAGACCTTAAACTCTATCAGTTTAACCTCATCACTTCATTAGAAGGTGGCGGTACAGTTATAGATCCAGTTAGATAAATACTTAAAAAGAATTAAACAATGGCAGAAATAGCAGAAGGCGGTGGCGGTAGCCACAAGGGCGGCAAGAAGCGCGCCAAAAAACAAAGTACGCGAATTGATATGACACCCATGGTGGATTTGGCCTTTTTATTGTTAACGTTTTTCGTTTTAACGGCTACTTTCAGTAAACCAAAATCCATGGAGTTAACTTTTCCAGCCCCTCCCCCTCCCGACCAAAAACCTGAGGAGGTTAAAAAAGGGATCACGTTTTTATTAACCAAAGACGATCGCATATTTTACTACGAAGGCCAGTTCAGACCAGCCGATGATGAGAAAGGACCTAAAACAACAATTGCCGAATTGAACTTTTCACAAAGCAGTCTTCATAAATATCTCCTCGACAAGAACAAAGAAATGCACGATCAGATCAAAGTCCTCGACACAAAACATAAAAACAATCAATTACCAGACACCACTTTTAAACGCTTGGTAAGAGAAGCAAAAGCAAACAAAGAGTCATATACATACCTGATAAAAACAGATGACAAGGCCACCTATAAAAATGTGATCGATATCATCGATGAATTAAATATTAACGTAGTTGGCAAATACGTCATGGTGGATATTCTGAAACCTGAACTCGATTTGGTTAACGAAAAAATTGGAACAAATTAACAGGAGGTAAAAAATGCTAAAAAGCTGGAACAATTTAACCCTGGATGAACGTAATGACCTGGTCTTTGAAGGAAGAAACCAGAATTACGGCGCGTATGAGTTGAGAAAAAACTACAACAAACGCGTTACTTTCATCGTGGGAGGCATGGTGCTCTTTTCTATACTTTTATTGGGAGTGAAGAAGTTTGCAGACCGCCCAAAAACCGAAGAGGTAAAAGAAACGCTTGTTAATACACAAATCGATTTAACTCCGCCACCCCCTATTGAAGAAACACCACCGCCACCACCGCCACCGCCACCACCACCAATGGTTGAAATGGTAAAATTTGTTCCGCCGGTAATTAAAGATGATGCCGTTGAAGAAGAGCCTCAGAAATTACAGGAAGAAGTAAAGGAAACCAATGTTGGTACAAAAGACCAGGAAGGCGATAAAGACATTATTGCGCCACCAACGGAAAACACCGGTCCAGGTGAACCAACCGCCCCTGAAATTTTTGCCGTGGTTGAAGAAATGCCTGAACCTCCGGGAGGTTTTAACGCTTTCAATAAGTTTGTCGCTTCACACATCGTGTACCCCCAAATGGAAAAAGAAGCGGGTATCTCTGGAAAAGTGTATATAAAGTTCGTAGTAGAACAAGACGGTTCGCTGTCCGACGTACAAGTATTAAAAGGCGTTTCGGGCTGTGCCGCTTGTGACAGAGAAGCTGTTCGTGTTGTTAAAAGTTTCCCAGAAAAATGGAAACCGGGAAGGCAAAACGGGCACACTGCCAGGGTATACTTCACTTTACCGGTTGCATTTAAAGTTCAGTAGTAGAAATAAATTCCGAAGAAAAGCCATAACATAGTTTATGGCTTTTTTCTTTATAATGTTTTAAAAATATGAAGTCCGTCATGAATAACATTTCTCAGTGGTTCGGTTTATTCATGGTCATTATCGTGATAGCAGGTGCCCTGGCATTTACGTTTACCGACTTTATGAGCGACAGGCTGTTTGGCCTGCAGCGAAAATTTTTCATTTTGATACTTTTGCTTTACGGTTTTTACAGGGGATTCAGGGTTTACAGGCTTTTCAGGGAATCGGGCGAAGCATGAACCAACTTTTTAAAATAACGCTTTGTGTCTTATTTGCTCCAGTCTTTTTGTGCCTGTCTTCTTGCGACAGCGCCCTGAAAACCGACTACGCCCAAAGAAACTCCCCAACATCCGGGCAACTTAAAATATGCTACGATGAAGGCCTGGCACTTCACGTTAAAAATCAGGCTCTCACTTTTGAGTCGCAGTACGCCGACGCGCACCTCAGTCTTTTTCCTTGCCCAGAAAGCGATGCCGTTCAGGCCCTTTACCAGGACAGCTGCGAAGCTATTGTTATATCACGACTTTTATCCGTGGAAGAAAAAAAAGCTTTCAAAACCAAAGATTATTTTCCAAAATTTTCAGCTGTCGCAAAAAGTGGTATAGCCTTAATAACCCACGAAGGCACTGGCTTGCAGAAATTATCTTTTGCCGATGTGGTGGCGCTTCTGTCAAAACCTTATACAATCAAAGATTCGTCAGGCAACGACGTTAAAATGATGGTAATCTTTGATAAGAATAATTCTTCTGTGATTCATTACCTCAAAGACTCGCTGCTAAAGGGTAAAGATTTTTCGGCAAATTGTAATATTCTAAATTCAACCAGCCAGAGTATTAATTACGTTGCTCAGAATAAAAACACCGTTGCTTTTATCGACTACGCCTGGCTAAGCGACGTTGACGATTCGATTTACAAAGCAAACAAAAATAAAATAAAATTTATTGCTGTGGACCGCGATGATTCTGTGTTCGTTTATCCCGACCAAAGCAGTTTTAAACTGGGCACTTACCCTTTTACACGCACAATATACGTGTACAGAAAGACAGGTGATTTTACGCTGGCTAAGGGTTTTGAAAGTTTTGTAGCCGGACCGAAAGGACAGCTGACCTTTTTAAAACAAGGCTTGTTGCCCAACAGGCAAAGCGAAAGAAAAATAGAAATCAATACTGAACCCCTGAACAGCGAATAATTTTAACCGCGGCCAGCCGCACTGCTTCTGCCAAAATATGCTAAAAGCCCGGGTAAATAATTTATTGGTACTTAACTTGCAAAGTGAATAATTATACTAATTTTACGCATTGAATTATCAAATGAGAAAAACCATTATCGCGTGTGCATTGGGCCTTGGCGGCTTTTTAAACGCACAAACACTCCAGGAAATTATTAAAAAAACAGAGAATGAAAATTTTGATGCTGCGGCTGACAATTTTCGCGCTTTAATTTTAAGGGAGCCAACAAAGGGAGAAAACTTCTTTTACTTTGGAGAGAATTATTTCAAAAGTGGTGATCCTGATAGTGCTAATATTTTTTATCAAAAAGGAGCGGATGTGAACGCTACCAATCCACTCAATTATGTTGGCCTGGGTAAAGTACTGCTTTCAAAAGGAAATGTTGCCGACGCCAAAACACAGTTTTACAAAGCCGCAACCCTGGGTGCAAAAAACACCGAGGTGATGCGCAAAACAGCCGAGGCCTGGCTGGTGACCGATAACAAAAATGCCGATGAAGCACTGTTACTTGCAAACGCGGCAGTTAAATCAGAAGGAAAAAACCCGGAGAACTATATACTGCTTGGTGACGCGCAGCTTGAAAAAAACCCAACCGACGGAAGTCTTCCTATTAAGAGCTATAAAACAGCCACAACATTAAATCCAAAAAGCTCGAAGGGAATTTTACGTGAAGGAAAGTTGTATCAGAGAGGTAGAAACTACAACTTAGCGCTTGAAAAGTACAAAGAAGCCCTTGCCATTGATGCCAACTTTGCACCAGCTTACAGGGAGATTGCAGAACTGTATTACCTTGCTGCGCAACCGGCTAAGTCCATCGAAAACTGGAAAAAATACCTGGAGTTGAACAACAGCGAGCAGGCGCGCTACCGGTTTATGACAGCCTTATTTGCCAACAAACAATATCCGGAAGCAATCGCCGAATACGAGTCCTTGAAAAAAACAGGTTTTACTAATGTTTATCTCGAACGCATCGCTGCTTACAGTTACACCGAAAATGGCAATAAAACCGACACTTCTGCTTACACCAAAGGTCTGCGCGCCATTAATGTTTTCTTTGATAAGGCAGGTCCGGCCTTTAAATACAAAGCGGCCGATTATAAATACAAAGGATTGTTGTTGTTAAGAATTGGCAGGGATTCACTTGCCAAAATTGAAATGGACAAAGCCATTGCGATGGAGCCTTCTTCTGCCGGCGATATTAATTCAGAGCTGGCGGCCAATGCCATGAAGGTTAAAAAATACGACGATGCCATTTCTTATTTTAACCGTAAAATGAATGGCGATCCTAAGAATTTAAACAACAACGATTATTATAATTTAGGGCGTGCCTACTATTATGCCGGCGGAAAAATTCAAAACGAAGCCATTGCCATTAAAGACCCTAAGCTGAGGCAGAAAAAAACCGCTGATGCGCTTCCGTACTTTAACAAAGCCGATTCTTCCTTCTTAAAATTAACCGAGCTCAATCCAACCTGGCCGGTAGGCTTTTTCTGGAGAGGAAAAGCAAACCTGCAACTGGATCCCGAAAACGAAAAATGGCTTGCAAAACCGCATTTCGATCAGGCGCTTATTTTGTTGAAACCAGAGGAGCGCAGTCTGCCGGCCAATAAAAACAACGTAGTTGAAGCCAACGAATACCTTGGCGACTATTACGTGAGCAGCAAGGAAGGCAAGGATAAAACGAAAGCAGATGAGGCCTGGGGTATGGTAAGGGAACTTGATCCCGCCAATGTAAAAGCTAAAAATTATTTTACGCCGCCAAAACCTGTCAAAGCACCTGCGCAAAAAAAATAGGCGTTCAGGTATTTCATTTTTAATTCTCGGGGATCGTCCCACGAGGTCGGGACAATTTTACCGGAGTTGTTAAAATTATTGCCCGACTTTGGGCCATTGTTATCATTTTGTTCAATACTTCCTTTATTTAACAGGCCGTGCCCAACCATTTGCGCTTGAATTGTGTAAATATATATGGAGCATGCTGAAAATCCCTGAAAGAGTAAGCACAATAAAAAAACTAATCATGAAAACAATTACACATTTTAGATTATTGACCCTTTTTTGTCTTTTTGTGGCCGCAAAGACCGGCTTTTCGCAGTGTTCCTCGACAATTACTGCAAATTCGCAGGGATGTGGCAACGCAAGTTTTTACGCGACTACAGCGGGGTATAGCAGTGTTACACCCAGTAATTTTGCCTGGGACTTTGGTGATGGCATAACCACCAGCGGAACAAATATGCAATACGCATCACACATATACACAGCCACAGGCGTATACACAGTAGTTTTAACTTACACCAACGCGGCAAATACCTGTACATCTACTGCTTCGCAAACAGTTGCAGCATTTGTGTTGCCGATTGGTTTCACTGCCACACAGGGTTCAAATGGACTGGTTAACTTTGCAAATACCACCAGTAATATTCCTCCGGGAACAACCTTCCTATGGAACTTCGGGAACCAGGCAACCAGCACTCAAAGCAGCACGGCGTATACTTTTAGCAACAATGGCATATATTATGTGTCGTTAACCTGTTACGGAGCGGCGGGTGGCTACTGCGGCACAACCAGTTCGGTGAGCGTGAATACAGGCACATCCTGCTCCGCATCTATGATCATTAATCAGGGCGTGAGCGGAAACGTCAGTTTTTCAGGCAGCGCGGCCAATAACACTTCACTTACACCGTATGGTACTTTTAGCTGGAACTTTGCAAATGGCACTAATTCAGTTGTAATGGGACCAAATAATTCTCAGGCAAACACCACATATACCACAAACGGCATTTATACTGTTACACTTAGTTTTGTAAATGGCGCCAATACCTGTTCTTCGGTGGCCACACAAACCATTTCAATTACCAACGCCGGGCTCTGCGCGTTAACCGCCAACTTCTTCTGGCAACCCGTTAACCCTTCCGGCTCTGTATATTTTAGCAATGGCAATTCTTCAGGTGTAATTCCGGGCGCTACCAGTACCTGGGCCTTCGGTGACGGATCTCCTAACGTTAACGGCAACGCCTTAACACACGTTTATTCCACCCCGGGAAACTATGTGGCCACGCTTACGATCAACAACAACATAACCCCTGCCTGTATCTCCACTAAAACCGCGATAGTCACGTCTTGCCTTATGTCAGCAACCATCAGTGCCATTACCAATACAAACGGCATAGCATCATTCACTTTGGCTTCTCCCGGCAGCACCACTGGTACAAATTATTCATGGAACTTTGGCGATGGTGGTACTTACAATGCCACAGGAAGTGCCGGTGTAAACGTTACCCATACATACATAGCTGTTGGTATGTACAATATAAATGTAACAATGGTTAATCCGAACACCTGTTCTACCACGGCGCAATATTCTGTCAATATCAGTTCAGTGGGCACTTGCTCCGCCAACTCCAACTTCAGCATGGTTCCCACTCCTACCGCACAGGTGTGGTATGTTGCGCCAGCCGCACCTGGCAGCATCGTGTCAGCCATCTGGAACTGGGGCGATAATTCAAGCAGCAACACACTTTACACCAATCATACCTATTCTGCCGCGGCTACCTATGACATTTGTCTTTCGGTTACCGTTACCTGCGGCGCTAGTTCCACTACCTGCGCGTCGTACGCTATTTACAAGCCACAACAAGACCTGAATATTATACAGGTGACAGTGGTAGATCCGGAAACTATTACAGGCATAAAAAACATCATGGCTAGTGATTTAATCAGTACTATCTCCCCAAATCCAAGTAACGGCGCTTTCAATGTGAGCCTTAACGGGTCGTCCGTAAAAGGGGCCAGGATTACGGTGATTGACCTGGTCGGAAAAAAGATTTATGAAACCAACGCTGAGTCCATTGACGGCAAGGTGTCTAAAGACATACAACTGAATGCCCCCAACGGCGTTTATTTTATTCAACTAGAGTCGGGTGGTAAAACACTTACACAAAAACTAATAGTCGCGAACTAAAGCCTTTAGTTAATCTAAAAAAAGGGGACAGATAATTATCTGTCCCCTTTTTTTGTTTTATGGCTTTGATGTAAAACATAAAATACCGTTTTAAACAAAATTGGCCCCACAAAATGATAATTATTTTGCTTTTAATCATGTAGCAAAAAAAACGGCGATCAGGGTCGTGTGGTTTGTTAAGTATTGGGCGTGAAAAGATTTGCGCCGCCTGCACTGGCGTCAAATAGTGTTTCACTAGCCAAAACCCATGTTTCACCCTCCAATATTCGAATTTCACTAAATCAGTTGTATATTTTCGGTTTTACAGACCTATCTTAGCCAACGCTTTTACCCCCCCTGGTGTATGGTTATTGTAAGGAAAAAGCTGAAAATCCAAAAAAAAGAGTAGGCATTAAAAAAATAAAACGAAATGAAAAAAATTACATTATTTAGCACTGCGCTTCTTTTTATCTGCCTGTTTATGGGCGTTAAAAATCTGAAGGCACAAACCTGTACCGTAAGTATCAATTACACGCAAGGCGCAAACGGCCTCATTAACTTTACCGGTGTCGGGGCTCCATCCACATTTACAACTAATTACTTCTGGTCTTTGCCAGGTAGCAGCAGTCCTACTTTCGGAGGTAGTGGTTCCGGGTTTTTGAACCCATCGGTTACTTACTCCGTTAACGGCACCTATACTGTAACGTTTGGTATGTTCAGTGCGGCACCATTGTGTTCGGTAAACATCACCCAAACCATTTCGGTAACCAGTGTTTCAACAACCCCTCCATGTACATTACAAGTAAATTATGTTGGTGCCAGCACTAATACTAACTGTAATGGCAGTGCTACCGTTGCAAACACAGGAAATATGTGCGGTGCAACTACTTACACCTGGTCGACGGGTGCCACGGGTTCAAGCATCAGTGGATTGTGCGCCGGTAGCTCATATACAGTAATAGCTTCCTCTCCTGCTGGCGTAAATTGCTGCTCAGTAGCCGTTGGCGTTGTGAATATTCCAACCGTTGCAACGATCTGTAACCTCAACGCCAATTTTAACTGGACACAAAGCGCTAATGGAAATGTTAACTTCAACAATACAACTACCAACGCTAACGGTGGCACCACCTATTCATGGGCTTTTGGCGATGGCGGTACTTCAACTAGCACTTCTCCATCACATAACTATCCAACCAATGGTGTTTATTCGGTAACGCTTACTGCCAATAACAATACAAGCCCTGCCTGTGTGGATGTACAGGTTTATACCATTAATGTGAGCTCATACTGCAATATTAATGCAGGCTTCACATACGTATCAGGCTCTAACGGTTTTGTTAGTTTCAATAACACAACTACCGGTACTACTGGCCCTACTGGCTACTCATGGGCTTTCGGTGACAATACAAGCAGCACTTCAATGTCGCCAGGCCATACTTATGCATTGAACGGTACTTACACTGTGATCCTTACAGTTACTGGTTTCAGCACTAACCCAACCTGTTCAGACACAGCAAAACAAATTATTACCATTTCAAACACCAATACCTGTACAGCTAACGCCAGCTTCTCTTGCGCGCCTACAGGAACTGCGCAATACTGGAATGCATTCCCTACCGTGCCTTCAAACATTACGGCCGCTTCTTGGTCATGGGGTGATGGCAACACCAGCAATACTTTGTACACATCACACAGTTATTCAGCTGCCGGTACTTACAGCATATGCCTGAGCGTTACTGTTTCCTGTGGCGCAACAGCTACTTTCTGCCAGGGTGTTGCCATCTTCCGTTCATCGCAAGACATGAGCATGTATTACATCAATGTAGTTGACCCTAATGCACCTACCGCGATTAAAAACAACAACGCTGAAACGCTTCATTACAGTGTTTATCCAAATCCAAATAACGGATCGTTTAACCTCAAAGGTCTCAACAACGGCCCTGTGAGCATCAGCATTTTCAATGTAGTTGGCAAACTGGTTTACCAGACCGAAACAAACAGCATTAACGGCAGTCTTGCAAAAGATGTAGAGTTTGACGGTGTTGCCAATGGCGTTTATTTCCTAAAAATCAATTCGGACAACAAAGTTGTTACCTCTAAAATGATCCTCGAAAAATAATACAAGATTTTTCACCATTTACCTTCTTAAAAAGGCCGCCCCCATAAGTTTGGGAGCGGCCTTTTTTCTTTACTTGTTTTAGCGATAAAGTTCTTTTGGTGCCGCCTTAAAGAAGTTATCTGAACAATTGTTGGAGTTGCGGGTTGTCGAGCGACTTGCTTTGTTTTGGTATTTTGAAATCGCTAAGCATAGAAGTTTTTAGGTTAAGGGTAAACATATAACTTTTATTAAAACCAAAAGGCACCCAGCTGATTCGAGCCTCCCAGCATTTCAAATCGCGTGTGATGTTAAAACTCGTATAACTCAGCTTTTGATTGGTACAGTCAAAACCGGTTGTTACCCCTAGTTTCCAGTATTTGGTTGGCATAACATCGGCAGTGGTGTTGATAGTTTGCACGGTTTGAATTTTGGTAAAATCAACATTGGATAAAGAAAGATTATAAGTAAGATTGATGTTCCAGGGTAAGGGCGCGTTGGGGTTCAGGTCGTTGGTAGCGCCTTTTTCGGCCCCATTGGTCATGTCAGGGGGTTTTCTCAGTTTCCTGGCCGCCTGTAATTTGTCGCTGCTAAAGCTGGTTCCCACGGTAAAATAAGCATTGGTAAACCTTAACAAAACATCGTTGTATTGGTAGGCAAACGCTGCCATCCTTGTACCTCTTATCCTGCTGTAAGCGTAGGGATCAAATGTTGAAGACGCGCTGATATCAAAACTCTTAAACAGCACGGTACGCGCCGTAACGCCGATAAGGCTCATCTTAAAACTGTCTGCCGCAAAATTATAGGCGGTGCTTAAACTGATGTTCTGCAATAATGCAATCTTGTTGTAAACAATGCCGGTATCGGTTTTTTGTTTGACCTTGGCGTCGAATGTATTATTTAGATTGATGGCGAGTGAGTTTTGCTCCCCTATACCCGGGCCGCCGTAAATATTGTTTTCAAAAATTGAATAACGGGCGCTGCGGCCGGTAATGTCGGTCTGTACCTGTTTCCAGAATCCATATTGTTCTTTGCCAAAGTCGGGCCGGTACACATAGGTGAGTGTCGGAATCAGCAAATGCCTGATCTGTTTCACTTTTCCTTTTCTGAAAACATAATCAAAATACACCTTTGTGCTGAACGCCGTAGAAAAATTGGCATCGTAGCCGCCTGCAAAGCCTTTTTTTATGCTGTTCCTGACGTAAGAACTGTCTTTAGCCGGCACGGTGTCTCTGGGTGGCACAAGGTAGTTCACAAATTCTTTTTGTGTGCTCCTCGTGTACATAAATGCCGAAACATTTAATCCTGGCGTCACTGTGATGTACTTGAGAACGTTAAAGTTGGTTGAAATGGGAATAGAGTGTTTTACTCCATATTTCATTTTATTTTCGAGGCTGCTCAGCAAATTGTTGTTTTGTTCAGGATTAACTTTAAAAAGGGAGTCTTCGTGACCGCTGATGGTGTTTTGTGCGGTTAACAGATAGCTTACCCCGATTTTATCAAATACGTTTGGCCGAACAGCGTTGGCCCTTTTGAAAGGGAAAAAACGGTTCACATTAAAGGTGAGTGATGGAAACGTAATATCTACCTGTTTGGTATTTGTATTCTGGCTGTGTGTAGCATTAAGGCTGAGCGAGCTTAACTTGTATGTTTTTGTAAAATTTACGTTCGATTGAAATGTGTTGGTGAGGTACTGCCCCGAATTCACAGCGTTTAAGCGGTTGTAGGTTTGATTATTTTTTATGTTCACATTAGCGCCGAACTGTATGCTGGGATTACTTTTATTGTCCTGCTGATGCACCCAACCGATTTCGTAAGCCTTTTCTTTGCTGAACTGTGCGGGAATATCCTTATCACCGATGTTAAACTGGCTGAAACCCAGGTTTAAAGCGCCTCTTGATTTGTACAATACGTTGTAGTTATTGCTTGTATTCAGCGCCCAGCTGCCATTGGCGTATATGTCGCCCCTGATGACCATGTCGGTTTTATCGTTGATGCCCCAATAAAAGCCACCCTGCCGCAGGTTAAAACCGCGCTCAGCCGAACTACCGAAGGTAGGGATCAAAATGCCACTATGTTGCCGGTTGGTATTTGGAAAATACCCAAACGGCAGACCCAAAGGTGTTGGCACCCCGCCAATTTCCAGGTACATGGGCCCGGTAACGATTTTATCGTCGGGTATGATCTTGGCTTTTGTTGCCCTGAAAATAGTTCTTGCATCTGCTTCCTGGCAGGGAATGCACTGCATGTCTTTCATGTAAATCACATTGGAGCTGTCTTTCTTGATTTCTTTGCCAATGACCAAAAGCTCTCCTTGTTTTGTAAGCGCGTTGAAGATCTTGCCTTTTTTGGTTTTAAGATTGTACATGATTTTTTCGGCGTTCATCTCCTCGGCGCCTTCCTTAAACACAGGTGTACCCACGTTTTTTCCGAGGCTGTCTTTTTTACCGTAAGCAATAATTAAGTTTTTTGTGTAGTCTATTTCTATGAATTCAGCATCAATCCTCATTTCGCCATAGGTCACCCAGGCCTTGCCATACAAAATCGCCTTTCCGGTTGAAGGCTCTGAAACGATGCTGTCCTGGGCCGAATATTTTACCTGCTCCTCGAGCTCGTCTTCGCGCTCTGCCGGTCTGTAAATGGTGTCGTTAGCGGGTTTTTTCAGGGTGTCTCCCGGCAGCGTTTGTCCCCACAGGGTGCTCACAGCGAAAGATATTAACAAACCAAAGAAGAGAACTACTTTATTATGTGGGATTAATGTCAAATGGAATCGAATAATTTTATTCAATTGATCACAGCACACAAAGCTACAATACTTTATCTCATTGAGCGGTATTTTACCAACACGGATGGTTAAAAAATTAAAATATTTTGTTCTCTTATTTTGTTCTCTGGCACTAGTTGCCGCCTTTACCAGCATTAAAAAAGTTGCGCCCAATGGCATTAAGGTAATTGTGATAGATCCCGGTCATGGGGGTAAAGACCCGGGCTGCAGTGGCGCGGCTCACAACGAAAAAGAGGTGGCGCTGGCAGTGGCGCTTAAGCTGGGTAAACTTCTCGAAGACAATCTCAAAGATGTAAAAATCATATACACGCGTACCACCGATGTATTTGTTGAATTGGAAGACCGGGCCCAGATCGCCAACAAAGCCAAGGCCGATCTTTTTATTTCCATTCATTGTAACGCAGCGGGTAAGCCGGTGATTATCAAAGATCCAAAAACCGGCAAAAAAAGAGTAAAAACCTATAAAAATAAAAAAGGAAAATTGGTTGTAGTCGAAAAACCAAACCCTGTTCCGTTTGGAACAGAAACCTATGTTATGGGTTTAAAAAATGAAGAAGGTAAAATGAAGGTTGCCACACGCGAAAACTCCGCTATCTTTTATGAAGAAGATTATGAAAAAAAATACGGGGGCTTTGATCCCGAAAGCGAAGAGAGTTACATCATCATGAGCAATTACACCTCTGCCTACGTGATCCAGAGCGCGAGCCTGGCCATGAAAATACAGGAAGAGTACACCAAAAAAGCAGGTAGAATCGACAAGGGTGTACACCGTCAGAGCATCTGGGTGCTCTGGCGCACGTCCATGCCAAGCATACTTACAGAATTGGGGTACCTCACCAATCCTTTGGAAGAAACTTTTCTGGCCAGTGAAAAAGGACAGGATTACCTCGCCAAGTCCATTTTCAGGGGACTGAGGAGGTATAAAGATGAAGTGGAAGGAAAAAAAAAGGAATACTATGATGAGTTCGAAAACCAGGAGGTACTCGAAAACGAAAACATAAAAGCAGGTAACATTCCAGGGCAGAAAAACCTTACCGAAGACGAGGAAGAAGACGAACCGAAAATAGCCGAGAAAGAAAAAACTGAACCTGAAACAAAAAAAGATCCGGTCAAAAAAGAGAACAAAGAAAAAGTGGAGGACGGGGCTTACACGAAAATTGAAGTACTTGCAAAAGATTCTGTCATCAGCAGGCCGTCCGCTGAAGATACGGCACTAACGGCCACCGAAATTGCCCTGAAGTTTAAAAAAGAAAAGGAGAAAAAAAATGCCGACAAAAAACACCCTGCCGAAATACAAGCCGAAACCCCGATAAATAATTCAAAACAAGAGGGCTTGGTTTTTAAAGTGCAGTTTGCCAGCAGCGAAGTACCGCTTGATTTAAAACAGGAGAAATTTTCCGGCATCATCAACGGCAACTTCTACAAAATGAAATCCACCCTTAAATACACTTCTGGAAGTTTTACGTTATTAAAAGAGGCTGTAGCGCACCAATCCAGCCTGCGAGAAAAAGGGTTTAAGGATTGTTTTGTTGTGGCGTTTAAAAATGGGCTAAGAATAGACATGGCGGAGGCGAAGAAATTATCAGGGCAATAATCATCACTTATTCTTTAATCATCTTGATCGTTTTTTGCTCTTCCTTACCACGAATGTTCAGCAAATAAATGCCTGGTGCAAACTTGCTAAGATCAATTTCCTGCGCTGCCGATAAATTTTTTTCTTCTGAAACAAGCTTCCCAAAGGTATTTTGTATGCTGAATCTAAGATCAGGATCATCATTCCCTGAAATCTCTATCGATAATTTATCAGGGGTAGGATTAGGATAGATCTTCAGCTCACATAAGGAAATACCGCTGGCCTTAAAAGAAACAGTGGTAGTTACCGTAGGCGGAACCACAACGCCAGGGCCAATGCCAAGACTATCGGTTTTAACAACCCAAGAGTGATTTGAGGGTGCGTAAAAGGTGGAGCCACACATAATGTAACCGCCATCAAAACTGTGGTGAATATCCAAAAATCCTTCGCTCACGCTGCCTGAATGATTACTATAACTTCTTGACCATAAACTATCGCCGTTACTGTTGGTTTTCAGGAGCACACCATAAACATCAACCGTAGCTGTACCAACTACCTCTACTATTCCGCTCGCTGAAATGTCTTCGTTGGACTCAACCTCTAAACCATAAATTTCACTTTGAATAGACTCTGCACAATAGGCCTTTTGCCATATAAGGGCCCCGTTGATAGAGTTTAGTTTTAAAATCGACATTCTAGTTCCATTAAATCCATTAGGATCATAATTTGTCATTTTAAATCCCCCTAACACTAGGTAATTGTTTTTTATTTCTATTTGTTCAAAATAGTTAGGAAAGGCATAAGGATGGCTGCCGATCTGTTTATTCCAGATCATACCACCAGCGCTATCAAGACAAGCAACAAAACACTGCTGGGGCACAACTCCTGTTATCCCTGTAACGTAAAGGCGTTCCTGAATTGTATCATACGCTACCCTGCTTTCACTGTAATTTAAAAGAACGGACAGTTCCTTGTTAAAAGAAATGTTCCCTAAAGTGTCAATTTCATAAATTGCAGGTCTGGTAAGGTAGGCTGTATTGCTATTGTCAAATTTATTGGTGATTAGCCAGTAACGATTCTCTGTTATCTTTACTATGTTGTTCACCGGCAAATCAAAATTAGGTACTGAAAAGTATCTTACCCAAATGGTATCCAGGGTTTGAACATTGATCCTGGTTGCCATGATACCCCAAGTGCTATAAGTGCTTATGGAAGCTCCAATTGTGATAAAAGAACCTTCGTTTACAACTACCGACATTTTAGACCTTACCGGTGTATAATACCCTGCTACCGTATTCTCTAAATACTTTTTTTGAAACAACAAATTCCCCAGTTTGTCAAATTTAGTAAAAGCCACTCCTGGATCGCCGGTAACAGGGCTCAGAAACTGCGAGGTCATGGTGTAAGTGGAGTCCTTGTTCTTGATAATATCATTTGGCCTGCTGTTAACGCCGGCGGGAAAATATTTATTAAACCCGTTTTGAGCTGGCAAATACAACACACGCGCCGATAAAAAAAAGAAAATTAAATATCTTTTATTTAAGGATAACAAGTTTACTGGTTTTAATTAAGGTTCTCTCTTTATATAAAGTTACAAAATAAATTCCGTTTAGCAGGCTTGCACAATCAGTTTTGTTGACCTGGTTTGCCTTTATGCTGTTTTCTATCATTAATTGCGCGTTTATGTTGAGAATCTGCAGATCATACTCATTAGCTGTAGGATTATTGATGAAAAACTCACTTCCCGAAGGATTAGGGTAAAAACTGAGGTCATCGGACAACAAACTGACCTTTGCTTTTTCCTCAGTCCTGGCGTTGGCTCCCTGCGAGGCAAGCCTCTCCTCCTCATCTTTGTCTTCCTCCCTATCCCCTCCCTCAGGCCTTAATTTTTGCTCAGGGTAAAAGGAACGAAACAAAGCGAATAAAATGTTGCGGGCTTCCAGCTGGCAGGGATGTTCGTAATCTTCCGCAATTGTTTGCAATTCGACCAGTGCCGTTGTATTTGTTTCGAGGCTGTGCAGGCCGATACTATCCTGCATGGCTGTAATGAGCAGGGTTTTAAAATCGATGTATTTATTTTGCTGAGCTGTATTTGCCAGGGTATAAGTGCTGAGTTTTGTGGCCGCCGCCGTACAGTCATTAAAATCGAGGTCGAGCTGGATCAGCTGCTGCGCAACATCCCCCTGGTCGTTAAGCACTATCAGCGCTGCCAGGCTGTCTTTAACGCCAACAACGCTGGTATCTTCCATAAAAGACATGGCAAGGTGCATGAGCGTATATCCCCGGTCATTTAAGGCTACAGAAAGCAATGAGGTGAGGGAGTCCCTGGCGCTAATCTTCTTTGAATATTGTTTGGCTTCCATAGGCCCCATCACTGTTGGTGACAAACCTCTGGCCTGGATGAGCTTCCAGACCTTCCTACCGACCGGAGCGTTTTTCATGAATACATCCTTTACATAAGCTTCGGGGACAATGGTGGGCGTAAAATAAGCAGCCATTACAGTATCGCTTAAAAAATCACAAGCCAAAAGGGCAGTTTTAATCCCTGAGGCATTTAAAGGCGGGGTATTTACAACTTCCAGGAGTCCGGGCGTGTCACCCGCATCAAGTTGACCAATATAGGCGGATTGCAAATCATAGACCACGTGGTCCTGGTCGGCCAACTGCGAAAGGTGGCTCGGCCTGCTGGCAGGCTGATTACTAATATCCAGACAATATGCCGACCTAGCAAATGATGGGTTAACTAAAAATGTGTCAATTACATCGTAGACATCGCTGTAAGTGGATTGTGGGCCGATACCAAACTTTGGAGGCCCGCTTAACGGTTCTTTAAAATTGCCATGGATAAACTGTGGCGGTTCGCTGTGGGGTGTGAAAACATAAAATTTATTTTCATTACTTATCGTCGGTACGGGTACATTTTGGTATGTATTGCGTGTTTTTATTTGATCGTTTGCGCCTTGCGGGAGTCCCTGTGTTTGTGCAATACCGCCATTAAAACTGAACTGTGAAAAACCTGTTTGCCAGTTGGTACAAATATTGGGGTAAATGCAGCCAAGCGTGTCTAGCATCCAGACAAAAGGAGTCTGAACACCAATACAATGCCTGCAATTCGTAAAATCGTTGCAATTCAATGTTAAACCTGTATAAGACGGACTGTTCGGGTTGTAGTTCTGGTTCTGGCACCAGATGCCTTGCTTAAGGTTGGTTAAAGTATTATTGTAAACCCTATTTGTAAGAGGCCCGCTGTTATTGATACACATGCCCTCTGTCAGCTGGTTACCGGTACTGAGGCCGTAAATATTGTTATTCTCAATTTTATAGTTACTGCATTGATTCAGGTAAATGCCTGTTCGCAGCGAGTTTCCAAAATAATTGTGAAGCGGGTCCGTTAAATTAAAGGTGTTTCTTACAATTTTATTGTTGTTGCTGTTCGCAATATAAACACCGTTAAAAGTACGTATTTCATTATCCTCAATGGTATTTTTTAAGCCTCCTGTCATATAGATACCATAAAATCCGTTAGAGAATTTATTGCCGGGGCCAGACTGAGTTTTTTGAACGAAGATATTTGAATTGTTGCCCAGGATACAAATAGTGGTGTCGCCATAGATAGTGATTGCGGGCTGAAAAATATTGTCATAAAATTTTACGCCCTTTACGTTTTCGAGATTTACGCGTACGTTGGCCATAAAAGACCAGCTGTTTCCAAATGCTGGCGTGCTCCAAAACTTGCAATTACTATATGTACTAAGATTATCGTTCCCGCCGCCCTGTATGGATAGAGGCTTTGGAAGCATGTGAACATCTTCAAGGTTGTTCACGAATTCTGTTCTGGTCGCCAATACAATTCCACCCCCGGAGTTATAATCAAAAGGGGCCCATGCTGGCCAGGCGACACGCTTTCCCACAAGAGCCGCTATTTTGGCGCCTGAAATTTTACAATCTATCATTTCGAGGAAGCCCTGGTTGTTGCTTGTCAAGTTTGGCTGAATGTCCTGGGGAAGCCAGGGTGTGCCCCAAACTTCTATTCCATCCCAGCCATTGCCAGTTTGAGGATGAAGCGTGATCTCTACGCATTCCAATTTAAGTTTCGCGCCTTGTTGAACTATTATCCTGGACATGACGGAAGAGCTTGACCAGGTTCTGATAAGCGCGTTTTTAATTGTTACATTTGCGCCTGTCTGTATAGTTAATATCCCAAAATCGGGGAGACTAGTCAAAGTTACAGTACCTGTTATTGTAAAATTTGGAAGTGTTGTCGGGGTAATGTTTGCTGTCGGGGTATAGGGATATGTCAACCCGTTATACTGGGTGTATTTTTTTGTAAGTCCCTTGGCTACGAAATAGTGAAATGCTGCTATCTGCCTTGCGGAAAGGGCTTTTCGACAGAAACTGTTTGCCATAAAATTGTTATTGGGTTTGGTGGCTGGATTGCTGCAAACGCACACATTCACTGTATCAAGTGCTGCGTCACTAGGCGTGTAAGCTCCTGCCAATGGATTCGCGTCGATGCCATTTGGTCGTAAGGTATATACATTCCCATTAAGATAAGGAGGTAGGGTATCCCCTAAATAGTGATCCGATAAATAAGCAAGGGTGTGAGCAAGTTCATGCAAAAGTAAGTCTCCGCCAGCCATCACACCTGTACCGGGATACTGCCCAATACCTTTAGGGATTCTCATCAAACAAAATTGACCTGGAAAAGCTCTGGCATTTCCACCAAGAGTGTCATCATAGAAATAGATATTAACGTGATTCGATGTGCCGGTATTAAAAGTCGTATAATAGTTCATGTAATCGGAATTAGTAGGTTCCGCGGTGCTATTCCGGATTGCAAGGGCGTCATTAACTGGCCTATAAATTGTATCAAGCCTGAGTTTTATTTTGGGGTTTAGTACCGTTGGTCCGGGGTTTAGAACGAAACGGCTTGGAGTGACTGTTCCGCTTGAAGCAAGACGCAAATTGAAAGTATCAATAGTGTTCCTGGACCAAGTTAATAAAGTCAAATCACTCGCGCCGCCATAAAAGGTAGGTAGGGTCGAGTGTTTGAAAAACACGAAATTTATATTAAACGTGAGCGTTGGCATACTTCCATTTGGTATATATTGATACATTTCGCCGTCACCTGGTGGACACGGATAAATCTCCGAAAGCCTTGCTCCTGTTTGTGTCCCAGTGTAAGTAGGCGGAACCTCTACGCATGGATAAGGTGCTTGTGCCTTTGCTATTGTTAAAAACACCGTGCAAAGAGAATAAAGATAGATTTTCATAGTCATTTTTTCTAACGACAAACCTAAACTAAAAAAGTGGTTAGTTTACCGATTTATAATAAACGCAGAAAATTTCTTTGAGTTTGATTGCAAAGTACCTGTTATATACTGCAATCTATCAATGAAAACCTGATCTTACACTTAGTCGTAGTTTTCAGCCAAACAACTTACTAAACACTTCCTCAATTTTTGAAACCGGTACAATTTCTATTTTGAAATTTTTTATGTCGAGTCCCTTTAAGTTGTGTGATGAAACAAACACCTTTTCAAAGCCCAGCTTGTCGGCCTCCGAGATCCGCTGCTCTATCCTGCTCACCGGCCTTATTTCGCCGGTTAAGCCCACCTCGGCCGCAAAACAAATATTCTGAGGAATAGGCATATCTTCATTGCTCGATAAAATGCCACAAACCAATGCCAGGTCAATGCCCGGATCTTCTACCTTGATGCCACCGGCTATGTTGATGAACACGTCCTTGATGCTCAGTTTAAAGCCGCAGCGTTTTTCAAGCACAGCCAGCAACATAGAAAGTCGCCTCAAATCAAAACCCGTTGAAGAGCGCTGCGGTGTGCCATAAGCGGCTGTACTGCAAAGGGCCTGTGTTTCGATAAGCATGGGCCGGTTGCCTTCCAGGGTGGCGGCTATTGCCACGCCACTGGTGGCCTCTGTTCTGTTGGTAATTAATATTTCTGAGGGATTGCTCACTTCTTTTAATCCCGAACCGTTCATTTCATAGATGCCCATTTCATTGGTACTGCCAAAACGGTTCTTGGTGGCTCTTAATAACCTGTAAATATGGTTCCTGTCGCCTTCAAACTGCAAAACGGTATCAACCATGTGCTCCAGTATTTTTGGTCCCGCAATGCTACCTTCTTTGGTAATGTGCCCTATCATAAATACCGGTACATTGGTTTCCTTTGCGAATCTCAAAAACTCTGCAGCGCATTCCCTTACCTGGCTCACGCTACCCGGGCTGCTGTCGATATAACTGGTATAAAGAGTTTGAATGGAGTCTATGATCACCAATTGCGGCTGAATGTGGCTGATTTGCGAGAAAATGTTCTGTGTATTGGTTTCCTGAAGTATAAAACAATTGTCTGTGGTGATGCCGATCCTTTCGGCGCGCATTTTCAGCTGCTGCTCACTCTCCTCGCCACTCACGTATAAAATTTTGAGGTTTTTGAGGCGCAGTGCCAGCTGTAACATTAAAGTAGATTTTCCTATACCCGGCTCGCCGCCAAACAACACCAGGCTCCCGGGAACAATGCCGCCCCCCAGCACCCTTGTTAGTTCCTGCCCGGGCACGGCAATACGGGGAAAATCTGAAATGCCTATGTCCTGCAGCAGAACCGATTGGTTGGGCTGGCTGGCGGTGTTTTTGTTGATTGAAAATAACTGCAGGCGGTCGTTTTTACTTTCTTTATGGATCACCTCTTCAACCAGGGTGTTCCATTCGCCGCAGCTGTTACACTTACCGGCCCACTTGGCGGCCTGCGCCCCGCAATGCTGGCAGAAAAAAGTTGTTTTTGTTTTTGACATGCTAAAAATAACAACAAAGCTACGTTAAAACGTGGCAAAGGCTTGCTATTATTTGTAGTACTTTAAAAAATGGGGTAAACCCGTTAAAGCATGTTAAGCTTCTGCATGAGTTCTTCGCGGTATGAGCCACCAACCGGGATCACTTTTTTGTCGTTCTCAAGAATAACGTTTTGTGAATCAATGCTCTGGATTTTATCGAGCCTGGCTATAAAAGACCGGTGAATCCTGGCAAACTCTGTGGTACCCAGCTTTTTGTCGATCTCTTTCATGGTGCTGTGCACTGTGTACCTCGTGTTCTGTGTGTTAATGATCACATAATCTTTAAGCGCCTCAATAAAATAAATATCCTTTAAATGCACCTTTACAAGACGGCTGTTGGCCTTCACAAATAAAATGTCTTTGCTGCTGTCGTCTTTATTTTCAACCATCGAATATAAAAGATCTCTTTCTTTTAAAACGGCCGAATCTTTCTGGTGTTTATAAACCGCCATTTCTATGGTAGAGTGCAGGTCAATTTCTTTGAAAGGTTTTAAGATGTAACCATATGGCTCTGTAATTTTAGCCTTCGCCAGGGTTCCTTCGTCGGCATAGGCGGTTAAAAAAATTACCGGTACATTTATTTTTTCTTTAATTTTTTCGCTTACATCGATGCCGGTAAGGTCTCCTTTGATCATAATATCCATCAGCACCAGGTCGGGCGACAGTTCCATAATTCTGTCGATGGCATCATTGCCGTTATTGGCTATTCCTACAACTGTATACCCTAGTTTTGTAAGGCTATTCTGGATATCCTTAGCAACAATGCTTTCGTCTTCAACAATAAATATATTTAACTTTTCCATATTATTAATTACATCTTAAATGTGATCAAGACTTCAGCGCCGGCGTCTTTTCCGGATCTGAATATAAATCTCCCATCTATTTGTTCAATAAGTGTATTCACCAATTGTAATCCCAACGAATGACTGTTCTCAAAGTCAATGTCTGAAGCAAAACCTACACCGTCGTCTTTCAACTCTAAAAATACAAAATTATTTTCGCATTTCAGGTTTAGCGTTATTTTACCGCGTCTTGAGCCAGGGAAACCATGTTTAATGGAGTTGGTTACCAGCTCGTTGATGATCAGGCCTACAGGGATTGAACTGTCGAGCGACAAGGTAATTTTTTCAACGTTTACTTCCAGGATTATTTTTTCTTTTGAATAGGAATACGACTGGATAATGTTGTTTACCAGTGTTTGAACGTACTCAGAAAAATTAACCGATGTAAAAGACTTGTTTTGGTACAGGCTTTCATGAATATAGGCCATGGTTTTTATCCTGTTCTGGCTCTCCTTTAACAGGGTTAAAGCGTATTCGTCAGACACGTAAGAGGACTGCAGGTTCAAAATACTGCTCACCACCTGCATGTTGTTTTTTACCCTATGGTGCACTTCCTTTAACAGGATCTCTTTCTCCTTTAAAGACTGTTCCATGCGCTGCTGAACATACTTTTTATCGGTAATGTTGTGCGCTATCCCACTTACTTCACCAACCGTGTCGTTCTCATAAATAGGATTGAGAAAGATCTCAAGGTATATTTTTTTGTAGTTCTTGTCAAGTGTTTCAATCTCAAAATTGGTAGCTTGTCCGCTGAAAGCAATTTTATAGTGATGGTTAAGTAACTCTGTATATTCTTTGTCATTTGACAGCACGCCCCTGTTTAAAACCAGTCCCAGATAAGGTTCGGTATTATAAAGTGAAGTAATCAGGTCGTAGTAGTTTTTATTGAACGAGGTCAGTTTTCCTTCATGGCTGATGGTCCAGATGTAATGATGGCTGCTATCGAAAATTGCTACCAGTTTACCGGTTTGGTTTAACAACTTTTGTTCGTAGATTTTGGAGTCGGTAACATCGTGCGCAATACAATTGATTTCGGTAACTTCGTTTTTTTCATTAAAAATCGGGTTCAGAAAAACTTTCCTGTACACTTTTTTCTGGTTAATGTCTTCTTTTTCAAACTCCAGTTTCTTTCCCTCAAATGTTTCAGCGTACTTGGGATACCAGAAATCAATGTACTGATCACGGTTTCTCTTTAAGTGCTCATCTATCTTGTAGCCGGGCCTGATGTTGATGTCGTGTTGGATCTTAACAACATCGGCAAAGTTTTGATTAAAAGATGTGACCTCGTACTTGCGGTTTACAGTCCAAATGAGATGCGTGGAGCTTTCAAAAATAGAGGAGAGGTGTGCCGTTTTTTCAATTAGGTTTTTTTCAACCTCCCTGCGCTCCTTGATCTCGTTCTGAAGTTTTTTGTTGGTGGATTCAGTGACCTCTGTTTTTAACTTATCAAGCCGGCGTTGCCTTTGATCGCTTAAATTATTAATCAGGGCCAACACACAATCGATATTGTTAAATTTGATCAGCAGCGATTTTATCTCAACCTCTATCTTGTTTCCTTCGCTGTCATTGATATGATAATTGTAGAATCTACTGAGGTTTTTGCTTTTGTAAATATCACTCAGCCTTTCGATCGCGCGTTTACGGTCGTCTTCGTGAAAAAAATCAACAGAGAATTTGCCCAGGATCTGGTTTTTATTCTTGAGTTTCAACAACTTTAAAAGCGCGTTATTGCAGTATAAACAAACTCCATGGTGATGAATAATGTATGCAACGGGCGAGTTGTCGAGTAAATTCTGATAGTTGATATATTGGTTCTGGATCTCAATCTGCTTTTCCCTTTGTTCGGTTACATCGCGCAAGATGTTTAGGAAAAAACTCACTTTGCCCCTGGCATTGGTTATCGGAAAATAATTGCACTCCAGCCAGATCTCTTCTTTGTTATTCTTCAGAATCCTGAAAATGTAATAACAGTTTTTTACCAGATTCTTCTTCTGGATATTGATGAGCTGTTTGTCGGTGTTTACAAAATAGTCTTTTGTTCCTATTACCCGCTTGTTGAAAAACATGTTATCGTCAAGCAGCTCCTGTGGACTGAAACCCAATATTTTTTTGATGTTGGGACTTACATACAGATATTTTTCTTCAGGTAAAAAAGTATAAAACGCTATAATATCGTTCCCGTTATTGGTAATGAGGTCGAATTTTTCTTTGGTCGCAATCAAGAGTTTCTGCGTTTCAACCTGCTCGGTTGCATCTCTCAGGCTGCCCAATATACCGGTAAGCACGTTTTTTGAGTCGTAAACGGGGTTTATTGACAACTCTAGGTGCCTGATCTGTCCAGATTTAATTTTATAGCCTATCAGCGTTTTCCTTTCCCTGCGGTCTTTGAGCAGTAGCGAAAATTCTTTTCCCGGGTTGAGTAAGTATTTTTGGTTTTCTTTGTGAAGATGCGCTTTTAAAATGTGAGGGTTTTTATAAATTTCTTCAGGTTCGTATTCCAGTAAAGATTTTGAAGCATCGCTGATAAAATTGACAATTGAAGCTGGATAAAACCCCCAGTCAAAGATGACTTCTTTTGAATTACTGCTTATTTTTCGCAAAAGGTTTTTTGCGTTTTCCAGTTCCACGCGCCGGTCATGCTTCTCAGAGACCTCAAAAAAGGTGGATAGCACCACATTTTTGTTATTAAACCGCGATCGGTTTCCTTTCGTTTCTATCCACAGCTTTTTTCCTTTGCTGTTTGTTAACTGAATTTCAATTGCCGGTACTTCTTCGCCTTTTAAAATGAGCGCTATGCGTTTTTTTATGCTCGCATGGTTTTCTTTTCCTATAAAATCGAATACTGTTTTTTGTTTCGATTCGTTCAGTTTCTTTTGTGATATACCTAAAATAGCGGTGGCCCTTTTATTAACAAAATAAATCCCTTTGTTATCAAACAACATTACGGCAACAGGAAGCTGATTGAGTAAATTCTCATCAGCTTCTGTATGCTTTTTTTGTTTCAGGCTCATTTTTTTATTTTCTGATGGTCTGCGTTTTGTTCGCTCCTATTTTGATATTGTATGACCTCAGACTTTCTTCATACGTTGGCCGTATTTTTTCACCCTGCCATTTTATCTCTATGTCGTTTTTATAGGTAATGGTTAAATAGTTGTATCCCGTTTCGTCGAAATACTTCCAGTCTCCATCTTTCATGCCGCTTACATAGTTGCCCGTATACATTTTTTCACCCGTAGGATGGTAAGCCGTATGCAAGCCAACGGGGTCTCCCGACTGGAACCTTCCTTCAAAGTGCTTTATTTTTCCAGGCATGTAATAACTTTTCCATACACTGTCCGGTTCATCATTGTTATAATTCCCTATTTCCTTATAGTCGGGCGATTCGTAGTTCCAAATGCCTTCCCTTTTATTGTCTGCAAAATTTCCCTGCAAAATAATTTTACCATCTTCGTTGTAGTCTGTTAACAAACCTTCCCTTTTACCATTTACGTAACTTTCTTCTCTCCACAACTGACCACTTTCATAAAACCATTTCCAGATACCCTGCATTCTTCCCTTTTTGTCGTATTTGCCTTTTTGCTCGAGTTTGCCGGAGGCATAAAAAAACTCCCAATCCCCTACCCTGTTGCCTTCCCTGTAAGCGCCTTTCCCTTTAAACTCGCCAGTATGATGGTACTCGCTCCATATGCCAATCCTGTTTCTTAAACTGTCAACGGCGCCTTTCGCAACTAAAACCCCGTCGAAATACTCTATGGCACTGTCAGGTACAGGTACGTTGCGACACACTAATTTACTAATATAAACAGAAACGGTGGCGGTTGAATCTTCTTTTAAAAACAAACTACTGTCGCACTTCATTTTCTGAATGTATTTATAGTGTGTACCAATAGCTACGCCATCGCTGTAAACGCCTTCGTATTTCAATGTATTATCGTCATAAACTTCCCTGTAAACTTCAACATTGGCAATTTCGGGGGCGTTTAATACTCTTTTCCCATTATTGTATTTTTTGGTTGACAACAGGTTTCCCTGTTTATCATATTCTTTTACATAACCATCTAAAGAATCGTCGTTAAATTTTTGCTCTTTCTTTATTTCAAGATTGTTATGAAACTCTTTCCATATACCCTGCTTTCTGTTTTCCTGGTCACGCTGGTTTATTTTTTCATAACTTTGCAGGATGCCGCCTTTATAAATACTCACAGCAGTAATCAGTGAGTCCTGGCTGTATTCGTAAGCGGTGCCTTCAATTTTACCTTTCACATAAGGAAAGGTACTTTTTATTCTGCCTGATTTGTAAAAATTGTTCAATGGACCATCTTTTACATCATCAACATAATTTTCAGTAGTAAGCAGTGCTGATGTTGTGTCATAAATATTGGTGGGTCCGCTTTTTTTACCTTCCTTGTAATAAATTGTTTTATTGACTCTTCCCCTGTCATCATAAAACTTCCATAAACTATCCAATAGAAAGTTCTTTCTGTTTCCTTCTATTTTGAGCCTGCCATTTTTATTATAATTTTTCCAGTAACCGTCGGGTTTTCCGTTTTTCATCATTCCCTCACTGCTTATTTTGCCGTTATCGTACATAAATTTATTATATCCGTTCGGATTGGCAGTTTGTGCAAAAACAAAAGAGAAGTTTACAAAAAGTAAAAACGATATCAATATTCCCTGCCTCAGTTTTTTCATTACTTAGAAGATTAAATGTAATAATTATAATCCAAAACCTGCCGACAAATCAAGCATTCTCCAAATTGGTTTTTTTGCTTTTTCAATTAATTCAGTCTTCATTAACAATTCTGGCTGTTCGTATTTTAATGCTGTATAAATTTTTTCAAGAGTATTTAATTTCATATACGGACAATCATTACAGGCACAGGCATTATCCGGGGGTGCCGGAATAAAACTTTTCCCGGGATTATCCTTCTCCATTTGGTGTAAAATACCAGATTCTGTAACTACAATAAATTCTTTTTCCGCCGATTTTTTTGAGTAATTTAATAAGGCGCTTGTGCTGCCTATAAAATCTGCCTGCTCAAGCACAGGGGTTTCACATTCGGGATGTGCAATGACTTTAGCCTGGGGATGTTGTATTTTGAGTTTTATGAGTTTTTCAAGGCTAAACATTTCATGTACCATGCAACTCCCATCCCATAAAACCATATTTCTGCCGGTCTTTTTATTGATATAAGCTCCAAGGTTTTTATCAGGCGCAAATATTATTTTCTGTTTAGCCGGCAAACTTTCAACAATCTGAACCGCATTGCTGCTGGTACAAATAATATCTGAAAGTGCTTTGATCTCTGCTGTGCAATTAATGTAAGTAATAACAATGTGATCGGGGTGCTTTTTTACAAATTTTTCAAAATCAAATGGCGGACATGAATCAGCCAGTGAACAGCCGGCATTTAGGTCTGGGATCAGTACTTTTTTGCCAGGATTCAGAATTTTAGCAGTTTCTGCCATAAAATGAACACCTGCAAATAAAATGATATCGGCCTGGGTTTTTTGTGCCTGTTGGGCCAGTCCCAAAGAATCTCCTATATAGTCCGCAATATCTTGTATATCAGCATTTTGATAGTAGTGAGCCAAAATAATTGCATTCTTTTCCTTCTTAAGATAATTTATTTCTTTAAATAAATCAAGATCCGGAGAAACTTCTTTATCCAGCCAACCTTTATTTAATAATACATTTTTCATTTTAAAATTTTAAATTATTTATATCTATTATAAGGTGTTAGTGATGTTGATTAAAAACAGAAATTAAATTGGTTTTTTAGTTTATAAGTATTAGCTAACAGACTATAAACAAAATTAACTATTTAATACCTTGATTATCAAAGGCTGTTATCAGTATTAACAATAGTTAGTACTTATGAGTCTTGATAACTATCTTCGTTCTTATTTGTTAGAAAGTGAAAATGACTACTGATAAATACTAAAGGAAATTGATAACTTTGCTAGGATTTAAAGATTGCTTTTATATGCCGGCTTTGAACTGATAAAGGTAAAAAATGTTACCTATAGTTATTAACGAATAATAAAGTAGTTAACACTATTTTTGTTAGCACTATAGAAAAACAAAGCCTGATTACCAGTGTGTTTTTTTATGAGTGCTAACCAACGTTGATTAGTTTTTTTGATAGAATAGCTTTTAAAGTACAAATAGTCTACAAATTATGAGTATAAAAATAGGAATTGGGTCAGATCACGCAGGTTTTGAGCTTAAAGAGCAGTTAAAAAGTTACCTGGCAGGTGAAGGATTTTTTATAGCGGATAAGGGTTGTTATAGTTCTGAAAGAGCCGATTATCCCGACTATGGGCATGCGGTTGCCTTAGCCGTTTTAAATAAAGAGGTCGATTTTGGTGTTTTGATGTGTGGTAGCGGAAATGGCATCAATATCAGTGCCAACAAACATAAGGGTATAAGAGCGGCTTTATGCTGGAACTCAGAAATAGCTGCGCTTGCAAGACAACATAACGACGCAAATGTACTGGTGTTGCCCGCAAGATACATCAGTGTTCAGGAAGCTTTTCTTTGTGCCGATGTATTTCTGAGTGAGAAATTTGAAGGAGGACGCCATCAGGCAAGGGTAGATAAAATCGATATTTAAAGACAGTTAATAATTATTAAATACCATCCCATGAGAAAAGCTGCGATTGTAATAACAATGTTCCTTGGTCTTAATATAAGGGCACAGGTTGGAAAAATGTTCCCGATAATGAATGGAACATCACTGGACGATAAAATAATCAATATGCCCATTAAAAATAACAAGTACACAGTTGTAGCCATTGCTTACCATCGTGGCGCAGAAGAAGACCTGAAAAAATGGCTGAATCCTTTATATAATATGTTTATTGTAAAAAATAAAGAAGGATCTAATTTTGACATGGCCGAGATCTATGATGTTAATTTTGTTTTCGTGCCAATGATCAGCGGGATTAAAATGGTGGCAAAGGATTTTAAGGCTGGCACCGACAAAGAATTCTGGCCATACATCATGGACACTGAGAAAACTGATATAAAAGAGATTCAAAAAGAATTGGGGGTTACCGACAATAAGATCCCCTATTTTTATGTATTGGATAAAAGCGGCAAAATTGTGCACGCAGAAAAAGGCAGTTTCAGCGAAGATAAAATGGATGCCATACAGGAAGCGGTAAATTAAATTTAATTTTTAACACAGCGCACACTCTTACCATCGTTCCACGATGCAGAAGCGTTGTATAAGTAATCAGCACTGAGATTGTAGGCCATGGCAACAGAAGATGCAGAACTTGTGCTGCTCCAGAAAACGGCGGAGGAATAAAGGGTTATATAATTGCCACTGGTTCTGCCGCCGCTAGGCAAAGCAGAAAAACCGCTTTCATTGGTATTGTTTGAATTTGTTGGCCAATACTGCGGGGTTGTAATTCTCATTTTCGGGCCGGCAAGGTTTATCCCTCCAAGTGCTGTGAGCATATCTTCCCAATCGGCCTGTGTCGCCACGTGCCAACCAGGTGGCGCAATACGCCTGCTATCGTTAACAGCGTACCAATTGTATAGCGCACCGTAAGTGGTTTGGTTAGTAATATTGTTGTCATAATAACAATACGCGCCCGAATAGGTATTGGTCCAGTCTGAAGAATTTGGAAGGTTAATAATCAAATCGCCGTTATTGTAATGCCTAACCCGCAGGTTTTCCTGCAGCCATTCGCGAGAGCCAATAACAATGGTGTGGTAGAGATTACCATCATAATCAGTTACCTGACTAACAATAGAAGCAGCACTGGTAAAGGTTTCCGGCTCGCCGTACACAATACCGGCCTTGTTTTCAGCATAGGCCCAAACGTAGTAAAATTTATTTGGCTGAAGTCCACTTAGGGCGCTGTCATAACGATCTGAACCGCTGCCCTCATTTGTTTTGCCGGTTGCAAGACCCGGATCGGGAGAAAATCCCCAGCAAACACCTTTGGCAGTGACGTCTTCGCCCGTAATGATGCCACCGCTCATGGCATATGCGCCCTGTATAAAGCTCACTGGCACAGTTTTTACATATAGTGGTTTGTTCTTTTTTTTGCATGAACCAATTGAAGCCAGGATAAAAATGATGGTGAACTTTTTAAGCAGAGTCATGAGTGTAAATATAAATAGAATTGTTTTGTTGACACAGAGCTATCACATAGCGCTTAAGCTCTTAGGACTTTTTGAAAATCGCTTTTATTTCACAGGTCTTTAACATAACGCACACTTCTGCCGTCAGCCCTCGAGCGTGTCCAACTGAATAAAGATGCTCTAGTTAATGAGTAAGCCCAGCAGGAGCCGGAAGGGGATAGCTGAAAGTGAGCAAAATGAATTTGCGTAGCCCGCGGATGAGAAACTGGCGTTAACCCGGCAGCCTGGGGGAAGAGTGGCAAATCCATTTTCATGAGTATTCAGTGAAATAATCGGCCAATACTGCGGTGTTGTTACCCGCATTTTGGTGCTGCGTCATCAAACCCTCCTGGATGCGCGATCATATCTTCCCAATCTTCCTGGGTAGTTACGTGACAGCCAAAGGGTGCAATATTACTAAGATCGTTTACTGCCAACCAATTATAAAGACCACAATAATAGCACAGGACAAAATTGGGCTGAACGCAATAAGCACCAGACAGCGCCTGTGCCAACATGATGTCGGGTTGGAGCAGCTCGATGGGGTCACCCTTGCGATGGCAGTTCACCCGCGGGTTGGTTTGCATCCAGTGTTTTGTCCCAATGCCTCTTGTGGAGTAATTGTTGTTGTCGATGTCAAAAACATGGCCCGAAACAACCGCGGCGCTGCTAAACGCAGCTGGATCGCCGAAAGTTAAACCTGATTCGGTTATTGCGTACGCCCACACATAGTATTTGTTTAATGTGGATAAACCGGTAAACCTGCTTTGAATACTTTCTGGTCCCGATGCCTCATTGGTTTTGCCTATACTTAATTCCGGGTTGGGTTCGCGGGCCTAACAATTACCTTTTTTGGTAAGTCCCTCTCCGCTGATGAAACTGCCAATTAGCGCAGTAGCATTTTCTACATGTGTTAAGCCCAAGGTAGCCACAACTACGGGCTTTTTTTTACAGGTCAGAGCCAGCAGTACAAGAAAATACCAAGGCGCTATATCGGAACAAGCGCATGATATAAAGATAATTAGTAGGTGTTGAAGATAGTGTTCGTTTTTTGTGGCTTGACGACTGTTGGCGGGCAATCTTGCAATAAATCTGTATCTTTGTATCCTACTTGAAAAATTTTTACGATATCATAGTTGTTGGTGCTGGCCACGCTGGCTGTGAAGCGGCTGCGGCTGCTGCCAACATGGGCTCCAGCGTTTTGCTGGTTACAATGAACATGCAAACCATAGCTCAGATGAGTTGCAATCCTGCCATGGGTGGTATTGCCAAAGGGCAGATTGTACGTGAGATTGACGCCATGGGAGGCTATAGTGGCATCATTTCCGATAAATCGGCCATACAGTTTAGAATGCTCAATCGAAGCAAAGGACCTGCAATGTGGAGCCCCCGCACACAAAACGACCGCATGTTATTTGCCACGCTTTGGCGCGAAATGCTTGAGCAGACGCCCAATGTGGATTTTTGGCAGGACATGGTGCGCGATTTAATTATTTCAAAAGACGGCCAACGTGTTGAAGGGGTTGTTACCGGCATGGGTATTGAATTTAAAGCCAAAGCAGTGGTATTAACCAATGGCACTTTTTTAAATGGCATCATACACATTGGTGAAAAACAATTAGGTGGCGGTAGAACTGGCGAATCGGCAAGCCACGGTATAACGGAACGATTAGTCCAGATAGGATTTGAAAGTGGGAGAATGAAAACCGGCACGCCGCCGAGAATAGATGGTCGCTCCTTAGACTACTCCAAAATGGAAAAACAGGAAGGCGATGAGGTTGTAGATAAGTTTTCGTTTTTAGACAGTACCTCGCCATTTGTTAGTGCTGAAAAAAAGCAGCGACCCTGCCATGTCACTTACACCAACCAACAAGTACACGACATCTTAAAAACTGGCTTCGAAAAATCACCGATGTTTCAGGGTAGGATTCAGGGTCTCGGTCCTAGGTATTGCCCGAGCATTGAAGACAAAATTACGAGGTTCAGCGAGAGGGAAAGGCATCAATTGTTTGTTGAGCCCGAAGGCTGGAACACAGTAGAAATTTATGTCAATGGATTTTCGACCTCCCTCCCTATTGAAGTACAACAAAGAGCGCTGCGCTTAATTCCGGGATTTGAGAACGCGAAAATGTTCAGGCCAGGTTACGCGATTGAATATGATTATTTTCCTCCTACTCAGTTAAAATTGACCCTTGAAACAAAGTTGCTGGAGCATCTCTATTTTGCTGGGCAAATTAATGGCACTACTGGTTATGAAGAGGCGGCCTGCCAGGGTTTAATGGCGGGTATGAATGCCCACCTTAAAATTAACCAGGCAAAACCGCTAATTCTTAACCGGCACGAAGCTTATATAGGCGTTTTAATAGACGATCTGGTTACTAAAGGTACCGACGAACCATATAGAATGTTTACCTCCCGGGCAGAATACCGTTTGTTGCTGAGACAGGATAATGCGGATGCGCGTTTAACGCCCTTGTCTAACGCTCTTGGTTTAGCTTCACAGGAACGTGTCGATAAAGTGAGGCAAAAAATTTCAGGCTACAATCGCATTATCGATTTTTTTAAAAACACCAGCGCGGATCCCTCTGTATTGAATGAGTATTTAAAGCGTATTGGCTCCAGTGAGCTTTCGCAAAAAACACGGTACTTTAATGTGTTGTCGCGACCAAATATTTCTATCAAATCAATTTCGGATAACGACCAGGGCCTGGCAGAGTTTCTTGTTCCTTATTCGGGAGAGACAATAGAACAAGCGGAGATTTTGATGAAGTATGAAGGGTATATTGAGAGGGAGAAAGAGAATGCTGATAAAGTGAGGCGTTTGGATGATCTGGTCATAAAACCCGATTTTAATTATGACTCAATTGTGAGCTTGGGCGCTGAGGCAATAGAAAAATTTAAGAAATTCAGGCCTCATACTATAGGTCAGGCCAGCCGCCTTTCGGGCATAAATCCTTCGGACATTTCGGTACTTTTAGTTTACCTGGGACGATAGGTTGCACGTGGAACAATTATTATGCTTAAAATAAATACATGTCCGGTTTGTAGTTCGGGGACGTTTAAAGAAGAACTAGTCTGTAGAGATTATACGGTGAGTTTAGAGAGTTTTGCCCTTGTGGTTTGCCAAGGCTGTGGCTTTAAATTCACCAACCCAAGACCAGAGGATACTGATATTGGCAATTATTATAAAGCCGAAAGTTATATCTCTCACAGCAACACAAAGAAGGGTTTGGTTTCAAAACTCTACCACCTCGTTAGAAGTTACACCCTACAAAAGAAAATTGGCCTGATAGCAAAATATGTTTCACGTGGAACTATTCTGGATTATGGATGTGGTACAGGCATGTTCTTGAAGACATGCTCAGACAGTTCCTGGGAGAGTTATGGCATAGAGCCCGATGAAGGAGCCAGAAAAATAGCTTCGGAACAATCATTGGTTTATGTGGACAAGGCTTCGTTGCAATTGGAACATCAAACGCTGCAGTTTGACGCAATTTCGCTGTGGCATGTTTTAGAACATGTTACCGATCTTGAAGAAACTTTGAGCTTTTTAAAAGCCCGGTTAAAGGTCAATGGTGTTCTGGTAATTGCAGTACCTAACCACAGGAGTTTTGACGCCTTGTATTATGAAAAATTCTGGGCTGCTTATGATGTACCGAGACATTTATACCATTTTCACAAAAACACAATAGAGCAATTATTGGGAAGGTTTGGCTTTATTTTGGTAAACAGTCACCCAATGATATTCGACAGCTTTTACGTGAGCATGCTAAGTGAGAAATACAAATACGGTTCGGTTCGATATCTACGTGCATTTGTTGCGGGTTTAAGATCCAATTTAAAAGCAGCTAAATCACAAGAGTATTCTAGTAGGATTTATGTGTTTAAACATCAGTAGACATGTTGTGCACTCGGATTTGTTGTTTTTTATTTGCTCTGTGATTACTGATTCAATTATTCTGTCAGTTAGTAGTGACGGTTTGAGATCGACCACTGCTCTCGAAGCATCTTAATTTGGGCATGTTTGTGACCCATATCAAATTTTCTTTTCCTGTAACACATTACATGCTGGTCTTCGTACCCGAGATTGCAGATCGCTATGATTAGCAATCTTGGCCAGATATGTTACGTCTGTTTGAGCGTATTTTTGCTTTGAGCAACCGCTTGTGTTCATTCTGGTTTGATAGAATAGTCCTTTACCATGACACGTTATTCTAGTAGTTATTGCTTCCGAGAAATTCCTCCTGTATTTCGTATTTGAATTCAGCAGCCTAGAGATAAGCTGATGTGTTTCACGTGGAACCTTTTTGCCGGGGTACCATGGTCAAGACGACAAAACTGAAATAAACCATAGATAATAAAGGCCTTTTGTATTTTGAAGGACAAAGCCTGGCGTTATTCGAAAGTTAAAAAGGGAGAATAATCTGATCACGTTTCCACGGTGGATCTAAACTCAGAGAATCCTGGTGAAGATATATTTAACGGCGCTCGGCCTTACAATAGACTTGCTGTAACTAAAGTTGGTCGCACATGGCCTTTGGTCTTTCGCAACAGGTTTTCAGTTGCTAGAGTTCGAACTTGTCCTTTACGTAGACCCCTGTAAATACAAATTTTGCTGAAGGCTTACACAACCATCAATACACTCGTCATTCAATATGATTGTCTGAGATAATCCCTGCGCTCAATTTTCTACGCAGAACCTGCAGAGGAAATCTTAGTCGAGCAACTCTTGAATTAAGCGAAAATAAAGGCAGGCTTAAATTTCCGGCTTTTTACAATAAAATCTATTTAGGAAATTGTTTGGCCAGGTGATAAATCAATCGGGTTGGATCCTGGGACTTTTTTAACAATGGTTTTTCTGATCTTAATTTTTCGTTCAGGATACTTCTAAAGCTTAACCACTCCTGCATGGTGGATTGGGTATTTGTCGCCTGGTTTACCATAGTGGAATTTTTTAATCAAAACAAAATTACTATAAAACAAAGCACATTATTGCTACGAATTGTAGTATTAACTTAATTTGATAAGTGATTCGAGGCCAGGACTGCATTTAGTTTGAAAATCTCTATAAAATTGGCTTTATTTGAGTTTGTAACATGCAACTTATGGCAAACATTTTTGAATTTAACGGGTATAAACCTGTAATTGACCGCAGTTCTTTTATTCATCCCAACGCCACAGTTACCGGCAACGTGATAATAGGAAAGCATGTGTATGTGGGCCCTGGAGCGGCAATCAGGGGCGATTGGGGCAAAATTGTAATAGAAGACGGATGCAACGTTCAGGAAAACTGTACCATCCATATGTTTCCGGGCACTACGGTTACTTTAAAAGAATCGGCGCATATCGGCCACGGAGCAATTGTTCACGGTGCAACCATCGGAAAAAACTGCCTGATAGGCATGAACAGTGTAATTATGGACAATGCCCAGATCGGTGACGAGTGCATTATCGGATCATTGTGTTTTGTTCCGGCCGAAATGATCATTGAAAAAAGAAAAGTGGTAGTGGGCAGTCCGGCTAAAATTGTAAAAGATGTGAGCGACGATATGCTCGCGTGGAAAACCAAAGGCACGAAACTTTACCAGCAATTGCCGGCCGACTGTTACGCCACCTTAAAACCCTGCGAGCCCCTACGGCGCGTTCCGGCATTCAGAAGAGAGCAGCAGGATGAATACAAAACCTGGAAAAAGGAAAAGGCAAAATGACGAAAAGCCTTTAATGGATTGATCTTTAGGGCGAATATTATCAGGATATTTTGACACATGGTATTTTTAAATTCATATTTTTTCTGTTAATTTAAAGTTCTTAAATTGTAAAATCAATGACCAAAAATAAATCCATACTGAATCCCGATTCCACAAAATTTTTGTACGAGTACCTCAACAACCCTTCGCCAACCGGTTTCGAAAGTGCGGGTCAAAAAATCTGGCTGAACTACATTAAACCATATGTTGACGAGCATTTTGTTGACACATATGGAACAGTGGTGGGTGTTATTAACCCGAAAGCCGAATACAAGGTGGTGATAGAAGCTCACGCCGATGAGATCAGTTGGTTTGTGCATTACATTACAAAAGACGGTTTTATTTACCTGAGGCGCAACGGTGGTAGCGATCACCAGATAGCACCCTCGATGCGCGTTAACATTCACACCGACAAGGGAATTGTAAAGGGTGTTTTTGGTTGGCCGGCTATTCACGTAAGAGATGCTGCCAAAGAAGAGACCCCAAGCCTGAGAAACATCTTTCTGGATCTTGGCTGCAAGTCAAAGAAAGAAGTAGAAGATCTTGGTGTTCATGTGGGTTGCGTGGTAACGTACGAAGATGAGTTGATGGAACTCAACAACCTTTATTACGTGGGACGCGCCCTCGATAACCGTATTGGCGGTTTTATGATAGCAGAGGTGGCCAGGATGTTGAAGGAGAACAAAGACAAGCTGCCTTTTGGTTTGTACATAGTTAATGCCGTTCAGGAAGAAGTGGGCCTCAATGGGGCAACCATGATTGCCCGAAAAATAAACCCGAACGTGGCCATTGTTACCGATGTTTGTCATGATACACAAACACCTATGATGAACAAAGTAATTAGCGGCGATCTGGCCTGTGGAAAGGGCCCGGTATTAAGTTACGCGCCAGCCGTTCAGAATAACCTTTTAAAACTCATCATTAACGCGGCCACCAAAAATAAAATAGAGTTTCAGCGGCAGGCGGCCTCACGCTCAACGGGCACTGATACCGACGCTTTCGCCTATTCAACCGACGGCATTGCCTCGGCATTAATCTCACTGCCCCTGCGTTACATGCATACTACAGTTGAAACCGTTCATAAAAATGACGTTGAAGAGGTGATCAGGTTGATTTACCATACTTTAAAATCAATTAAAAACAACCAGGATTTCCGTTACCTCAAGTAATTCTTTAAGACAGGGGATTACCCTCGTATAACACCCGGTTTAAATCTTTAATCAAAAGAAAAAATGCCTATTCTAGGATCCATCATAAAAAGCGCTATAGACATTCGTTCCCGTATTCCGGCAAGAAAAAATGTTTACAAGCAACAGGTAAAACAGCTGCAGAAACTCATCACCAAAGCTCAGATGACCGAGTTTGGCGAAGAGTTCGGTTTTGAAAACCTGGCCCTGATGGAAGATCCCATAAGCGCGTTTCAAAAACGTGTTCCCATTTACGATTACCAGTCAATTTTTGAGGCCTGGTGGCATAGGGCCCTGAGGGGAGACCGGGATGTGTGTTGGCCAGGGAAAATAAATTATTTTGCGCTGAGCTCAGGCACCTCTGATGCCGCCAGCAAACATATACCCATTACCAGGGAGATGATCAAAGCCATACAAAAAGGCACAATCAAACAAATCATTTCTACCAAACATTTCAATTTTGATAAAGAACAATACGAAACCGATATATTGTTCGTTGGCGGCAGTACCAACTTAAACTACAATGGCACTTATTTCAGTGGTGATCTGAGCGGCATTACCACCGGTACTCAACCAAGGTGGTTTCAGAATTTTACCCTGCCTGGTCCCGATATACGCTCGCTTAAGAACTGGGAAAGTAAACTCCAGGAAATTGTTGACAACGCCAGACAGTGGAATGTTGGTTTTATTTGCGGTGTACCGGCATGGATACAGATTTTGTTTGAACGCATCATCAAACATTACAACGTAAAGAATATTCATGACATATGGCCTAACCTGGCCGTTTACGTGCATGGGGGCGTAGCCATTCATCCTTATAAAAAAAGCATCAATTCACTTTGCGCCAAACCCCTCATTTTTATGGATACCTACATGGCTTCTGAGGGTTTTTTCGCCTACCAGGAAAGACCAAACGATTCACAGGCCATGAAGTTAATGGTGGATAACAAGCTGTTTTTTGAGTTTGTGCCTTTTAATGAAGAGAATTTCGACGCTGACGGCAATATCAAACCAAACGCCAAAGCCCTGAACATTATAGAAGTGGAAGCCGATGCCGAGTACGCCCTGTTGATAAGCAGTTGCGCAGGCGCCTGGCGATACCTGATAGGCGACACTATCAAATTTACAGATGTAAAACGCTGTGAAATTATAATTACGGGGCGCACAAAACACTTTTTAAGTCTTTGTGGCGAGCATTTGAGCGTAGATAACATGAACCATGCGGTAAAACTTGTGGCAGACGAGATGGATCTTGAGATCAATGAATTTTGTGTGGTTGGCATCCCCTACCAGGGATTGTTCGCGCATCACTGGTTTGTTGGCACAAATAAAAAGGCCGATGAAACCACGCTCAGGGAAAATCTCGACAGACATTTAAAGCTGCTCAACGACGATTATGCGGTTGAGAGAACACATGCACTGAAAGAGGTGCTGGTAACCATATTGCCCAACGAAGCCTTTATTGATTTTTTGGCCAGTAAAAACAAACTTGGGGGCCAAAGCAAGTTTCCCCGAGTTTTAAAGGGAAAAAACCTGAACGAGTGGCAGGCATTTTTAGATACCTATAAAAAATAATTCCTGATCCTTAGTTTAATATATTCAACCGTAACAATTGTTGTGCTGCTCACGTTCTCATTCGGGCCGGCTTTTTTTGCGTTAATCAACACCGGAATCAAGGAAGGCTACAGGGCCGGATCATTGCTCGCCGTTGGCGTTGTGATGAGCGATTTTATCGTTTGCCTGCTCATTATTTTACTGGTTCACTTAGGGGCGACAAATTTTTTACAGGACGAAAAGAGTCAGCGGTTTATGGGCATAATCGCGGGCATTATTCTCATCATCTTTGGCGTTTTACATTTTAAGAAACCCGACACAAAGAACGAGGACACAACAATCGAGGTAAAAGGTCCTTCGGCAATTAGCATGTTGCTGAAAGGATTTTTTTTAAATTCCCTGAATCCAGCTGTTTGGATACTTTGGCTTGGCAACGTATCTGGCGTTGGCAAATTGCTGCAGTTCAAAATATTTAACATGATCCTGTACTTTAGCATCACATTAGGCATGGTTTTGCTCGTTGAGCTGGCAAAAGTGTCGGTAGCAGGCAGGCTGAAAAAGATTCTGACCACAAAAATCATGTACGGCGTAAACATCTTCACCGGCGTGTTGCTGGCCGTTTTTGGTTTAGTATTAATATACAATTATTTTTTTGAATACACATGACAGAGAACGATCTGGAGAGATTAAAAAGCAAGCTTGAGGAAACAACGACCTTCCCGAGTGTGTACATGTTTAAGTTGATTGTGCCGAGCGAAAACAGGAGCATCGCTCTTGTTGAAAATATTTTTGGTGAAGAGGCCGACATTCTAACCAAAGAAAGCGGGCAGGGCAAATACACCAGCATAACCGCTAAGCAGGTGGTTATTAGCGTGGAGGAAATTATAGATGTTTACCGCAGGGCCGCGGCAATTAAAGGCGTTATTTTTTTATAAAACGCGTCCGGCAATAAACCATGCAACAACAACTAATTTCTGAGCAATTAAATGTACTCATCAACCATGCAGGAGCTGAAATCTGCAGCGTAAAAAACATGGCCGGCACAGAGTATATCTGGCGTGGCAACACACTGGTATGGGCAAGGCACGCGCCCGTTCTTTTTCCGATTGTTGGAAGGTTAAAGAACGACGCATACACTGTTAACGGAAACGTCTACCACCTGGGTCAGCATGGATTTGCAAGAGACTTGCCATTTGAACTGTTAAAAAAAAATGAAACCGGTTGCGTTTTTGAACTGTGTGCAACACCTGAAACCAGGAGGCTTTACCCTTTTGATTTTAATTTGCAGATCGGTTATGAATTAAAAGGGAACAGGATTTATTGCACTTATACTATAAATAATCCTTCTGAGAAACCTCTCTTATTTAGCATTGGCGCACACCCCGGCTTTAATTGCCCTTTAGGTGCGGGCGAAAAATTTGAAGACTATTATCTGGAGTTTGAACACGACATTTTCATGAAAACCATACTGGACTCGGGTTTGAGGATTGGAACAGAAAAATTGCACCTGCCCGGTAAAAAGCTTTTCCTTTCAAAAACTTTGTTTGACGCCGACGCGCTGATATTTGAAAACAACCAGGTGAATAGGGTCTCGTTGAGATCTTCAAAATCGGGATATGCTGTAACAGTTGACTGCGCGGGTTGGCCGTATTTCGGCATCTGGAGCAAGAAAGGCAACTCTGAATTTGTATGCCTCGAACCCTGGTATGGCATTACCGACGGAGCATACGCGCAAGGGGCGCTTGAAGAAAAAACAGGTATTATTAAACTGGATCCGCAGAAAGAGTTCAAGTGCGGCTTTTGGATGGAGCTGCTTTGAATTTGTTAATTTTGCCTATTTGAAAAGCCAGAAAAGCCTTTAAATAAGGAAAATTTGTTATTTTTGCCCTCCTAAAATTAAAAACATGAACATTACCAAACACGATATAGATCAGCTGAACGCCGAGATAAAGATATCTGTAACCCCAACAGATTATGAAAACCGCGTGAATGAAGGAATAAAAAAGGTTCAGCGCCAGGCAAACATGCCGGGCTTCAGACCGGGTAAAGTTCCGGCAGGCATTATCAAAAAACAGTACGGCACACAAATACTGGTTGACGAGATCAATAAACTGCTCAACGACAGTATCTACAAATATATTGAAGAAAATAAAATTGAAATTTTAGGGAATCCCCTGCCAAAAGACCAAACCTCTGTTGATTTTACCAATCAAAAGGACTTTGAATTTGTATACGAATTGGGCCTTGCGCCTGATTTTAAGATCGACCTCAATACCGGCAATACTTTTACCTACAAAACCGTGAAGGTTGACGATGAGCTGGTTGAAAAATATGTAAAAGACGTACGCCGCAACTATGGTAAACCAGCATATCCTGAAACCGCAGGCGAAAAAGATATTGTATTTGTTGATATCAATGAACTGGAGGCCACCGGTGACATCAAACCGGGAGGGATTTTTAAAAGCACCAGCATTAGCTTTGAGCGTACAAAAAATGAAAACGCAAAAGCAAAGATCCTTGGCGCCAAAAAGGACGATAAAATAATTGTTAACATCAATGAGCTTTATGAAACGGCTTTAGACAAAAGCGTTTCACTGGGCATAGACAAGGATTTGGCGGAGACTGTTGCTTGTGACCTTCAGTTGACTGTAAAAAACATTTCCCGCCTCGAAGAAGCCGACCTTGACCAAGAGTTATTTGACAAGGTATACGGACCCGGAAATGTTACAAATGAAGAAGAATTCAGAAACAAAATCAGAGAAGAACTTGGCTTGATGTTTAATGCCGACTCAGAAAAATTTCTCAGAACAGAGGTGGAAAAAAGCCTGGTTGAAAAAGTGAACCTGCAATTGCCTGATTCTTTCTTAAAACGCTGGTTGACCGTGGCTAACGAAAAACCAATTACCGAAGAACAAATCGAAAAAGAATACCCTAACTACGCCAAGGCCATGCAGTGGAAATTGATAGAGAACAAAATCATCAAAGACAACGACATTAAAGTTGATGTAAACGAGGCCAAGGAAGAGGCGAAGTCTTTTATCAGGAGCGAATACGCGCGATACGGGCAGGCAGCTACTGAAGAAGATCTGGAAAAAATCTCCGCTGATCTGTTGAGTAAAGAAAAAGAAGCTCAGAAAATCTTCGAAAATGTATACAGCAGAAAAGTATTGAACCTGATTAAAGAAAAAAGCACACTTCAAAAAAAGGAAGTCAGTTATGATGAATTCTTCAAGAACTAAATGAATAAACAAAAACCCGGACCTTCCGGGTTTTTTTATTAGCGTGCGTTGAACAACCAGCCACTGGGGTCCATTGTTTTCTGGCCTTTCCAGATCTGAAGGTTCATGGATGTTTTTCCTTCGTCTTCGTTATGCATTACAGAGCCTATAGGCTGCTTTACATTCACCTTTTGACCCGTTTTAACCAGTACGTCATCGAGGTTACTGTAAACGCTCAGGTATTCGCCGTGGCGGATAATTACCAGCTTGCCACCTGTGGGTGAAACCGCGATGCCTGTAACCTCCCCTTCAAAAACCGCCCGGGCCTGTGTGCCCCTGGTGGCACAAATTTCAACGCCGTTGTTAAACATCATAAAGCCCTTTATAGCGGGATGTTCATGTTCGCCGTAGGTTTCACAAATAATTCCTTTGGCAACAGGCCAAGGCAGTTTGCCTCTGTTGTTTGAAAAATCTGTACTGAGCGCTTCTGCCTCTTCGGTTAATTCAGGCACCATAGGATTTTCCTTTTTTTCGGGTTTCAGTGGCACGGCAGTTTCATTTTTATCAGAACTGTTTTTCGCCCTCGTGTTTTTCTTTTTCTCTTCCCTGGCTTTTTCGTCTTTGGCTTTTTTTGCCGCTGAGGCCAATGCCTCGGCTTTAGCCGCTTCTTCGGCCTTGCGTTTAATTTCCGCCTCAATCATGCGCCTGATGGCGATCTGTAATTGAATGGCGTCTTGTTTCTTTTTTTCAAGTTCGGCTTTTAGTTCTTTTTCTTTTTTCTGCAATTCGGTGAGCACCTGTTCCTGTTCAATTTTTTCTGAGCTTAAATTTTGTTTTTCTTCCTCTTCATTACCAAGCAGCACGTTTTTTTCGTGTCTTTGTTCTTTTAACTCAGTTAATTTGGCGAGGAGTTGCGTTTGGGTGCCAATGATTTCGGCAGCCTGTTTTTTTCTGAATTCAGAATACTGCTGCATGTATTTTAAACGGGAGTAGGCCTGGTTAAAATTTTCGGAGGAAAAAATAAACATCAGCGCGCTGTAAGCATCCTGGTTTCTTTGCGCGAAAATGATCATGCGAGCATATTCTCTTTTTAGTTTTTCGAGATTATTTTTCAGTTGTTCGATCTGGAGATCGTTTTGTTTGATCTCTTTATTTAGCTCCCTGATCTGCGCGTTGATTGTATTAATCAGGTCCTGGCGCTTTTCAAGTTTAATGTTGATGTTTACCAGGGCGCCAATAGACGATTTTTTATTGGCCTTGGTTTCATTCAACATCGAGTTTATTTCATTGATCTCGTCGTTGATCTTCTTCTTTTTATTTTCAAGATCCTTTTTTGGATTTTTGTTGTTTTGGGGAAACAGGGGAGAAATCAATACCAAAGAACAAAACAGGGCTAATATCAACCCGGTTCTATTTTTTCTGTATTTGAATTTCGTCATACCTGGCGGGGATGTTAATGCTTAGTTTCTGAGGTTGATTTTTCTCAATGCGAACATACTCAATTTTTAAGGTTGCTTTCTTCTGCGCCACAATATCAATATCAACATGGTACGGTGCAAAAACACTGTCTTTAGCCGTGAAATTACTGTAATTGGCAATAAACCTCCTGTTGGTAGACGGATCAATAAATTCATTGAGCAATATTTTAAAATTATCGGGGTTTAACGTCAGGGTTTGCATCGCGTTTTTTAATTCTGCCCCGTTTTGTATTTTTCTGAGTTTGCGTTTACGTTCAGTGCTTAATAAATAACGGCAGTTTTGCCGGTCGGTTACAGGTTTTAATTTTGTGTCGTCTTCTGAAAATTCGGCGCTGTTACCGAACAGAACAGCCTGCAGCACATCAAAATCCACGTCGGCATTCAAAAGTTCGTTTATGAAATTAAAATCACCTTTAAAATAATTTTTGCTCACGTAGTTCACAAACTTTACCGAGTCCTTGGTGATCAAAACCTTTGCCACCTCAAGGCCAAGAAGATAGCGAATGGAGATCAGCATAGCGCTGTCTTTTTTAATTGAAAGCTTGATATCAAAACTTTCTTCCTTACCGTCAATATTCGATTCAACATTTGCTTTGGCGTTTACCCAGGTAAATTTAAACTCGTTTTCTTTTACATAACGGCTCAGGGAACGGGCGGTTTTATAATCAAGCCTGCATTTACTGTTGGTAGTATCTTCTGAGGGAGTTACGCTTACTACGTTCTCGGGTTTCTGAATTTTCTTCCGGTGCTTACAGGAAACAAAAACTGAACCGAAAACGGCGAAACAAAAAATGAATTTTATCAGGGGAAGAATTTTACTCATCAATTTTTTTGTCTTTTATTTTTTTTAGGAGTGACTCTGAAATACCGCCAGCTTGTTTAGCCGCGTTCCATTGAATGAGCGCTTCTGTAGGTTTGTTTAAGCGATAAAGCACATCGCCGTAATGTTCTAAGATGTTAGGGTTTTTTGGACCAATTTTCGCAGCATTGCCCAGCCATTCGGCCGCCTCACTGTATTTTTTCTGCTGGTAAAGGATCCAGCCATATGTGTCCATATAGTTTCTGTCGTTAGGCTTGAGTTCAATTGTTTTTTTCGAAAGCTTTTCAGCTTTATCAAGATTCTCACGACGCAAAGATAAAAAGTAAGCGTAATTGTTGAGAACGTAGGTGTTGTCTGAATCAATCTTCAACGCGTCTTCAAATGCTTTATCTGATCTCTGGTAATCCTTTAAATAATAAGCTGCGTCTCCAAGCGACTTATAAAAATCAAGCAACAGCGCTTTATTATCTGCAACAAACTCAATGCCATCTTTAAGTGATTGTACTGCTTTGTTATAGTTTTTTAACTGCATGTTTGCGATGCCGTTATACAAGTACGCTGAAGGCTGGCTGGGGAATAATTCCATGGCGCGGGAGCTGTGGTGCTCGAGGGAATCAAAATAACTCAATTCATATTCAACTACAAGTAATTTTCCCCAGGTGAGGTAATTGCGCTGGTCGCGGACTACCGACAAAAAATAATACCGGGTGGCTTCTTTGGGTTCTTTTTTAAGAATAAGATAGTCTGCATATATTGCGTTGCTTTCGGCTGCAGCGGGGTGCACCAGCAGCATTGTTTCAGCGAGCTCAAATCCTTGTTGCTGAATTTTAGCATCGTTTTCTTCGATGCCTCGTTTATAAAATGACCCGGAGATGGATGCTTTTGTGCCGATCTCAAGATCGGGATTTAAGAAGGCTTTTTTCAGGTATTCAAAGGCTTGCTGGCTTTTGCCCTGCGAACTGTAGTAATCATGAAGGGCGAGGTTTACAACAGGGTTGTTGGGGTCGATGGTAAGAATTTTATCGTACATTTTTTTCGCTTTTTCTAGCGCGCCGGTTTCCATATAAAAATCGGCAAGATAAGAGTAGTAGCGCGACTCATTTTTCTCTGAATCAGAGAGCCTGATCAATTCGCCCTCTGCCTCTTTCATTTTTCTCTGGCCCTTGAGCAACTTCACTTTGTTTAGCGTGATTTGCTCATTAACACCATATACTTTTTCGAGGCTTTCGTAGATCCTGTAAGCTTTGTCATATTCCCCAACCAGGGAGTACTCAATCGCCAGGTCTTCTTTAAACTCGGTTTTTTCGGGAAAATTTTTTACCAGGGCCTCCCGTATTTTGATGGCCTGGTGATATTGTTTTACGCTGTTATAACATTCAACGAGCAGAAGCTGGTACCACTCGTTCTTAGGATCGGTATTGGCGCAAGCCCTCGCATTGGCAATTGCCAGGTCGTTCACGCCAAGCAACCTGTATATAGTGCCCAGTTCATAGTTTACCGCTGCGCTTTCGGGGTCTAGTTTTTTGCATTCGTTGAGTAGTTTCAGAGCCTCATGTAGATTGCCCTTCATGCGTTCAGCGCAGGCGTCAACATACATGGCCCCGAAACGCACCTGCTTAAAGTTTTCGCTGGCGGTTTTTTCATCGCCCTGGGGCGCCTGAGCCGGTATGTCCTTTTTACTTTTACAGGCAGGAAAAAAAAATCCAAAAACCACAAGCCAAAGACATAAAAAAATATGTTTTTTGGCGCTAAACAATGATTTGTGTATAGTCGCTTGCGCTTGCCTCTATAGATTTTCCGGTAACCTCAGCGCCAATGCCAAGCATGCTGTTGCTGATGTTGGCGTTACTGATTTTCGCATCTGTCTGAACAATGGAATTCTTTATGATGCTGTTGGTAAGCCTTGTGTTGGCGCCAATGCTGGCATGGGGACCAACAATAGAATTGTTCAGTTCAACATTGTCTCCAATATAGCAGGGTTCAATAATCAGACTGTTGTTGTTTTTGATGTTATTGCCTTTGAGAAAAGCTTTTCCTTTGTCGAATTCGAGCACTCGCTGATTGGTATAAACTGTGGCGTTTTTGTTACCACAGTCGAGCCATTCTGTTACCTGGCCGGGCATAAATTTTGTGCCCTTTTTTTTCATATTTTCAAGAGCGTTGGTTAACTGAAATTCGCCTTTATCGGTAATGTTGTTATCGAGCAGGTATTGCAGTTCGCTCTTTAGATAGTCGCCGTCTTTAAAATAATAAATGCCAATAATGGCGAGGTCACTGATAAAATCCTTCGGTTTTTCAACAAATTCAGCAATGTGGCCGCCCGCGTCAAGCTTCACCACGCCAAACTGGCTGGGATCCTCAATTTTCTGGACCCAAATCACACCTTCCTGTTCGGTATCCATCACAAAATCTGCTTTAAACAGCGTGTCTGCGAATGCCACTACTGTTTTACCTTTCACAGCGTCTTTCGCGCACATGATGGCGTGCGCCGTGCCGAGAGCAACTTCCTGGTAATAGATACTGCCTTTGGCGCCCTGGCTTTCGGCAACTTTTATAAGGTTGGCCTCAACTTCGGCGCCAAAGTCCGTTCCGATCACAAATGCAATTTCATTCACCTTTTGCCCGCAAACCCTGGTAATGTCTTCTACCAGGCGCTGCACGATGGCTTTGCCCGCCACAGGAATTAATGGTTTCGCCGTAGTTAAGGTGTGTGGGCGCATGCGCTTGCCCTTGCCTGCCATAGGAATAATAATTTGCATAGGTGTTTTATAATCCCACAAAAATAGTATAATTTAATGATGTTAATAGTGAAGATGGACGTTAAAAAATACTTTATTGCAATTGTTATTCCAGGGCCTGTATCCGCACAGATAGAAGAAATAAAACAGGAATTGTTTGAGCTGTATAATTTAAAGGGTGCTTTGCGGAGTCCCGCTCATATAACACTACACAGGCCCTTTGAATGGAAAGAACCGAATGAGCATCAACTGATTAAAAAGTTGCGGACATTTGAGTTCAACACAGCCTTTGAACTTGAACTGAAAGATTTTGATTTTTTTGAACCAAGGGTGATATATATCAATGTGATTCGGCAACAATTACTATATGATTTGCATGACTGTTTGAAACGTTTTGTGAAAAAGGAATTAGGCCTGCTCAATGAAGTGAATGACCTCAGGGGGTTTCATCCGCACATTACGGTTGCTTTCAGGGATTTAAAAAAGGCAAGGTTTTATGAGCTTCAGCAAAATTTCAGGTACAGACCATTTAAAGGTGAATTTACTTATGCTGGGTTTTCTTTGCTGAAGTTCGAAAAATCGTGGCAGGAACTTTGCTTTTTTAAAATCACAACAATATAATGTTTGTTACACCATAAAATGCCATTTCTGAGGGTACTTCCCTAGAATTTTGTTATTTAAATCAATTCTAAATAAGATAATTTCTCTGTAAACCATTGGAAACAAAGGCTTGCACAAACACCGTTTTGTTTAGAAAATAAAATGATGCTTCAAAACTTGATTCCCAATGATTTGCTTAATACATTTGACCTTGCAGTTTCAATCGCAAAAAGTTTTATAAAAACATTATGAGTAAAAAATCGGGTTTTTTGTCTTCGTCTATCGGAAAAAAAGTTGTTATGGGCCTCACAGGGCTCTTTTTAATTTCTTTCCTGGTAGTTCACTGTTTTATTAACAGTCTTATTTTTTTTAACGATGGTGGTTTAACCTTCAATACTGGCGCACATTTCATGGCCAGCAATTGGTTGATCCGCGCTTTCGAGTATGTGCTTTTTGCCGGGTTAATTTTGCACATGGTTCAGGCGCTTTTATTGACAATGGCAAACAACAAGGCAAGGCCTGTGGCTTATGCCAAATTTAACGGGGCAGCCAACTCGAGCTGGTACAGCCGCTCTATGGGTCTTTTGGGCACCTTATTGCTGATGTTTCTCATCATACACCTGGCGCATTTCTGGGTAAAATCAAGGTTTACCGGCCTGCCGGGCGAAGATGTAAACGGACATGAGAATTTGTACGCTGTGATGCAGGAAACCTTTACACATTTATGGGTTGTGGTGGTATATTGTTTAGCAATGGTTTCATTGGCTTATCACCTGTTGCATGGTTTCCAGTCTGCTTTTCAAACACTGGGACTCAACCACAAAAAATACACCCCGCTCGTTAAATCGTTGGGTGTTTGGTTTTCGATAATAATTTCTATCATTTTCGCGGCCATGCCTGTAACCATGTACCTGGGCATCATCAAGTAATTAATAATATCAAAATTGTAAATATTCAGTTATGGCTTCATCACCAAAATTAAACTCAAAAATCCCCGAAGGAAAATTAGAGGAGAAATGGACAAAATACCGCTCTACGGTGCATTTGGTAAACCCTGCAAATAAACGCAGCCTCGAGGTGCTTGTGGTAGGGTCGGGTTTGGCCGGAGCTTCAGCCGCAGCAACACTTGCCGAAATGGGATACAAAGTAAAAGTATTTTGTTTCCAGGATTCTCCCCGCCGGGCGCATAGCATTGCGGCGCAGGGCGGCGTGAACGCAGCCAAAAACTATCAGAACGATGGAGATAGTATTTACCGATTGTTTTACGATACCATTAAAGGCGGCGATTACCGTTCCCGCGAAGCCAATGTTCATCGCCTGGCAGAAGTGTCGGGAAATATCATTGATCAGTGTGTTGCACAGGGCGTTCCTTTTGCACGCGAGTACGGCGGCACCTTAAGTAACAGGTCGTTTGGCGGTACGCAGGTGCAAAGAACTTTTTATGCTGCAGGCCAAACCGGTCAGCAATTGTTATTGGGCGCATACAGTGCCTTGCAACGCCAGGTTGGTATGGGCGCGGTTCAACTGCTCGCGCGTCATGAAATGATGGATGTCGTGACTATTGACGGGAAAGCACGGGGGATCATTGTCCGTGACCTGATCACAGGCAAGCTTGAAAGACATTTCGGACACGCGGTTTTATTGTGTACAGGCGGATACGGCAATGTATTTTATCTCTCTACCAACGCCATGGGATGTAATGTTACCGCAGCCTGGAAAGCCCATAAACGTGGCGCATTTTTCGGGAATCCTTGTTATACACAGATTCATCCAACCTGTATCCCCGTTTCGGGAGATCACCAGTCTAAGCTTACGCTCATGTCGGAGTCGTTGCGCAACGACGGACGGATCTGGGTTCCTAAGAAGAAGGACGATAATCGCAGGGCCATTGATATACCAGAAGAAGAAAGGGATTATTATCTCGAGCGCAAGTATCCAGCGTTTGGAAACCTGGTGCCACGCGACGTTGCGAGCCGCGCAGCCAAAGAGCGCTGCGACGCCGGCTACGGGGTAGGCGCCAGCAAAATGGCCGTGTACCTTGATTTTGCAGCCAACACAGAGCGTTACGGTAAAATAGAAGCCAATAAAAAAAACATACACAACCCAACCAAAGAACAAGTTGTACAGCTGGGGAAAGATGTGATCAAGGAAAAATACGGGAACCTGTTTGACATGTATAAACAAATTACCGGTGAAGATCCGTATGAATTGCCTATGAGAATTTACCCGGCGGTACACTACACCATGGGCGGTTTGTGGGTTGATTATAATTTAATGACGACAGTGCCCGGCATGTATTCGCTTGGTGAAGCGAATTTCAGTGATCACGGCGCAAACCGTCTTGGTGCTTCTGCATTGATGCAGGGTTTGGCCGACGGATACTTTGTTGTGCCTTACACCATCGGGGATTACCTTTCGGAGGAGATCCGCACCAAGGCAATTCCAACCGACCACGCAGCTTTTGTGGAGGCCGAAACTAAAGTTCAGCAAATGATTGACAGGTTGTTTGCCATTAAAGGCACCAAATCGGTTGATAATTTTCATAAACGTTTGGGTAAAATTATGTGGGACAAATGTGGTATGGCCCGCAACGCCAAAGGCCTAACCGAGGCCATTGAAGAAATTAAAGCCCTGCGAGCAGAGTTCTGGAAAGACGTTCGCGTAACCGGAACGGCCAACGAATTTAATCCTGAACTGGAAAAAGCCATACGCGTTGCCGATTTTATTGAGCTCGGGGAATTGATGTGCTTGGATGCCTTAAACCGCAATGAAAGCTGTGGTGGACATTTCAGGGAGGAGTTTCAAACACCCGAAGGAGAAGCCCTTCGCGATGACGTCAATTTTTCATACGTCGCAGCCTGGGAGTATAAGGGCGAGAGCAGTTTTGAGCTGCACAAGGAAGAATTAAAATTTGAAAACATTAAAGTAGCCCAGAGAAACTACGCTTAAATCTTACATACTAAACTCCAATTACTACACATATGAGTCACGGGAATATGAACCTTACATTAAAGGTTTGGAAGCAGAAAAACAAAAACGAAAAAGGCCGTTTTGAAACCTACATGGCTAAAGGCATTTCGCCCGACATGAGTTTCTTAGAGATGTTTGACGTGGTTAACGAGCAGTTAATTACCGAAGGCAAGGAACCCATCGCATTCGACCACGATTGCCGCGAAGGAATATGTGGCATGTGCAGCATGTACATCAATGGCCGACCACATGGGCCAAAACAGGGCGTAACAACCTGCCAGTTACACATGCGCAGCTTTAAAGACGGCGATACGATAGTAGTTGAACCGTGGAGAAGTGCAGCTTTCCCGGTAATTAAAGACCTTGCAACTGACAGGTCTGCGTTTGACAGGATCATTGCCTCGGGCGGATTTGTATCTGTAAATACAGGTAACGCCAAAGACGCCAATAATATCTTAATTAACAAGCACGATGCCGACGAGGCTTTTAACGCCGCGGCCTGCATCTCTTGCGGTGCATGTGTTGCAGCCTGTAAAAATTCAAGTGCCATGTTGTTTGTTTCAGCCAAAGTTTCACAGTTGGCACTATTGCCTCAGGGTCAAATAGAAAGGAAAGAACGCGTGTTGAACATGGTGAAGCAAATGGACGAGGAAGGGTTTGGTAATTGCACCAATACCGGGGCCTGCGAGGCCGAATGCCCTAAGGGTATTTCTCTTGAAAACATTGCCCGCATGAACAGGGAATACCTGGGTGCCAGTTTTACCTGATTAAAATTCACGTCACAAAAAACCGTCAACCAAAAGGAAGACGGTTTTTTTATTTTTAAAACCTCTATGTTTTGCTTTTCGCAGCTTGATGGCTTTCACTAAAGCTCCGCCGCATACTTTCAATTTTTTTCGCGTGATGAGGTATTTTTGGAATAATGTCAATTAAAAAAAAACAAACACGGGATGTGCTTTCTTTGGACCGGGGAATTTTGAGGAATTCAGATTACATGCGCTCAAATAATTTCCCTGGTTTGCTTTTTATCAAATTACTAAACTCCAATTGCAAAAGAACCGCTGAGACTTTGCTGATGGGTAAGCCCGTGGCATAGCAAATTTCGTCCATGTGCACCGGTGTTTTTCCTGATAGCAGTTGCATGATCGTTTTTTCCTGCTCACTGAGGTTTAGTAACAAAGGAACCTGCATGGATTTGTTTTTGGGTTTATCTTCTTCTTGCCACTGCATGGCATATAATAAATCTGCCGCGTTTTCAATAAGGCCCGCCCTGTTCCTTTTGATGAGTCCATTGCAACCTTCTGCGAGCGCGTCGTTCGCCCTGCCGGGAAACGCGAAAACGTCCTTGTTGTAGCTATTGGCGATGGTGGCGGTGATCAGGCTGCCTCCCGTACGTTTGCTCTCTACAACAATGAGCGCGTCACAAAGTCCGGCAACTATCCTGTTTCTTTTAGGAAAATTAACCGCATCGGGATTGGTGCCGCTCATGAAATCAGTCAGCAGGCCTCCCTGAGCGATCATCCTTTTAGCGATCTTATCATGCGTTTGAGGATACATCCTGTCGAGGCCGTGGGCCAGTACTCCAACCGTATTGAGTTTATTTTCGAGCGCTGTTTTATGTGCGAGCACATCAATGCCGTAGGCCAGGCCACTAATTACCAAAATGTTCGATGCTGAGAGGTCACTGATCAGCTCCTCTGTTTTTTCGCGGCCATAGTCGCTGGGTCTGCGCGTGCCCACAACCGCAATAATTCGTTCGCTGTTTAAATCCGCGGAACCCTTGTAGTATAAAAGAACAGGGCCATCGCTGCAATATTTTAAACGGGCAGGATAGGCCTCATCTGTAAAAAACAGGGGCCGGATTTTATACTTCCGGATAAATTTTATTTCCTCCTCTGCGCGATCAAGAACACTTTTTCCTGCAACAATAGATTTGGCCAGACGATGGCCTATGCCCGGGATCTTCAACAGTGTGGCTTTTTTCTGTCTGAATATTTCACTTGCGCTGCCGCAATAAGCCAATAAATTTTTAGCGTTTACGTCACCTATGCCGTCAATCATGGTTAGGCCTACCTGGTAATGCAGTTCATGGTTCATTTATCCGTAAACAAATCTAAAAACCAGTGCAACTACACCTTGCTTTAATTTATAGCAAATAAAATAATTCTTACGTAGTTAAATTTTTGGAGGCAGAACGCGCTTTTTATTTGCTCAGCATCACAAAAGCACCCCAGAAAAAAGGTTGTTTATATTTTACCTTTAATTGTTTGATGGCATCAGAAAACGATTGCGCTTTGTTGCCGGTTTTGGCGTAATTGGTGTAAAAAAATGTCATTAATTGCATGGTGGCGTCATCGCTCACGCTCCACAGGCTCATAACAATGCTATTGGCGCCGGCAATGAGAAAAGCGCGTTGCAGACCGTAAACGCCCTCGCCCTGTTTTACGCTGCCAAGACCGGTTTCACAGGCGCTTAGTACAACCAGATCTGTTTTATCGAGGTTAAGACTCATGGCCTCGTATGCGGTTAAAACCCCATTTTCGCTGCTGGGAGAAGGATGAAAGTTTTCGTCAAAAACATTATCGCAGTTGGCAAGTAAAAGCCCGCTGCGTAAAAGAGGATTTTCTTTAGCTGCCGCAATATCAATGCCCAGCACTTTTGTGGTTTCCATCTGGCTGAGGTCTGCCAGAAAATAGCCGTGTGTGGCGATATGCAGTATACCCGGGGAGCTGAGCGATTTTACTTTCGCTTCGGTGGCGTTGGGTCCATAAAGCGCCGTTGTTTTGACCTTATAGGTAGACAAAAGTTTGGTAATATTTTTTACTTCCGCCTCAGTTCCCGGCAGTTGCGGTACTGTTTCGTTTTTACCGTAAAGGGGGTTACCGATTAAAAAAGCGTTAAGAGGTTTTGTTGCAGCGCTTTCTTTTTGTTTAAGGGCAATGATATCTTTTGTGTTACCTACAAATTGTATACTGTATTTATCAGCGAGATATTTACCAGTAACGTCTTTTAAGGCATTGATGCTTAGCTGGTGATAAGCACCATCGCACGAAACGTATAGCTTGCCAGCACCTGTCAGCTGTTCATCAATTGCTTTCCAGGTTGGCCCGTAGGCTTCGTTTTCAGGTTTTTGTGCTATGGTTTTTTCTCTGAAAACTTCAATGGCATTGTGGATAGTTTTTGAATCTCCGATTAGCACCTGCTTTATGCCATTGGGTGTAAGCACCAACGCTATATAAGAAACATTGCCGGTAAAACCATTCTTGTAGTCGTTTAGTTCTATGATCTCAACTGCGCTTTCATTGGCCTTTAGCTTTTTTTGAATAAGGTCAAAGGTAACAGGTTTTTCATCGGTGCCTTCCCTGAATAACGCGCTTTTTTGAGACAATTCCCTTTCTAGTTCGTCGGATCTTTTTTGAAGACTGTCCAGGTTTATTTTATCGGCCAATAGTTCCTCGTTACTTAACTGGTAAGCCTGGTTGAGGTGTTCCTTGGTCTCAAGCCATTGCATGTATGCAGCCTTAAGCGCCTCATCGGATCCCGACACGATCACGTTTCGTATTTTGGCTGAGTTGTTGAGCAGGAAACCTTTCGTGTTAATAACGGTATTGTAGAACATGGATAAAAGTTCGGGCTGAGCGTTGAAGTTTTGATTGGCAAAGGCGTAAAATCGTTGCAGGCGTGTATTTGTTTTTTCCCAATACAGCGTTTTTTCATTATCGTTCAGGCTATTGAAAAACGAATTGATGTATTGGAGCGTGTTATCAATTACAATTTTGTAATTGTTTTTAGCTTCTTCTAAGTTGTTATTTTGCCAGTGGGTTAACGCGAGATCTTCAAGCGCCTGAATGTAGTTGGGGTGATTTTCACCGTAAATCGACTTTTTGAGAGTTACTACCTCAACCCCCAGGCTGAGTGCCTCGGGCAGATTATTGGTATACCGGTAAAAATTAGCCAACTCCTGCTGTATGGCAAGGGTGGCCGGATTTTTTTCGCCCAATTTTCGTTTGTCGATAGAATAGGCACTTTTTAATAGGGCTTCTACATCCGATGTTTTGCCCATTTCCATATACAATTGCGCCAAGCCTTTTTTAAGATGAGCAAGGTCGGGATGCGACCCCAGTTTTTTTTCTTTTTGTTTTATGGCAATTAAATAAAGATCTTCTGAGTTGTTGTATTTTTTTTCGAAACGGTAAATGTTGGCCAGGTTAATTTGCAGTTTGATATAATTACTTGCGTTTTCTTTGAGAATGGTTGAGGCCTTTGAGATGCCGGCCAGCATATTCGCTTCAGCCTCCTTGAGTTTATTCATATCGAGGTAGGTCATGGCCAGGTTATTTAATACGAGCACCTCAGAAAGCACGTCATTTTGTTTTTTCGACAGTTCGAGCGCTCGCTTAAACTCGGCTTCTGCTTCGGTGTAGAACCCGTTTTCTTTTTTCAGAACGGCGTTGTTATTGATCGAGACTGTAAGCATGGTTTTGTTTTCGCTGCCTTCACGCAGTTTAAGTGCCAACTCTGAATAGGGTTTTGCCTTTACATACCTGCCCCACGACTGGTACAAAAGGCCCAGGTCGCTGAGTGTTTGAATATAATTCGGATTGCTGGTTGCGCCATCTTCTTCATAAATCAATTTAGCCAGCCTGAGATGTTGTTCGGCGAGATAATATTTATTGCCAGCCAACAAAAATTCACCATGCTTTAGTTGTGTGTAAGCCCTGTCTTCATTGGTTTTGCTTTCCCCGGCGGCGAGTTTGGCACCATTCAGCATAAAACCGTTAAAGGCGCTTCCCTTTTCATCCGCTTCAAAAAGGCCGCTGTTATCCAAAAAACAAATCGAATAATTAAAATTGCTTTCGTCATATTCTTTCTGTTGTTTTTCAAGTTTTTCTCTGGCCTTTTCCTTGACCTTGTCTTTCTTTTCCTCCATTTTATCTTTCAGCATAGAACCGATCCCCTGTGAAAAAAACCTGGAAGCAAAAAAAATAAAAACGGAAATAAAAAGATATTTTTTAAACATCTGAAATGGTGTTTGGCAGATTTAAAATTAACTAAAAATTTATTAAGCAATTCAGGCCCCCTCTTAAAGAAAATTTTTATATTTAGTCTTTCCAATAAACGCCTTATGAAATGGACATTAGGTTTGCTCCTTCTTTTATCAATCAATTGCGGATTATTAAGATCTCAGGACACTGTAAAGGTTGAAGCAGATATTCCAGAACAGAACGCTGAAAAAAACTACAACAGCGGGCTTTTGGAAATAGGTAAAAACAACTTTCAGGGTGCCATCGGACTTTTCTCGAAATGTATCAACCAAAAACCCGATTTTGAAAGCGCTTTTTGCAACAGGGCCGTAGCATACACCCGCTTAAAACAATATTCCGAAGCCTTGAAAGACATTAACAAAGCGATCAGCATCAACGCAAAAAATCCTGAGGCTTTTTTTAATAAGAACCTTATATTTTTTGGCATGCACCTTGCCGACAGCCAGGAGGTTGCACTTGATCATTGTCTGTCTTTAAAGCCCGGCCATCCAGAAGCGCTTTATTATAAAGGTGTTTTAAGTTTTGGAAACGGCGATTTTGAAAAGGCGATAGCATATTACTCGGGCGCGATCAACGCAAAACCAGATTTCGCTTACGCTTACAACGACAGGGCAAGCGTAAAAAAAGCCATAAAAGATTACGCCGGTGCCATAGCCGATTATGAAAAAGCACTGGCCATTGACAGATCGCTGGTTTTTGTTTACAATAACCTCGGAACGGCTTACAGGTTAAATAAAAACAGGGGCAAAGCCATAGAGGCGTATAGTATAGCGATAGAAAAGGATTCTTCGTACCTGATCGCCTTAAATAACAGGGGCGCTGCTTTTTTTGAAAGTGATGACTACAAAATGGCGGAAGCTGATTTTGAAAGTTTACTAAAAAGAGACCCCCAGAGTTCGTTCGCATATAATAATCTTGCCACCATCGCCCTTAAACAAAAAGAATATAAAAAAGCCAAAGAGATGTTTAGCAAGTCTATTCAACTGGACCCGGCCAATGGCCCCGCTTATTACAACCGTGGAATTGCCTCACAAATGCTTCACGACGAAGAAGGCAGTTGCGCGGATTGGAAAAAAGCCGTTGAGCTTGGGGTTGATGGAGCAAAAACTTTGATTAACACTTCCTGCCCAAACTAACTGCCTGACAACAGAATGAAAAATTTTTTACTCATCGTTTTAGCAATTTCCTGCGCGCATCTCTGTGCCCAGAATGTCACTTTTGAGAAAGCGAATTTCCCAGGTAGAAAAGAAGAATTCAGAGACGCGGTTAGAAAACTTGAAACCGGCACCGAGTTTTACACTACAGGCAGAAAAGAGTTTGATGAAACCCGGCGCGTTTATTACACAGAGCACAAATATTATCCGGTTAGTAACTACGACCACCAGAAAGCAGGATTAAAAGATTTTAAATATGCGATAAATCCATTGGGTGAAGCTCAGAAGTTTAATTCCAGCAATGCGGAACTTAACTACATGCTTGGTTTTATCTCATTTGTGGCCGATCCTTCAACAAAAGAAACACTCAGCTACTTTGAAGCCGCCAACTCGTTTGATCCAGAAGTCCAGGCCGACCTTCCATTCTGGCTCGCCTGGACTTATCAATTGAACAGCCGCTGGGACGACGCGATTACTTATTACCAAAAGTACCTGAATTTGCTTCAGGCCCAAAACAAAACCAACATAGGCGCCATACAGGACGTTTTAAAGAAAATGGAGGAATGCAAAACAGGCAAAAAACTAAGCGCCAAGCCAGAACGCGTTTTCGTTGATAATCTCGGACCAAACATCAACTCCGCGTTCCCCGATTACTGTCCCTCCATTTCGGCAGACGAAGAAACTATTTTCTTTACCGCCCGCAGACAAAACTCAACTGGTGGAAAAAAAGTCGAATATGACAACGGTTATTATGAGGACATATACTCGTCTAACAAAATAAACGGCAAATGGCAGCCCGCCAGACAACTATCGAAAACAGTGAATACCGAAATGCATGATGCTGCAGCCGGATTATCAACCGATGGGACTAAGCTTTTTATATACAGGAACTCGGGAAGCGATGGGGGCGATCTTTATGAAAGCGTTTTGTCGGGGTCTGACTGGGAAGTGCCGCAACATATGAACAGGAACATCAACACGGCCGCTCACGAATCGTGTGTAAGTCTTAGTTATGATGGTAAACGATTGTTTTTTATCAGCGACAAAACCTCAGGCCTTGGTGACCGCGATATTTATTACAGTGACCTGAACGCAAAAGGTGAATGGGGCCCCGCCAGGAACCTTGGCCCTGAAATCAATACCAAATATTCTGAGGACGCGGTGTTCATGCATCCTGATGGCGTTACGCTATATTTCAGCAGCAAAGGCCATAACGGCATGGGCGGTTACGATATTTTTAAAACCAGCTACACCGAAGGTAAATGGAAGACGCCTGAAAACCTCGGCTACCCGATCAATGGTCCTGACGATGATGTGTTTTTTGTTGTGGGTGGAAGCGGCAACCGGGCCTATTTTGCTTCGGCCAAACAAGGAGGTTATGGCGAAAAAGACATTTACAAAATTACCTTTCTTGGACCAGAAAAAGTGCCGCTTTTGAACACACAGGACCAGATCATAGCCGTGGTAGCCAGCCCGGTGAATAATTTAAAGACTGAAAATGCCATTGCCATTAAATCAGCCCGGCTTACCCTGCTAAAAGGCTATGTACGAGATTCTAAAACCAATGAAGCGCTTGAGGCATCAATTGACCTGATCGATAATGATAAAAATACTGTTGTAGCGACTTTTAAATCAAACAGCAGTACCGGCAAATACCTCGTTACTTTGCCAAGCGGGAAAAATTATGGGATCTCTGTAAAACGCGAAGGGTATCTTTTTCATTCTGAAAATTTTAATTTGCCCGTGAATACCGACTTCCAGGAATTTATCCAGGATATTGCCCTGAAGAAAATTGAAATTGGCAGCACCATTGTTTTAAGAAACATTTTTTTTGATTCCGATAAGGCTACAATCAAGTCCGAGTCGGTAAATGAGCTCGACCGGCTTATAAAACTGCTTAACGACAATCCTGGTCTGAAAATAGAGTTGGCCAGTCATACGGACGCTGACGGCGCCGCCGAATACAATATAAAACTGAGTGACAGCAGGTCGGCTTCTGTTGTTGAATATATTATCACCAAAGGAATCGCGGCCACACGAGTCGTGGCTAAAGGCTACGGAGAAACCAAACCCATTGCGCCAAATGACACACCTGCCGGTAAACAAAAAAACAGGAGAACGGAGTTTAAGATTTTAGAAAAATAGATCTTAATGGAAAGAAGCTCAGCAAGTGTAAAACCGGTCGTTAGTGACAAAGCGGCTTTTTGCCTTTTGGTTTTTTTTACAATTGTTGTTACAGGCGCAACTGTGCTCAATCATTATTTCTTCCGGTCATACGCCTTTGATTTTGCGGTTTATAATTTCGCGTTTTTCGACTACGCCCACTTCAATATCAGCCCCTGTCCGGTTTACCTTTTCACTTATAACGTAACATTTTTGCAGGATCATTTTTCGCTCACGCTGATGCTTCTATCGCCACTTTACTGGCTGTTGTCAGGTTTAACCGGCACGTATACCCTTCTGATTTTACAGGGCATTATTGTTTCGGCAGGGGGTTGGGCAAGCTACCGTTTAATTTTATTTAAAACAGAAAACCGAAAACTTGCCATGCTGGTTCTGTTGTATTATTTTATTATTCTTGGCAGGTTAACGGCTGTTGCCGCAGATTGTAACCTTGCTATTATAGGTTCGGCGGTAGTACCTGTTTTTTTGTATTATTTTGAAAGAAACAAATTTATACCGGCCATTGTTTGCTTTTTGTTTCTGATCTTCAACCGCGAAGATTTTTGTTTGTGGCTTATTTTTATTTGCGCTTTTTTAATGTTATGGCACAGAAAAGAAAGAGTAAAACTGAAATTTTCGGTCTTGTTATTTTTTTTGTCGGTGTTGTTGTCGGTGTTGATTTTTAAATTCTTCATTCCTTCGCTCGAGGATGAAAATAAAAAATACTCACTGTTTAATTTCACGGCGCTCGGCGTAACGGCTCCCGATGCTTTGTTATTCATGCTTAAACACCCTCTTGAAGCGTTAAGGCTGTTGTTCGTTAATCATTCAGGATCCAACTATTACGATGGCATTAAGTCAGAATTTTATATTGTTTTATTGTTATCTGGAGGAGTTGTCTTGTTTTTGCGTCCCTTGTTTTTAATCCCTTTTTTGCCGCTTATTGCAAAAAAAATGTATAACGATGTGCCTATTCGCTGGGGAATAGAATCTTATTATTCCGTTGAGGTCATTTCAATTCTACCTGTACTTGTATTTTTAATTATTGCCGGGTTAAAAAACGAAAAATTAAAACTTTTATTGGCTTCACTTGTATGCGTAAGTACCTTATGCGTGACTTTAGCGAAACTTACCAGGTCTTCTGAGGATCATATCGCGCTATTGGGCGATGTGCAAAAAACAAATATTTTGAGTGCAGACTTTTTCCGTTCGTACTACGACGTAGACGAAATTTATGAAACAATGAAACTGGTACCCGACAGCGCTATAGTATCGGCTTCGGGTAAACTTTCCAGCCACCTCGCTTTTCGCAAAAGACTTTACTTTTTCCCGAGAATCGACAACGCGGATTATATTTTATTGCTGAAAAAGAACGACAACTGGCCTATTTCACAGGAGCGTGCAGACACCACCGTGAGTTACCTGCTCAAATATAACTGGGAGGTGATGTCTGAAAAAAAAGACATCATTTGCCTGCGCAATACCCATATTATAAAGCAAGATGTTTCGAACTGATTTTTTGGCCGTAAAAAAGCGTGGCCGCCGTATCAAAAGCCGATGGTTGATCGGTGGTATAGAATACTATCCTGCCTTGTTTACTGCATTTTTTTTCAAGGTCGGGGTGTCGCAGCAAATAGTCTGTTAAACTTTTCGCAACAATGGCACCCTGCGACAATAATTGCACCTGTTCGGGCAAGTACTCTTTTATCTGGTTAATAATGAGGGGATAATGCGTGCAGCCTAAAATGATGGCGTCGATTTTTTCCTGTTGCCGCATCAATTGCTGTACATGTTTTTTAATAAAGAAGTCGGCGCCTTCATTTTGATACTCATTGTTTTCAATCAGCGGCACCCACATAGGACAAGCCTCCTGGTATACTTGCAGGTCAGGAAAAAATTTCTCTATTTCTACAAGGTAAGAACCCGAACTAATTGTTCCAGGTGTTCCAAGCACACCAACATGCCCTGTTTTGCTGTATTGGCCGACAATTTCGGTAGTGGGTCTTATAACACCAAGCACCCTTTTGTGAGCGCCAAATTTTATCAGGTCTTTTTGTTGAATGGTTCTGAGTGCTTTGGCAGATGCCGTATTGCAGGCCAGCACTATGAGTTCACACCCCATGTCAAACAGGTGGGTAACACATTCGAGCGTATATTCATACACGGTTTCGAAGCTGCGGGAACCATAGGGCGCGCGCGCATTATCACCGAGGTACAAGTAGTCGTATTTGGGTAATTGCTGCCTTATTTCCTTTAAAACGGTGAGTCCTCCAAAACCGCTGTCGAAGATCCCGATCGGGTAATATGCATTTTGAGTATCCAAACTTCAGAACCACAAATCTAAGCAAAGATTAAACTCATTGCGGCGGTTTACCAATTTATTTCCTCTTTTAAAGATCAAATTGTCAGATTCAAGGATTCTCCATTCAGCGCTGAGACTTACGGTTTTTTGAGGAGTAAAGTCAATACCAAGTGTAGTACCCCGGATGTAATTTCCAATATCCAGGTTGCCGGTTAAAATCTGGTTGGGGTCAGAGAAATTCTCCACCCTTCCGTAGGCCCAGAGTTTTTTAAGAAAACGGTATTTGGCAACCAAAAGGGCTCCCCACAGCGAAGCAGGTTTCAGTGAATCTGATTTCAGTGAATTTTGCTGGATACCGTAATTGACGTCCATGCCGATTACAATTTTATCGTAGGTGAGTGTGGAGTAGAAATTATTGTAATATCGCTGGTGTTTGGTCTTCGTGTCATCCGGCGATTCGTCGCAGGTAAGAAAATTGTAAGTAAGCGATAAGTGGCTTGTGGGATTGTAGATGGTGGTAAATGCCAAAGCCTTGTTCCTGTTATTGTCGAGGTATTCGTTGTAACCATTAAATACGCATGCCTGCAGAGTGAGTTTAGAATTTACCAGATAAGATAATTTTGCGCCGCTCAAGAAATAGGGATCATAAAAATTCATCACCGACATGCTGGAGGCAATATTTTCGCGTGGCTGAAAACTTTCGATGCCAATGTGTGTTTTAAAGAATCCCACATCCAGCCACACATTTTTAATCAACCTGAACCCTCCGTTTGCTTCCTGAATAAGGTTGAATGTTTTTGGCCAGGAACTTTCGGGCACATCGCCATAATGCAAAATAATATTGCCCCTCATGTTTTTATTTTTATAAGCCAGGCTTATCAGTGCCATGTTCAGTGAGAATTCATCTTTTCTAGGTTCTAAAGTGGGAAAAAGTACAAAACCATTGTATAAGTTGTCGTCGTCGTTGTTAGCGAAATAAGAAGAAATATAACCGCCTATTTTTAACTCGGGCTCAGAAGGCGTTTCATTTGTGGCAAAACGGCTGCGGTTAAAGGTGATGTCGGTGTCGGAATGAAGCCTGATATTTTGAGGGAAGTTGTGTTTGGTGTGAAAAAGGTCAAATTTCTGAGCATGAATAAACATACAATAGCACAAAAAAAGAGCAATACACAGCGATTTTTTCATTATTTTAAGATATTCATGGATAAAAACACACAATAAATGGGCTAAATTTACGTTTAACTAGATTCTTTTGCTAAAAAACACGGTTTTATATCTTATCTGCCTGTCATTTTTAACGGGTGCGGCCCAAAGCAGGCAGCGGAACTTTATTCAGAGGGAAGTTGGCTTTTTTGGCGGAGGGTGTTATTATTTGGGCGATATCAACCCGCGCATCCATTTTCTGGCGTCTAAGCCTGCAGCGGGCATTTTTTTCAGGTATGAGAACAATTACAGGTACGCCTTTAGATTCGGGTTCAATTACGGCGCTGTTAGTGGCAGCGACACGCAGAGTGACGAGGATGACCAAAAGGAAAGAAACCTAAGTTTTAAAAGCCAGATTTTTGAACTCAGCTCAGTGGCGGAGTTTAATTTCTTTGATTATAGAATTGGACACGACAAATACCGTTTTACCATGTTTCTATTTGCGGGGCTCGGTTGTTTTTATTTTAATCCTAAGGCCGATCTTGGGGGCGGGTACGAGGCCTTAAGAAATTATAAGACTGAAGCTCAGTCCAAAAAGTATTCCCGCGTTCAGGTGAATATCCCATTCGGTGTTGGTTTTAAATGGAACATTGGTAGTAAATGCGGACTCGGCATTGAGTGGGGACCGAGAAGAACTTTTACTGATTACCTGGACGATGTGAGTGGCACTTACCCGGTGGTGCTGAGCGATCAGTCTAATTTTACCGATCGCACCATTAATAACTCTGCCCGACCCGGCAGCATGCGTGGCAATCCCAGCACACGTGACTGGTATTTTTATTATGGCATCAATCTGAGTATAAAACTGCGTGAGTTTCATAAGCAATGCCATACAAGCGGTATGTAAGCTAGTTATCCAGCGTCGAGGGTCAACCGTTACCGCGCCACAAAGTAAATTTAAAAACCAAAAATTCTCTTTACACCTTAACAATGTCACCGCTTTTGTGGTATAAAAGTTCATATTGATTAAAGTTTTGTTAGTGTTTCAGTAATCCTGCAAGCGCCTGCTTACGGTTACTTTGTAAAAATTATAAACAAAATTTCGAATCATGAAAAAAACTTTACAATCAATACTGATTGGTTTGGCTGTGAGCCAATCGGTGAGTACAGTCTTGGCACAAACGATTACCACTGGACCAAGCAGTTCTCAATCTCCGTATCTATTACCAGTCGCTCCAGGATATTCAATTACTTCTATTCTAACAGCAGGACAGGCTATCGGTAACTACACCGCATCTGGTTTATTCGACGGGGCAGGTGCCTACGACAACAATGATGGTACTTTTACAATGTTGATTAACCATGAATTTGGAAACGGTGTTGGGGCCACTCACGCACATGGACAAGCTGGTGCTTTTGTTTCAAAATGGATCATCAATAAAAACACCCTGGCGGTTGTTAGCGGCGCCGATCTTATTCAAAATGTGAACTTGTGGAATTCAAGCACTAGCACTTACTCTTTATACAACACAGCCAATACTTCTTCATTAACAAACATGGGAAGGTTTTGCTCTGGAGACCTTCCGGCGGTATCAGCATTTTACAACAGCTACACAGGAAAAGGAACACAAGAGCGTATTTTTATGAACGGCGAGGAAACCGGCAATGAGGGCAGGGCTTTCGCGCACATAGTAACCGGACCAAATGCTGGCACATCCTATCAACTTCCCTTTCTGGGAAGGTGTTCATTTGAAAATTGTGTCGCTAATCCAAGAAGAAGCGATAAAACTATTGTTGCCGGCTTTGATGATACGACTCCAGGACAAGTTTATATTTATGTTGGTAACAAGTCTGCAAGTGGCAATGAAATAACAAAAGCTGGATTAAGCGGTGGTATACTTTACGGAGTTGCTGTATCGGGCGTGGTGTTTGAAGCTCCGGTGCTAAATATTACTGCAAATACATCATTTTCTCTTATTCCAGTACCAAATGTTGCTTCAATAACCGGTGCCTCTCAACAAACCCTGTGTGCTTCTTTAGGAATCACAGAATTCCTGCGCCCTGAAGATGGTGCCTGGGATCCTTCTAATCCAAGGGACCTTTATTTTGCCACAACGCATAGTTTTAACAACCCAAGTCGTTTGTGGAGACTACGTTTTACTGACATAGAAAACCCTCAGTTGGGTGGAACTATCACCGCGGTGCTTGATGGAACCGAGGGTCAGCAAATGCTTGATAATTTTGGCATTGACAACTCAGGGCATATCATTTTACAGGAAGACGTTGGTAACCAAGCGCACCTTGGTAAAATGTGGGAATACACCATCTCAACTGATGCGTTTGTTCAAATCGCAACGCATGATGCTAACCGCTTTATAACCGGCGCGTCAAATTTTTTGACGCAGGATGAAGAAGCTTCAGGTATTTTTGACGCACAGTCAATCCTTGGACCTGGTAAATTTCTTTTTGTGGATCAGGCACACTATGCCATTCCTTCACCTGTTGTTGAAGGTGGTCAGATTCTTTTATTGGAAAGTGCCAATACTGCGTCTTCAAATCCTGAAATTAACTTACAGGGAAATTCGGTAAACATACCTGCAGGCAATACCGGCATCAGCTTAAGCGACAATACAGATTTTGGAACTCTGAACACCGGCATGATGCAAACAAAGACCTTTAACATTCAAAATACTGGAACTGGACCACTAGTGCTCAGCAGCATAGATATTTCAGGAACCAGTGCCGGTGACTTTATTATTTTAAACCCACCAACATACCCACTGACCATCGCTGCAGGCGCTTCTCAAACAATTGCTGTGCGATTTACTCCGGCATTATTGGGTACCCGCAGCGCAACCATCAACCTTAACAACAACGATTACAGTGAATCGCTTTATGATTTTGCTGTGAGAGGTGTAGGCGCAGCTCCTGAAATTAACATCCAGGGTAACAGCACAACTATTCCTGATGGCAATGCTACAACCAGCACAGCTAACAACACTGATTTTGGATCGGCATTTACAAATAACGCCGTTACAAAAACCTTTGCAATACAAAATACTGGTACTGGTACACTTACTGTGTCGGGCATTGTGATGTCGGGTGCCAATGCATCAGAGTTCACTCTGATCACTCCTCCTGCCTTTCCGTTGACACTTGCTGCAAACGGTTCACAAAACATCACCGTTCAGTTCTTACCAACGGCGGTTGGCACACGCTCAGCAATGGTTAATGTTAACAGCGATGATGCGGATGAAAGCGCATATGATTTCAAAATCCAGGGCTCAGGCATGATGGATGTTGGCATTAATACCATAAACAAAAATGTGTCTTTTGTGAATCTGTACCCTAATCCTGCAAAAGATGAAGCCATCGTAACTGTTTCTTTGGAAAAGGCTCAACATGTAACAGTGAGTGTAATTGACATACTTGGAAAAGTAGTTAGTTCAGTTGTTGAAAAAGATTTTGCCGCAGGCGACAACCAAATGAACTTAAATACCAACGACCTTAAAAATGGTGTTTATTTCGTACAGGTAAATGCAGGTGACAAAACCGATAAAATTAAAATGATCGTTAAGCACTAGCGAATCTCCAAAGCTTAATTAAGATAAACCAGGCGCGTTTTTCGCGCCTGGTTTTTTCAGTTTGAAAGACAGGGGCGGAAATGACCAAAATGAGAAATAAAGAAACAATATTGCTGGTTTTTATAGTTGTTTTCTGTGTTTCGGTTTCTTTTAAAAGAAACAGCGAGCCCAAAAATTATGTAGCACATTACAATATTCAACTCCAGGAGTTTAACAAAAGCCAACTGGACTTACTGTCTTGTATAGAAAAAAATAAACTAAAATCACCGGAGGATATTGAACAAATTCGCGAGCAAATCAACTCATCCCGCGACAAGTTGAAAGGGCTGGATTTTTGGTTGCGCTATCTGGAACCCATTTCGTATAAACAAATCAATGGCCCATTGCCGGTAGAATGGGAAACAGAGGCATTTGAAAAATTTGAGGCCCCATACAAACGCGAAGGAGCCGGCCTCACGCTTGCCACTTTGTATTTAGATGAAGAACAGCCAAACAAAGAAGTACTGATGGGCCTGATTAAATCATCAATAAGGGCTGCCGGGGTTTATGCGGCAGATTCAATTACAAAAGAATTAAATACACCCGATCATTTTTATTTATGCAACAGGCTTTTTTTATTAAACCTTGCCGCCATTTATACCACAGGATTTGAATGTCCTGACACTACCAGGATTATTTCTGAATTAAAAGGGATGCTTACCAAAACCTACACCACCTACACTACTTTTAACGAAAGTTTTCCAAATACCGCCCTTCCCGATAATTACCTGGAGCATTATAGGAAGGCTGTGGCATTCGTGAGCGGGCAAAACAACAATTACCTGCAGTTCGATCATTTTACTTTTATAAAAGACTATGTGAACCCTCTTTTTTCACTCAATCAAAAATTAATTAAAGACTATAAGGTCATCAGCAGGAGTCATGTTGATTATTCACTCAATAAAAACAGCGCATCCATTTTCAGTAAAGACCTTTACCGGGCACAAAATGCCAAAGGCATTTATATGCGGGTGTACGATAAGGATATTTTGTTTGAGATAGAAAAAATAGGAAAACTCCTTTTCTATGACCCGATTCTTTCCGGAAACAATTTAAGGAGCTGCGCTTCCTGCCATAACCCAAACCAGTACTTCACAGATACAACAAAAACCACCGCGTTGCACTTTGATGGAAAAAACAGTCTGCCAAGAAACTCGCCTTCATTGATCAATGCAGAGTATAATCACCTCCTGATGCTTGATGGAAAACACATTTCACTACAGAACCAGGCTAAAGATGTGATCACCAATGTTTCAGAGATGGCTTGCGCCGGGGAAGATGTTCTTAAAAAGGTCCTGAGTTGTGGGGAATACAAAACGGCGTTTAAAAAATTCTTAAAATTCACACCGCAGGAAAAGGAGATCACCCTCGAACATGTTACGTCCGCGCTTACGGTTTATTACAGCAAATTCAGCCACTACTATTCTGCCTTTGACAGATCGATGAATGAATCCCAAACCCTAAGTGCAGAAGCTACCAGTGGATTTAATGTGTTTATGGGAAAAGCGCAATGCGCCACCTGTCATTTTGTACCGCAGTTTAACGGCGTTAAACCGCCTTACGTGAGCTCCGAGTTTGAAGTAATTGGCGTGCCTGCTGATAGTAGCTTTAAACAACTAAGCAAGGATAAAGGAAGACACGGCATCAATCCTGCCTCCGAAACCGCAAATGCGTTCAGGACAGGGTCGGTAAGAAATGCCGACAAAACCAAACCTTATATGCACAATGGTAGTTTTACAGACTTGAACCAGGTGATTAATTTTTATGATGCGGGCGGTGGGACCGGCAGGGGTTTGAAAATCGAGAACCAGACATTGTCAGGCGATTCGCTTCACTTAACAAAGAAAGACAAAAAAGACCTCCTGGCATTTATTAAGTCGTTGAATGAAGACATAGCGTTTGAAAAGCCACCGGAACAGTTACCAGAATCAAAAATTAAATCATTAAACAAACGCAAAGTAGGCGGAGAATATTAGAATGAAAGCCAAAAATAAAATTTGTACTTTTTTCACGGGCCTAATTATGTTAGTTGCCTGTACCTCACAAAAAGAAGCGGCCTATGAGTTGCCCGATGTCATGTTGCCTCACGTAAAAGTGGAGTACGAAAAACGCTGCGCAAAAGGAAAGATCCTGTACGATCTCAACTGTGCAAAATGCCACAATACAAAAAAGGGAAGAAAAGAGATCATTCCGGATTTTAAACCCGAACAATTGCTTGGGTATACCATTCGTGTTTCGAATGCGCAACATGAAATAAACATGCCTGATTCCCTGGTTACAGAAGAGGAGCTAGGGATTATCATGACTTTTTTAATTTATAAAAAAAAGAACCCGGTTCATAGCGCTAAAAGGTAACTAGGTGCTTACCCTGTGCAACCAATAAAAACCGACTGTGGCAAAAAGGGTAATTAGCCCCATTACAATAAACAGCACTTCAAAGCTGCTGCCGTCAACAATACGTGAACAGAAAAACGGGCCAAGGGTTTGTGCAACGCCCCAGGCCATGGTATAAAGTGCGGCGTATTGTCCCCGGTTTTTTTCATTGGATCGTTGGGTCCAGAAGGTATTCATAAAAGGCATGGCAGCAATTTCACCGATGGTAATCAGGGCGATCATAATCAGGGTAACGGTTTTGGCATTGCCGGGAATCAAAAGTGAAAAATAAGATAGCGCACAGATAAACGTGCCCCAAACAATGTATAGGGTATACTTGTTCTTTTTCTCAAGGTAATAGATCATCACCATTTCAAGACCAACAATAAAAATACCGTTGAGCGCCATGATGAAGCCAATGTATCGCTCGCTCAAATGTAAATTGTCTCTGAAGTAGTTGGGAATAGTTGTAAATAGCTGAAAGAAACAAAAAGCAAACAACATCACCAGGAAGATAAACCATAGGTAGGTATTATCATGGTAAGCCGACAGGACTTTATTGCTGCCTGGCTTCTGCTCGTGCTTTGGTGTGAGTCTGGTTTTTGGATTTAAATAAATAAACAAAAGGAAGGCAGCACCTATGTTAGTGAATCCATCTACCCAGAACAACAATTCATAATTATAGGAGGCAATTATGCCGCCGATAGATGAGCCCACCGCCCATCCCAAATTGATAGCTAGCCGGTTCAAGGAATAAGAGCGGGTTCGGTTTTCGGGTTTGCTGTAAATGGCGATAGCCGTTGAATTGGCTGGCCTGAACGCTTCATTAACAAGGCTGAGCAAAAAAGTACAAACGCAGATCAATGGGTAAGACTTAACCTGGCCCAATACCACGAACATGACGCCGCCGAAAAAAAGAGTAAAGAGCTGCACCTTATAAAACCCGATGAGGTCTGAGATCTTTCCGCCAAAATAAGCACCAATTACCGCCCCAAGCCCGAACAAACCCATCACCAGCCCGGCGTCACTCAGCGACCGGTGCATGTAATTGCTGGTGAGGTAAAGTGTCATGAAAGGCACTACCATAGTACCGCTTCTGTTGATGAGCATGATCAATGACAACAACCAGGTTTCCTTCGATAATCCTGTGAAAGAGGTTCTGTATAGGGCGATGGTACGGTCTAACATAAATTTCCAGCGGGTGTGGATAATACGAAAAGATACGAAATAAAGTTAATTCTGCTGAGGGTCGGTTCTTGGATAAAAGCACCCATTGAACAACTGAGTTATATGAGATACTTACGGGTTAAGGCTGTAAGTTCTTTTTGAAGCGAATGTGTTTTATCGTTAACATACCATTTTTGTATCAACAAAGATTTTTCTTCATATGGAGTTCCTTTTTCCTTATGGTCCTGCGCCAGGCGCTGAACTTCTCCGGGTCGCGGGCCCCAGGTAAAAACTTCTTCGCGGCTGATGCTCTTTATACAAATGAGTTTGGGAATGGCCCTGCTGCCACCTGTGAGGTATTGATCCATTGTCTCTGGATTTTCGTCACGCAACAATAAACGTAAATGAATATGGGGACAAACTTTTTCGATTGCCGCCATTACCGGCAGGTTTTGTGCAGCATCGCCACACCAACCCTCGGTTAATACCAACCAGGTATAATCTGAATTAACCGCCTGAAGCGCTTCTAACAATTCATGATTTATACTCACGGTTTTATCAAGGCGTTGCATGCGCTGCAGGTTTAGTTTGGCATAGTTGAGGTAGGCTTCGTTTTGCAGGGCCCCGGTTGTTTTACCACGTGAAAAAAGATCTTCCAGTAAATCGCGGTACTGCTTGTAGTTCATGGCGCGGTCTAGTTCCGTCTGTGTAATCATTGTTTTCCTTTTATAATTTCGTCGACGATTGCAGGATCGAGCAAAGTGGAGGTGTCGCCTAAATTAGAAAGTTCTCCTTCGGCGATTTTTCGTAAAATCCGCCGCATGATTTTGCCGCTGCGTGTTTTAGGGAGGCCCGACACCAGCTGGATCTTATCAGGTTTTGCAATAGGGCCTATAATTCGTGTGACGCTTTCGGCGATTTCTTTTTTTATCAAATCATGAGATTTGTCGGTTTTGGCAACGATGCAGAATGCGTAAATGCCCTGGCCTTTAATGTCTTGCGGGTAGCCTACCACGGCGGTTTCAACGACGTCGGCCTGTTCATTAACTGCGCTTTCAACTTCAGCCGTTCCAATGCGGTGGCCGCTCACATTCATCACGTCGTCCACACGGCCGGTGATCCTGTAATAGCCATCTTCGTCGCGCTTGCAACCGTCGCCTGTAAAATAAAGACCTTTGTATGTTGTAAAGTAGGCCTGCCGGCATCTTTCATGGTCGCCGTAAGTGGTCCTGATAATGGAGGGCCATGGAAATCGGAGGCATAAGTTTCCAGAAACGTTATTGCCTTTTAATTCTACGCCTTTTTCGTCGACGATCACTGGTTGTACTCCCGGCAAAGGAAGCGAGGCGAAGCCTGGTTTTAATTTCGTAATTCCCGCCAGCGCCGAGATCAGGATGCCGCCAGTTTCGGTTTGCCACCAGGTATCCACTACAGGACACTTTTCCTTGCCTATGTTTTTGTAATACCATTGCCAGGCCTCTTCGTTGATGGGTTCTCCTACGCTGCCCAAAACTCTCAGGCTATTGAGGCGGTACGGCTTTACAAATTCCGGACCGGCTGCTTCCAGGGCCCTGATAGCGGTAGGTGCAGTGTAAAATATGTTAACCTGGTGTTTGTCTACCACCTGCCAGAAGCGGCCGCTGTCCGGGTAGTTTGGTATTCCTTCAAAAATAACGGTGCTGGCACCGCATAACAAGGGTCCATAAGTAATGTAGGAGTGGCCGGTTATCCACCCCACATCGGCCGTGCACCAATATACATCGCCTTCATTGTACTGAAAAACATTTTGAAACGTGTAGGCAGTATACACCATATAACCACCGCAACTATGTACAACGCCTTTAGGCTTGCCTGTGCTGCCCGAGGTGTAAAGAATAAAAAGAGGGTCTTCACTGTCCATGCACTCTGGCTCGCAAACGGCTGGCTGTTGCGCGCATTCGGCCAACCAGTTAAAATCCCTGTCAGCCTGCATGTTCACAGCCTGACCGGTTCGCTGATAAACCAAAACTCTGTTTACAGAAGGACAGTTTTTTAAAGCTTCATCGACCGTGGCCTTCATGGCGATCTGTTTATTGCCGCGATAGGCGCCGTCGCTCGTGAGCACCACTTTGCAAAGACTGTCGTTGATGCGGTCTTGTATCGCCTGCGCGCTAAACCCACCAAACACGACCGAGTGTACGGCCCCAATTCGGGCGCAGGCAAGCATTGCATAAACCGCTTCAGGCACCATTGGTAAATAAACGCACACCCGGTCTCCTTTTTTAACGCCAAAGTCTTTTAAAACATTGGCCAGCCGGTTTACTTCTTCAGAGAGTTCACGGTAAGAAATCTTTCTTACTTTATCGCCGGGCTCATTGGGCTCCCAGATAAACGCCAGGTCGTTCGATTTTGTTGTTAGGTGCCTGTCTATGCAGTTTTCTGTAATGTTTAATTTGCCGTTGATGAACCACTTCACAAGAGGGTCTTTAAAATTCCACTCCAGCACACGCTCCCATTTTTTTTGCCATTTAAATGCATCTGCAATGCCCGACCAGAATGCTTCAGGATTTTCAACGCTGCTGTCGTATGCTATTTTATATTCTTCGAAAGTCCTTATTCTCATGGATCACAGAAATTTAAATTGAAAGTCGCGGAGACCAGCCTTTTCAAAAATAACATAAAATTTTTTGACCTGAAATAAAAATCCGCGCCCGTTGAAGAACGCTATCAACCGGCCATTTTTAAGTTAATTTAATTGTTAATAAACATTTCGGCGCTGTAGGAATGCGGGGATACTATTTTATAATTTTAAAACATGAAGAAACCATTTCAGATTTTTTATATTGTCCTCGTAGTTGTACTCTCTTCTTGCTTACCGGCAAGGTTAACAGAAGAAGCCAAAGCTAAACTGGCCACCTGCGAAACAGAATTAGCCAATCTCAAAAAAGCCTGCCAGGAAAATGAGGCCAAACTGGCAGAATTAAAAGATCAGTCGGCGAAGGACCAAAAGGCACTCGACGGGTTGCGCAAGGACACCACTATTACCGGCAACAGCTTCAGGAACCTCACCTCCAAATATGATAAATTAAACACCGTTAACGAACAGTTAATGGAAAGGTTGAATAAACTCCTTACCGGTAGCACCAACGATAATGTGAAGCTGAGCGGCGACCTGCAAACCACCCAGGAACAGCTATTGAAGAAACAGGATGAACTTAAGTCACTTGAAACAAAGTTAAACATGCAAAAACAAGATCTCGATAACCTTGGCCTGGAGCTTAAAAAACGCGAAGCCCGTGTTAACGAACTGGAAGATATACTGCGAAAAAAAGACCAGGCTGCCGCCGACCTGAGAAAAAAACTAAGCGATGCGCTATTTAACTTCGAGAACAAAGGCTTGACCATTACCCAGAAGAACGGCAAAGTGTATGTAAGCATGGATGAAAGCCTTTTGTTTGCAAGCGGCAAAACAGCCGTTGAAACCAAAGGCATTGAAGCCCTGAAAAATGTGGCACGGGTGCTTGAGCAAAATGCTGATATTAATGTTGTTGTTGAAGGTCACACCGACGATGTGCCCATGAAAGGCGCAGGGGAAATAAAAGACAACTGGGACTTGAGCGTGATGCGCGCCACATCGGTTACCAAGATCATGCTCGGCAATGCAAAAATTGACCCAAAAAGAATCACCTCAGCGGGGCGGGGCGAGTTTTTTCCATTGGATCCGGCAAAGACGCCTGAAGCCAGGAAGAAAAACCGCAGAACAGAGATTATTTTAACACCGAAACTTGATGAACTTTTAAAAGTACTTGGAGACAATAATTAATAAATAAAAGTCGCAGTGGTTTGGCATCAAGAAATGTAATCTGACGCTATATGCCCGACTGACGCAAGCCTCAATTTAAAAACCCAATTAAAAAAAGGAAAACAAATGTCATTCGTAAAAGAGTTTAAAGAATTTGCCATGAAGGGCAACCTGGTGGACCTGGCAGTAGGTTTCGTAATGGGAGCCGCATTTACAAAAATCACCACAGCATTTATTAATGGCATGGTGATGCCCCTGGTAGGGATGATCCAGGGCAAAGATTTTAATGAGTGGACATGGGAACTAAAGCCGGCCCAGTTTGCACCTGATGGCAAAGAGATAGCGGCCGCGGTGACGGTAAAATATGGCACGTTTATTACTGTTACCATTGAATTTATTATTGTTGCGCTCGTTATGTTTATCCTCATCAAGGCCATCAACAAAATGAAGAAAAAGGAAGAGGCCGCACCCACAGCGCCCACAGAGTTGAGTCTCCAGGAAAAGCTGTTAATTGAGATCAGGGATGCGTTAAAAAAGTAGGATGTCCGGCTTTAGGGCCTAAAAGTCATAAAATCTAAAGATTTTGTTGTCAAAAATTTTACACTGACTCTTCAGAAAAAATAAAATTTTTTTTCGCCGAACATTAAGGCTTTCTTTATTGCTTGCCTTTTTTATCAAGTTTGCCGCAAATTATTTAGTTTTTGAGCAACCTTGCAGAGTGCCGCGAAGTGATCCAAAAAACTAAGGAGTCAACTTATTATTAACATTAACTTAACACCGTAAAGCTATTAAACAAATAGTTTTGCAACAAAAACAACATATGTTTGGATTAGATACCACCTTAACTGTTCTTTTGATTATCTGTTTATTTTGCGCCTGCTTTTTTGAATTCATCAACGGCTTTCATGATACAGCAAACGCGGTAGCAACTGTTATTTACACCAATTCGTTAAAGCCAACGGTAGCCGTTGTTTACAGCGGTCTCCTGAATTTTCTGGGGGTAATGCTTGGCGGCATCACGGTAGCCATGGGAATTGTAAACCTGTTGCCAGTAGATGTATTAATAGACGCAGATCCTTATCATGGAGTGGCAATGATTCTTGCACTGTTGCTTAGTGCCATCATCTGGAATTTTGGCACCTGGTATTTTGGTATTCCATCATCAAGTTCACATACGCTCATCGGTTCGATTTTGGGGATTGGGATCGCTTTTTATTTTTTACCAGGAAACGTGAGCTCAGCAGTTAACTGGGACAAAGCGAAGGATACAGGGCTTGCGCTCTTAGTTTCTCCTTTGCTTGGATTTTCACTCGCCATTATCATGATGTTTATATTTAAACGCATCGTAAAAAACGACGTTATATATAAAGAACCTGTTCCTGGAAAAAAACCGCCGGTTTGGGTACGTGTTTTGTTGTGGATCACCTGCGGAATGGTTAGTTTTTTTCATGGGCAGAACGACGGACAAAAAGGTGTGGGTCTGATCATGTTGATTTTGATAGCCATTTTACCGGGCATGTTTGCCCTGGATTCGAGCATTAACCTGCAGGGCGTGAACGAAAACATTGGGGGAATTGAAAAAATGATCATGAAGGCCGACACCAGCGTGCTTTCGGCGAAAGAGAAAAAACTACACGCCGACATACTTGTGCACGCCATACATTTTCACGAAGCCATTTCAAATAATTTGTATTCTACCGAAGTTGACCTTAAAAACAGGTTCGGTTTAAGAAAAGACGTTGTTAAGGTGACTAAAAATACAGAGAAGCTGATTGCCGGAGAAAACCTCGAACTAAGTGCCAACGAAATAAAAACCCTGAAGGCCGAAATAAAAAGCACAAAAAAATTAATTGAATACGCCCCATCCTGGGTGATCATTTTAATATCTGTTTGTTTAGGTTTGGGTACCATGGTAGGCTGGAAACGCATTGTTAAAACCGTTGGAGAAAAGATTGGTAAACAACACATGAGTTATGCGCAGGGTGCCAGCGCAGAGATCGTGGCTTCTATCGGCATAGGTCTGGCCAGCTGGAAAGGTCTGCCTGTAAGTACCACACACATGCTTTCTTCCGGTGTTGCGGGGTCGATGGTGGCTAAAAAAGGCCTAAAGAATCTGCAAAAAGGTACAATTAAAACTATAGCATTGACCTGGGTATTAACATTGCCTGTAACGATTGTTCTTTCAGGAGGTTTGTTTTTGTTGTTCAGGGCGATACTGTAAAAGCGGAGCAATTTAACTCAACAAAAATTTCAAAACGCTTAGTTTGTAATATTCTGGCAACATCAAATTGATTGTTGCCGCTGATTTAATCTTTAAAACAAGCCCTCCAACAGGCCTTCATCTACCTGATTCGGCAACGTCACCTTCAAACCGGGTGTGCGATCCATTTCGCGTTTGATCGCAAAAAGCGCCTCATCGTTGCGTGCCCAGGCCCTGCGCGAAATACCATTGTTTACATCCCAGAACAACATTTGTTCAAGGCGTTTTTCAGCGTCGGCACTGCCATCCAATACCAGGCCAAATCCGCCGTTAATTACCTCACCCCAGCCCACGCCGCCGCCATTGTGCAGACTGATCCAGGTAGCGCCGCGAAAAGCATCACCGACAAAATTCTGCACCGCCATATCTGCCGTGAACTTTGAGCCATCGTAAATGTTAGAGGTCTCCCTGTAAGGCGAATCGGTACCACTCACATCGTGATGGTCTCTGCCCAAAACCACAGGCGCGCTGATCCTGCCAGATTGTATGGCTTTGTTAATGGCTTTTGCAATTTTAATGCGACCTTCGCTGTCGGCATATAAAATGCGCGCCTGTGAGCCAACAACCAAATTATTTTGACGGGCGTCTTTGATCCATACAATGTTGTCGTGCAATTGTTGTTGGATCTCTGCAGGGGCAGTTTTACACATGTCAGACAGCACTTCTTCTGCCAGCTGATCGGTTACAGCCAGATCATCAGGCTTTGCCGAGGTGCACACCCAGCGAAAAGGCCCAAAGCCATAATCAAAACACATGGGTCCCAGAATGTCCTGCACATAAGATTTATATTTAAAGTCGCCGTTCGGCAGCAAAATATCAGCCCCTGCACGGCTGGCCTCCAACAAAAAGGCATTGCCGTAATCAAAAAAATACATGCCTTTGGCAGATAAATGGTTCACAGCAGCGGCATGCGCGCGCAATGTTTTCTGAACCTCATCTTTAAATTTTTCAGGCGCTTCGGCCATCATTTTATTGGAATCCTCCAACGAAAATCCTTTTGGGTAATAACCGCCGGCCCAGGGATTGTGGAGGGAAGACTGATCGCTGCCAATATCCACCTTGACATTTTCTTTCACCAGGTATTCCCAGAGATCCACCACATTGCCCTGGTAGGCCAGGCTGATGGCTTCTTTGTTTTGTTGGGCCTTTTTTGTTCTTTCAATCAATTGATCGAGGTTGGTGTATACTTCGTCTACCCATTTTTGTGAAAGCCTGGTTTGCGCCGCCTTGGCATTGATCTCTGCGGTGATAGACACCAGGCCAGCAATTTTAGCGGCCTTGGGCTGCGCGCCGCTCATACCACCCAATCCGCATGTTACAAACAGTTTGCCTTTGCGTTCTTCTTCAGTACTGAATTTTTTGCGGGCAGCATTCATAACGGTGATGGTAGTGCCATGTACAATGCCCTGTGGGCCAATGTACATAAAACTACCTGCCGTCATTTGTCCGAATTGAGTTACGCCCATGGCGTTGAATTTTTCCCAGTCGTCGGGTTTGCTGTAATTGGGGATCATCATGCCATTGGTGATCACTACCCTGGGCGACTCCTTTGGTGCAGGAAACAAACCCATGGGATGTCCGCTGTACAATACAAGGGTTTGCTCATCGGTCATGGTAGCCAGGTATTGCATGGTTAGCAGGTACTGGGCCCAGTTCTGAAAAACAGAACCATTTCCGCCATAGGTGATTAATTCATGAGGATGCTGCGCCACGGCATAGTCAAGGTTGTTGCTCAGCATGTGCATAATCGCGGCGGCCTGTTTGCTTTGGTGCGGATATTCACCGATGGGCCTTGCGTAAATTTTATAATCGGGCCTGAAACGATACATATAAATGCGCCCGTATGTTTTTAATTCTTCGGCAAATTCCTTTGCCAGGACCTTGTGATCTTTTTTGTCAAAATAACGCAGGGCATTCTTCAGCGCCAGTGTTTTTTCAGCTGCTGTAAGAATATCTTTCCTTTTGGGAGCGTGGTTAATATCGGTCTGGTAAGGCCTGGCTTTAGGCAGTTCTTTAGGGATACCCTGTAACACAAGTTGTTTAAAATCGTCCATGATCATGATTTAATCGGGCAACAAAATTCAGCAAAATATGTGGTCAATTTATGCCTTTGCCGGAAAATTTAGCAAATACTTTTTGTTTTAATTAAAAATCAGGTTTTTTTTGGATCCTTATTGGCTGAACTGTCGAAACTGCCGGTTTTTTTATTATAACCATAAGGACAATGTTTGCATCCGCTTTTACAGCAATAACCGCGTTTTAAGTGGTATTTTTCGGTAAACACTATATAACCTTCGGGGCTGTAATAAAAATCTTCAGGATCGAGGTCTTTTTTGAACATGGAGGTAAAAATACGGATTAACCGGCGCGTTTTAAACTAGTAACGAACCGTATCGCGCTATGCCTGACCTAAAAGCCGCCCCTCCGATGGTTTAAATCAATCTATGCGTTTGATGGTACAGCCGATAGATTTGGTTTCCTGCGGCGATGGCGTTGTACTCTTCAGCAACGCGGTTAAGGCGTCCTTCAAATAAGGGGACTTTACCGCCGCGGCGTCTTTTACATTGTCATCAATGGCACCTTTGTAGATTAAGCCTTTGTTATTGAATAAAAAACACTGTGGTGTGCGCGACGCGCCAAATGCGTTGGCCAATTGGCTTTTTTCATCCACCGTGTAGGCACATTTTAATTTCTGGCTGGAATAATATTTCGACATTTCATCGAAACTATCGTCTTCGGCCCTCTGTGCTTCGTTGCTGTTCACCAGCACGCAGCCAATGCCGTTGGCCAGCGCATAATCAGAATATTCTTTGATGCGTTTTTCGCTGAGTTTGACATAAGGGCAAGTGTTACAGCTAAAGATCACCAGCAATCCATTGTTTGTTTTCAATTCATCCAGTGAAGTGTATTTTCCGCTCACGTCTTTCATTTTATAATCACCCATAGGAACCGGTGCATTAATAGGCAGTTCTTCTATAGCAAGCTTGCTCATAAATGAAAGGGAAAAAACTGCTGAACAAACAGTAACAAGAATAACAAAGAGTGATGCGTTTCTTTTCATAGGGACAAGGGTTTGTTATTTATTAAAGATAACGAATTTTTTCGGGACCATAAAGCCCGCAGGCTGTAACTTATCACAAAGATTTCGTTAATAAACTTATAAAAACCTCTTTGTTTATTTCTACACCTTTTCCCGGGCGCTAATCAGCAAACAATTGTTGAAATTTATACAAATGAATGAAAGTGCAGACCAAAGCAAGCCACAGAGAACGGTGGTAAAAAAACTGAGTCGGATCATAGGTTGGTTGTTTCTTATTATTGCGCTCGCAACAGGCGCTTTGCTGGGCCTGCTTTTTATCTATGAGGACGAGGTAAAGGCGGCCATCATCGCTGAACTTAACAAACACCTGAAGGCAGAGGTGAAGATCGATCCTAAAAATATTGACCTCACCATTATCAGAACTTTCCCCGACTGCTCCATACAGTTTAAAGATGTGCTTATTCTCGAAGCCCTACCCCTCAAACAGCGCGACACACTCATTTTTGCAGGACGTCTTAACCTGCATTTTAACATTAAAGATCTCTGGAACAAAAAATACGCAATCCAAAAAATAAAATTGAGGGACGGCGTTTTAAAGCCTCGTGTACTGGCAAATGGTAAGACCAATTACCTGATCTGGGAACAGAAAGACGACGGATCAAACACTGAGGGAGACCTGAATTTTAATCTGGATTTGTTAAAGATCGAAAACAGCAGGGTAGAATACAGGGATTTAAAACTAGGGTTCGCGGCGCAACTGATTTTGAACGAACTTGACTTTAAAGGTAATTTTAAAGCCACAGATTTTGAGCTCCGGTCGGAAGCACAACTAAAGATTACAAAGCTTACTCATAAAAAAAGGGCCTTACTTCAAAATAAGGATTGTTCTTTTTTATTTGATTTGAACGTAGCCGGAAACAGGTATACTATTAAAACTGCCGACCTGCACTTAAACCGCCTCCAGATTGACCTTAAAGGGGGTTTCACATACAAAGACAGTCTCGATAATCTGGAGCTCACCTACCATGCACCAAAACTCGATATTGCTTCAGTGCTCTCGTTACTTCCAACGGCGTACAAAAATAAAATAAACGATTATGAAAGCACCGGCAATTTTTACGCTTCCGGAAACGTACAGTACAGCGCCAAAAACAAATTTTCTATAGACAGTGATTTTGGCATTAAAAACGGGGCCATCACCTACAAACCCCAATCCACCACTATTAATCGGGTGGAGCTGGATGGCCATTTGAAATATAACAACAAAGCCAGCTCGCTGGAGATCAAAAAAATTTATCTTCAGTTGAACAGCGATGAACTCAATGGGGCAGGTTTAATCAGTGATTTTGCCAATCCAACCATCCGTTTCAACGGCGCCGCCGATCTTAATCTGGCCAATTTGTACGCTTTCTGGCCCATTGACACGCTAAAGTCTTTGAGTGGGAATTTAAAGATCAGCGCCGACGTTGAAGGCTTATTGCAGGATCTTCAGAAACAGACCTTTTCTTCAAAAGTAAAATTAGACCTCAGCGCTTCCGTAAACAATCTTGAAGCACAATTTAAGAACGATGAGCATTTATTTTCGGTGGAGAGTGGTTCAATAATGGCGTTTGAAAGACAGGTTGAAGTTCAGAATCTGAAACTAAAAAGGGGAAGTTCGGATGTTTTGCTGAATGGTAAATTACCCGGGTTTTTTAATTACCTGGCCGAACCTGGCTCACCTCTGGTAATTACAGGCAAACTGTTCTCCAACAATATCAGAATGGAGGATTTTATGATGAAATACAATGCTTCAGGTGGCGAAAGCGATCTTATTCCACCCAACATTAGTTTTAAATTAAATGCCGACATTCAAAAATTCAGCTATGCGAAATTTTTAGCCACCGCCATTACAGGCGAGATTGAGGTGAAGAATCAGAAAGCCATTGTTAGCGACATGTCTCTTAAGACCATGGAAGGCGGTGCTACTATTGATGCTTTTGCCGATAACGCCCACAACAGGCTCAATGTTGTGCTTCAGAGCAAACTGACGAACATAAATATCAGGGAGTTATTTTCTGAATTTAATAATTTCGGGCAGGCCACATTAGTTGATAAAAATGTAAAAGGACTGGTTTCGGCTGATGTAGAGTTTTCGGGGACATGGAACAACCAACTCGACGTGGACCTTTCCTCGATCCGTTCGAGCTGTAACCTCAACATTGAGCGTGGTGAGCTGATCGACTTTAAACCGTTGGTAAGCCTCTCGAAATTTGTTGACATCGAAGACCTGCGGCACATCAGGTTTTCAACCCTTCAAAGCGAGGTGCAAATCAGGAACAGAGTCATTTCCCTGCCCAAAACAGTTTTAATGAACTCTGCGCTGAACATAATTTTTTCAGGAACACACAGCTTCGACAATGAGATAGATTATCACATACGGCTGGTGATCAGTGAACTGCTCGCCAAAAAAAGAAAGCCCGACGATGAATTCGGGCCAGTTGAAGAAGATAAAGAAAAACGGCGGAGCGCTTATATTTTAATGACCGGGACCATTGACAATCCTGTTAAAAAATTTGACCGCAAAGGGCAAAAGGAGAAAATCAGGGAAGACATTAAAGAAGAAAAACAAACTGTGAAACGGATTTTACAGGAAGAACTGGGACTTTTTAAAAAAGATGAATTACCGCCAAAACAAAAAAAGGCTGAGCAGAAGTTTGAGCTCGAAAAGCCCGGCAATAATCCTCCCAAAAAAACGTTAGAGCCTAAAAAGAAACCTGCAGAAGAGGATTTCTAAAATTTATTATCTTTAATAAAACATTTAAGTGAACATTTATCATCAGAAACAACGTTGGAAATTTGGTCTCGCCGCCGCGGCGTTTTTGATAGTGATAGCCTCGTTCTGGTATACAACCAGGCTTGTAAAACGAATTCAAAAAAACGAAAAACAAAAAGTTGAATTGTGGGCAAGAGCTGTGCAGCGTAAAGCCAGCCTGGTTAAATTCACAAAGGAGTTGTTCGAAAAAATAAAGATCGGTGAAACAAAAAAGGCTGAACTTTTCGCCGAAGCCACCCGCGAACTCAGCAATGGCGGTCTTTCGCCCGACCAGGACCCTTCGTTTATACTGAAAGTGCTCCAGGAAAATACCACCGTACCGGTGATACTCACTGATATGAACGATCACATTGCTACTTCACGCAACCTCGATTCTTTAAAGGAAAAAGACACCGTGTATTTAAAAGAGCAACTGGCAATTATGAAAGGGCTTTACGCCCCCGTTGAAATTGATTATTACAAGGGCCTCAAGCAGAGACTTTACCACAAAGACAGCCGTGTTTTTAATGACATCAAACTGGTGTTCGATAGCCTGGTTAAATCCTTCATGACCGAAGTGGTGAACTCAGCCGATGTGCCCGTTATATTTACAAATCAGGCAAAAGACAAAATTATTGATTCGGGAAAAATAGATTCATCGCAGGTAAACACCAAAGAAAAACTGAAATTAAAACTTGAAGAGCTTTCAAATGAGAACGCACCTATTGCCATTGACCTCGGTGAAGAAAGCAGCAATTATATTTTTTACGCCCCTTCAGAACTGGTGACCCAGCTTAAATTTTACCCGTATGTTCAGTTCGGCGTTATTGGTCTGTTTTTAATTATCGCTTATGTATTATTCAGCACAGCCCGCAAGGCCGAACAGGATCAGGTTTGGGTGGGAATGAGCAAGGAAACTGCCCACCAGCTGGGCACACCACTGTCTTCGCTCATGGCCTGGAATGAACATTTACTTGGCCTTGGTGTTGATAAGGAGATTGTGCAGGAGATGCAGCAGGACGTGAAGCGGCTCAATACCATTACCGACAGGTTCAGTAAGATAGGCTCACAGCCCACCCTCGAAACCGAGAATGTAAACGAGGTGCTTGCCGGTTCGGTAGACTATTTAAAAAAGAGAACCTCACGAAACGTGAATTACCACCTTAACATGCCAGAGGAGATTCTCTACGCCAAACTGTCAACACCATTGTTTGAATGGGTGATCGAAAATATCTGTAAGAACGCGGTGGACAGCATGGATGGGAAGGGTGACATCACTGTTACCCTCTACGACGTTCCGGAGGGATTATACATTGATATCAGAGACTCCGGCAAGGGAATACCCAAATCGAAATTCAAAACAGTATTTGAGCCAGGCTTCACTACTAAAAAAAGAGGATGGGGTCTCGGGCTGAGCCTCTGTAAGCGCATCATAGAAATTTACCATAATGGTAAAATTTACGTCCTCAATAGTGAACTCAACCGGGGCAGCACTTTCAGGATTGAGCTGAAGCGGGATTGAGCCGGTAAACGATGGCTTCGGTATACCAGTTGGTTTTAAATTCGGTTACAATGTCAATGTTGTTTTTATTGAACGCTTTTTTGTAAAGCGGGTTCATATACACGAACCAGGTTTCAGATTGTGTGGAGCGGCATATTTTTTCGATCACTTTTTCAAGCACCGCTTCATTAAAAGGGTTGAAAAGGAAATAAAGACTAGGAATATTGTTGTATTCCACATCAAGCGCATTCACATGCCGAAAATGTATGCGTGATTCTGTTCTTCTGAAAGGATAAGATTTTTCGTTGGTTCTTGCCACTTCCAACAGTGTTTCATCGAGTTCTAACCCGGTGAGATCATTATAGCCAAAGTATTCCGCGACAAAGATCACCCGGCCTTTTCCGCAGCCAATGTCGGTAAAAGCAAGGTGTTTTGTTTGTGCTGAGATTTTACCGAAAATGGTAAACAAAACCAGATAAGATGCGCCCTGGTAGTGAAAAAACTCGGCTGACCTGCTTTTTTTGATCACGGAAGTATTGATTCCGAATTTTTTTTCTGTGACAAATTCTGATCGAAAGAGTTTAATGGAATTGCCCAAACCGCGCAGGATTATTGAACGCAGGGAGTAAAACAGTATGAGAAAAAAATTCAGCTTATTTGTATTTTAAATGTTGGGTAAATGTAATACCTTCATATCATATTTTTTAAAGAATAGTATTTCATTATGCAAATTGACCTCGTAGCTGAAAGAAAAGAGATTTTGAACCGCTACAAATTGCTTATTAAAGCCTGCAAACGCAGGCTGGAGAGGGGCGATAAGGAAATCATTCGGAAAGCATTTGAGGTCGCCGTTGAAGCGCATAAAGAAATCAGGAGAAAAAGTGGCGAACCCTATATTTACCACCCCATTGCCGTGGCTCAGATTTGCGCCGAAGAAATCGGTCTTGGTACAATTGGCATAGTGTGCGCCCTGCTGCACGACACTGTTGAAGACACCGATCTCACGCTCGATGATGTGAAAGGCCTTTTTGGTGAAAAAGTGGCCCAGATCATCGATGGATTAACAAAAATCTCGGGTGTAATAGACAACACGTCATCCATCCAGGCTGAAAATTTCAGAAAGGTTTTGCTCACCATGAGCGAAGACATTCGCGTTATCTTGATAAAGCTGGCCGATCGTCTTCACAACATGCGCACGCTTGAGCACATGAAACGTGACAAGCAAATGAAGATAGCGAGTGAAACCCTTTATTTGTATGCGCCTCTGGCGCACCGTCTTGGTTTGAATACCATTAAAACCGAATTGGAAGATCTGGGCCTTAAATACACCAATCCCGATTCCTACTACGAAGTAGCCAATAAACTGAAGGAAAGCGAACCGGAACGGAAAAAGTTTATTCAGAAATTTATTGAGCCTCTTAAAGAAATTTTGGTGGAGCAGGGATTTAAGTTTAAAATTTTTGGAAGGCCAAAATCCATCTTTAGTATTTATAACAAAATCAGGACTAAAGACGTAACTTTTGATGAGATCTATGACCTTTTTGCCATCCGCATCGTTATAGATTCACCTTTAGATCAGGAGAAATCAGACTGCTGGAAGATCTATTCCATCATCACTGATTTTTATCACCCAAGTCCCGAACGATTGCGTGACTGGATCAGTACCCCAAAAAGCAACGGCTATGAGAGCCTTCACACCACAGTGATGGGCCCCCAGGGCAAATGGGTGGAGGTACAGATCAGGACCACCAGGATGGACGACCTCGCGGAAAATGGCTATGCGGCGCATTGGAAATACAAAGACAGCGCCAGTGATAAGGAAAGTAAACTTGAGAACTGGTTGCTGAGGATCAGAGAAATGCTTGAAAATCCAGATCCCAACGCGCTTGAATTTTTAGATGACTTTAAGCTGAATTTGTTCAGCGATGAAATGTTTGTGTTTACGCCTAAAGGCGACATGAAGACTTTACCTGTAAAAGCAACCGCGCTTGATTTCGCGTTTGAAATTCACACCAAGGTAGGCGAACATTGTATTGGCGCCAAGGTGAACCACAAGCTGGTGCCTTTGAGTCATGAATTGCGGAGTGGCGACCAGGTTGAAATTCTGACCAGCAGTAAACAGACACCAAAAGACGATTGGCTCAACTATGTGATTACCGCGAAGGCCAAATCAAAAATAAAGAACAGCCTCAAAGACCAGAGAAAAAAGATAGCTGAAGAAGGGAAAGAGATCATGGAAAGAAAATTTCTGCGTTACAAACTGGATTTTACTTTGCCGGTCATCAACGACTTCTGCACCTATCTTAAATTACCATCGTCGCAGGAGTTATTTTACCGCGCGGCTCTTGGCAATGTTGACATAAAAGAAATAAAGGAATTCATAAAATTCAAAGAAACACCGGTAAGGAAGTCAAAGAAGTCTGAAACGCCAAACCTCGAACAGTTAGTAACCAATGCCAGGGGTAAATCGGACATGCTGGTAATTGGCGACGATCTGCAAATGCTGGATTACAAGCTTTCGCCATGCTGCAACCCTATTCCGGGGGATGATGTTTTTGGTTTTGTTACAATTTCGGAAGGGATCAAAATACACAGGACTAATTGTCCAAACGCTATTAAATTACTTTCCAATTATGCTTATCGCGTTGTGAAAGCCAAGTGGACCAACGACGAACTGATTTCATTTTTGGCTGGGCTTAAAATTACAGGAACAGACGAGTTGGGTATTGTGAATAATATCACCAAAGTGATCTCAAACGAAAACAACGTGAACATGCGGGCTATTAATTTTGATACAGACGACGGAATTTTTGAAGGCACGATCATGGTGTATGTTCATGACACCAAACACCTCAACCACTTGATAGAAAATCTCAAAAAAGTAAAAGGGGTGAATAAAGTAGACCGCATCGACGAAAAATAATAGTTGACCGGTCAACAAGGTTAGTATTTAATTTCCCTCATTTTTAATTTTTTGGCCGGGTTGCCCTGGTAGATCCAGTTAGCCTCAATGCTTGCCGTGGCAATACTTCCAACCGTGAGCAGGCTGTTGCTTCCCAGGCGCACGCCGGGACAAATTACGGTTTTGGCGCCTGCCCAGGCACCTTCTTCCAGCGTAATCTCTCCAACGATTAAATCGAAAGTAGTTTTTTTGTAGTTGTGATTGCCGCATAAAAGCAAAGCGCCCTGTGAAATGCAGGAATGACTTTTTAACGTCACCCGCGCGAGGTTATCGATCCAGACCTCTTCACCGATCCACACGTGGTCGCCAATCACCAGCCTCCAGGGATATTTGATAGAAACGTGCGGTTTAATGATCAACCCCACACCCACCTTCGCGCCAAAAGCCCGCAATAAAAAACGCTTGGGTCCGTAAAAAGGAAAAGGAGACCTGAAAAAACATAGATTGATGAGGTACCAAACAATTCTGTAAGCTAGCGATCGTCCTGGTTTATACCACTCATTGTTAAAGGAAGAGAGATCAGTTTTTAATAATGTCATTAAACAAGTTTTTATATTGGTTTACTATTAGTTGCAGATCTATTTTATTCTGAATATAAGAAATAGAATCGCTGCTTTTCTTTAAAAAAGCGCCTTGGTCGAGCTTGGCCGCTGTTACTATGGCATCAATGTATTTTTGATTATCAGACAGCGCAATGGCATAACCCGCGTTGTTTTTTTCAAGATCATTCCAGGGGGTCTGGTCACTGATAATTGCCGGGCACCCGCACAATAAACTCTCAACAATAGAGTGCCCGAAGTTTTCGTTCAGTGTGGGTAAAAACAGGAAATGAAAATGACAGATGGTTGGCTGAACTTCATTAAACTGCAGTTCGCCCTTGTACGTCACAGATATGTTTTTGGGTAGCGTGGCAATTATTTTTTCGCAATCACTCCAATAATCATGGCTCTCGAGGTTTCCAAAGATAGCGTAGTCAACGGTGTAGGGTTCGGGAATTGATTTTAAGATCTCAAGTGCGAAATGCAGGTTTTTTACCTTTGAAATTCGCGACAAAAAAAACAACTTCACATGCCCCGGGTGTTTCACACTTTTGTTTGCCACCGCCGCAGCCGCGTTGATGTTTGGCGCGATACGTATGTCTGCCAAACGAAATTTAGCCCGGGTGTCAGAAGCTTCCTGTTGTTGTGTGGCCTGGAAAACTATTCTTTTATACCAGCCCAGGTTTCTTGCTACAAAAAGAAAAACCCTTTTTTTTAGAGATTTAAGACCGAGCGCGCCTTTTCCCAGCATGCCCCTTGGTGCCAGTAAAACAGGGGCATTGATCGCCCCTTTGTTTTTCAGATTTACAATATTGATAGAAAAATTAAATGACCAAAAGCTATTCAGGTAAATCAGGTCTGGGTTAATTAAACTGATTACTTCGAGCATGTTGGCCGAATTTAACCTGGGTTTGCTGAAGTAATAATAATGAACATTGTCTTTACAAAAGAGCGTGTCGGCACTTATTTGCCCGTAAGACTTCGCGCTTCCAAGATCCTGGTTGGTAGTTACAACATAAAAATCAAATTCGTTTTTTAAAAGACTGATCAGCGAATAAACAGATCTCACAGGTCCACCAGCTTTAGTACCTGGCAGGTACCAGTCCATCATCACAGCTATTTTGGGTTTATTCAAATTACGATGTTATATTATTTTCTTTTAACCAGTTGTTTAAAACCACCAGGTGCCAGACCCTGCTCCAGGTAACAGTTTTATCATTTGACAAAAAGCGTAGCCACAAATTTTCAACTTCATTTTTATTGCAAAAGTCATATTGGGCGAATTCTTTCAGGTTTTTTTCACAAAAACTCTTAAGCTCGTTTTTTAACCAGTATTGCCACGGCAGGGTGAAACCCATTTTCGGTCGGTTAATGATCTCAGGTGGCAGCAGGTCTTTAAGGCTGTCGGTTAATAATTTTTTGGGCGTGTGTGGAAATTTAAATTCATCGTTAACGCCCAGCACGAAGTCGATCAGCCGGTAGTCGAGAAAGGGTTCCCTGACCTCGAGCGCAACAGCCATACTCATTTGATCTGCGTCTCTCAACAAAGTGTTTTGAAGGTAGGTATTTATTTCGGCTACCGATACAGCGCTCAGCAAGTGATCTTCAATCTGTGGGACACCGCTCATAATTTTTTCTAAATGCTCAAAAGGCCTGGGGTTTTGCAACAAACCCTGGAGTTCTTTTCTGGTGAACAAGCTCCGGTTAAGCGGGTAGGCGCTGTTAAAGTTGATTTTTGGTTGACTCAGCAGCTCCGCTATTTTGTTACCGCTTACTGATCTTTTTTGCTGCCTGATCGCGAAAGCCGCCGCCTTTTTGGCGAAGCCAGGTACAGCATTGATCCAGGATTTTTTTTGAAGTTCGGCCATGCGCCTGAACACATCGTAACCTGCAAACAACTCGTCGCCCCCAATGCCGCTTAATGCCATTGTGATTCCCGCGTTTTTTGTCGCTTTTGAAACAATGTAGGTGTTAGGCCCATCGCCACTGGGATGATCGATAGCCGACAAGGCTTCCGGAAGCTGCTTTAAAAAATCGTTGGGTGTTAATTTTATTTCGTGGTGACTGGTATTGAATTTTTTGGCGATCAGCTGGGCGTACTTTGATTCTGAAAACTCGCTCTCGTCGAAACTGATATTAAAGGTTTGAACCTTTTCGCTGCTTACTTTGCTCATAAGGCCTACAATCGCGCTTGAATCAATCCCACCTGAAAGAAAGGCGCCAAAAGGAACGTCGGCCACCAACCTTTGTTGTACAGAATGGGTGAGTAACTCATTTACTTTGTGACAAACCTGCTGGTACGACATCTCTTTTGATGAAGCAGAAATTTTCGCGACGGAGTAATAAGCCGTAACCGTGGCTTCACCATTTTCATATTCGGCCAAATGACCCGGCATTAATAGCTTAATGCCTTTAATGATTGTATTTGGCGCGAATACCGTTTGGTACATGGCATATTCGCCGATGACCTCTTTATTTAAAGTGAATTTTTTTATGCCGGAACGAAGAATAGCACGCACCTCGCTTGAAAAGATAAGACCCTCATCGCCGTAATAATAATACAGGGGTTTAACGCCAATCCTGTCTCTCCCCAGCGTTAATTTATTTTCCTGCGTGTCGTAGATCGCAAACGCGTACATGCCATTGAAATAATCGAGGCATTTATTTCCCCAGCGCAGGTAAGCAGCCATTACCACTTCTGTGTCAGACGCGGTTTTAAAAAAGTAGGGAACATCAGTGCTGCCCTGGGCAGCCCTTTGCAGCTCGAGCTTAAGTTCCTTGTAATTGTACAACTCACCGTTGTAAACGATCACATAGCGGCGATCGTTTGAAAAAAATGGTTGGTTGCTTTCGGCGCTTAGGTCGATAATAGAGAGACGCCTGTGGCCCAGGCAAACCAGGTGGTCATGCCATACACCCTCATTGTCGGGTCCCCTGTGAGCGAGCGCGGCATTCATTCTGCGGATCACGGCTGTTTTTTCTTCTCCGCTGTACTTTCTGGAAGCAAAACCGTTAATGCCGCACATGTTAAGCTAAATCAATTGATTTTAAAAATCGTTTGTCGTTCATCATCAATTTTATACCTTCTTCGATATTAACGAGTTTTTTATTGAGGATTTCGTGCATTCTTTTATTGTCCGGCTGTCGGCGGGTCATGTCTCCCTCCTTCAAGGGCGCCAGGTAAATTATTTTAGATTCAGATTTGGTTAGATTAATGGTTAATTCGGCGAGCGCTTTTACGGTCATCAGTTCGTCGTTACCGATATTGATAACGTCGTTCACCAGCAGGTTGTTATTGAATATTTTTGAGCATACCTGCACAGTGTCTTCAACGTAGGTAAAAGTGCGTGTCTGAGAGCCATCGCCGTAAATAAAAATATCCTGATTCTTTAGTGCTGAGGCTAAAAATCTTGCAACCACAAAGTCGGTACTTTGATTGGGGCCGTAGGTATTAAAAAACCTGAAGATGGTGTAGGGCAGTTGAAAGGTTTGCCAGTAACTCCTGAAGAAACATTCTCCCACATTTTTAACCACCGCGTAAGGCACTCTTGAGTTAAGTGGCGTTCGGTGTTCGTGCTGCGGTAATTCTACCGGTTCGCCATATACCTCAGAGCTGGAGGCAAAGTACACGTGTTTTACAGATGAGTTTTTTGAAAGGTTAAGAATGTTTCGGATGCCTTCAATATCATTTAAAACATCAATAGGATGCTCCTGCGTTCTTAACACGCCCACAACAGCGGCAAAATGAAAAACGTAGTCAAAATTATGTGAAAGCATTACCGAAGAGATATCTGAGAGCAGGTTCACATCGGCTTTAATGAATTTCCAGTTGTTGCGATCAGTTGAAGGTAATTTCGACAGGAAACCAGTGGACAGATTGTCAACAATCACAACAAAATTTTCGGGATCGTCAATCAATTTTTCTACAAGGGCGCTTCCAACGTTACCTGCACCGCCGGTTACCAAAATCTTATTTTTTACGGAATCCATTGTAAATATTTAAAACAGTAGCTGCCCACGTCTGCGGGCTTATTTTTTGAGCAATTTGATGACTTTTTTCTGACATTAAAAGTAATTCTTTACTATTTAAATTTGTTATTTTTTTTAACTGATTTTTAAGCGTATTTATATCCTTCGCGGCAAACGCAAAGCCGTTTTTCCCCTGTTCGAGGAAAGCCTCATTAGCACCCACAGTTTCACTGATCAGCATCGGAAATCCGGCCGCGCTGTATTCCTGCACAACAACACCCCAGGGCTCGAACCGGCTTGGCAAAACAAAAACACCGGTTTTTTCAAGTATGGGTTCAAGGTCTTTTGGCTGCACAAAGCCAAAATGCCTGATCTTTGGATGATTTACAGGCGCAATGCTTCCGGTGCCTAAACACCATAATTCCCACTCGTTCGGCTCCTCGAGCTGTAGCTGTATAAAGGCAGTCCAAAGGTCTTCAATTCCCTTAAAATCATAATACCTGCCAACATACAAAAAGCGTTTGGGAAAAGAGGCTTCTTTTATGGGTTTGTTGTGAAGGTACACGTCATTGAACTTTTTAAGATCACAGCAATAAAACCCTTCGGCGATGTTTTGGGATTTGAAACCTAATTTTTTTGCGTAACGGTACTGCGATTGCCCCGGCACCCAGGCATGCGAGAAGGTGTTGAGAAGAAAGAACCTGCTCAGGATCAACGCCAGGTATTGTCTTGGGGAACCGTTCCAGCGTGTGTCGCAGGTAAGCACCGTTGGCATCTTTTTGAAACGGGAACGCGTAATTTTCAGGTAATCTTTATCGATCCACCCGCTGCAAACAATCATATCGGGATTGATTGTGCTAACCAGTTTTTCGAGTTCTACGAGGGTGTATTTGTTTTTGTCATAAATCTTGATTTGGTCGGAATAAACAAAATCAAAGGGCGCCTCTTTGTTTACAGGCCACCTGATGATGTTGACGTTACAGGACTTTGACAGCTCGTCGCAGCATTTTAAGAAATATTCAGCAAGTTCGGTGTATAAAAATAAAACAGTCATCAGATGATATTCACCTCGCGCTCAAGGGTGACACCAAATTTATCAATAACTTTCTGCAATACATAGCCCGAGAGCTCGTAAATGGCAAGGCCGGTAGCGTTATTCTTGTTAATGAGTACCAGTGCCTGTTTGGCATGTACAGCCGCCCCATTCAATTCGAAGCCTTTTAAGCCGCATTGTTCGATCAACCAGCCGGCAGCGAGTTTGTAGTCGCCGTTCGCCAGGGGATAAGCTACCAGGTCGTTGAACCGTTGTTTAAGATCGAGGTATTTATTTTCAGACACTTCAGGGTTTTTAAAAAAACTGCCTGCATTGCCAGTAAGGTTGGGATCTGGCAACTTGCTCCGGCGAATATTGATCACTGCGTCCGACACATCTTTGATAGTGGGTGCAGTGATGTGCATGCTTTGTAACTCCTGTTCAATCGCCCCATAGGTGGTATTAAGCGCTGGCTTTTTACTAAGCCTGAAGCTTACAGAGGTGATCAAAAACTGGTCTTTGTATTTTTTCTTAAAAACACTTTCACGGTAGCCGAATTCACAATCGTGTTTTTTGAATATTCTTTTCTCACCGGTAACAAGCGACAAAGCTTCAAGTTCTTCAAAGGATTCTTTTATTTCAACGCCGTAGGCGCCGATGTTCTGCATGGGACTGGCGCCAACACAACCAGGGATCAATGACAAATTCTCAAGGCCAGAGAAATTATTATCAATGCAGTAAAGCACCAGTTCATGCCAGTTCTCCCCGGCAGCAGCTTTTACAATTGCATAATCAGTGTTTTCTGAAACCAGGACAATTCCTTTAAGATTGTTTTTAATGACAAGGCCATTAAAATCGCCCGTAAATAACAGGTTACTGCCACCGCCAACGATCAGTCTGGCATTGGTTTGGTATACGGGCGAAGTGAGTAGAGAAAGGAAATCTTCAGTTGAGTCGATCTCGGTGAAATAACGACAACGTGCGTCAATCCTAAACGTATTGTAGGGTTGAAGGCTTACGTTCTCTTGAATAATGATCATACCTCCACAAAAATAACCAATAAATTAGCTGTAATATTTCTATCTTTAGGCCAATATCAACAAAGTATTTGTTTACAACAAAAAAAATAGCGATCGTGAGCGTCATCAACGATCTGGTAACCGATAACAGGGTGAATAGAACCTGCATGACGCTTGTTGAGCGCGGGTATGAGGTACATCTCATTGGAAGGCAATTACCTGGATCATTGCCCGTTCCAGCCTGGCCTTTTCAAACAACACGTATGAAAATGTTGTTTAAAAGTGGGCCCGCGTTTTATTTTTTTTTTATGTGGAGGTTATTTTTCAGGCTGATTTTCAAAAAGGCGGATCTTTTGTTTTCAAACGACCTCGACACACTACTCCCAAACTATCTCGTTTCAAAAATTAAAAATATTCCATTGATCTACGACAGTCACGAATTGTTTTGTGAGGTACCCGAACTGCAGAAAACACCTGCAAAAAGAAAAGCCTGGCTGATGATCGAATCGTCGATAGTTCCCAGGCTCAGGCACTGCATTACCGTGAACGAAAGTATAGCAGCAATTTTTTCAACGCAATACAAGGTTGGTTTTAACGTTGTTAGGAATATAACCGATGCACCTGAAGGCTTTGTGCCGAAAACAAAAGAACAATTAGGGCTGCCGACCGATAAGAAACTTGTATTGCTGCAGGGGGCCGGCATCAACATCGACAGGGGTGCTGAAGAACTAGTTGAAGCAATGAGGTTTGTGGAAGGCGCGGTGCTGCTGATAATTGGCAGCGGAGATTGTTGGACGCTGCTGAAACAGAAGAAAGAAGAAAAAGCATTGAAAGACAAGGTGATCATGATTGAAAAACTTTCGAAAAACGACCTGATGCACTATACCTACAACGCCGATCTGGGAGTGAGCATCGACAAAAACACCAACCCGAATTATTACAACAGTCTCCCCAATAAGATTTTCGACTACCTGCACGCAGGTGTTCCCGTGCTGGCCAGTCACCTGCCTGAAATAGAAAAGGTTATTACCGGCTTTGATGTCGGGGATTATATAAATGGTTATGAGCCACAGCACATTGCCGGTAAAATTACCAACCTGTTGGGCTCCCCCCGATTGCTCGTGTATAAAAACAATACTGCCAGGGTAAGAGCAGAGCTGAACTGGAATGCGGAAAAAACAAAACTGGCAAAAGTGATTAACAGTGCTGCTGAAAACCTGTAACGCATCAACTAAAAAATACTTACTTTTAAAGTTCAGAACATATGGAATTTTCAGCGCAGCAAATCGCACAACTTTTAAACGGCACTGTAGAAGGTGACGCTGAGGTTGTGGTTACAAATCTTTCGAAGATCGAAGAAGGAAGGGCGGGAACATTGTCATTCCTTGCGAATCCGCTTTACACTAATTTTATTTATACCACCGACTCCAGTATTGTTATTGTGAATCATACCCTGGTGCTCGACAAGCCGGTAAAGGAAACCTGCACACTCATAAGGGTGGATAACGCTTATGAGTCATTCGCCAGACTGCTCGAACTATACAACCAGTTGAAAAGCAATAAAGTTGGTATCGAACAGCCCAGTTTTATTTCATCAGGCGCAGAGGTGGGTGCCGATTGTTACATTGGTGCATTTGTTTATCTCGGCCAAAATGTGAAAATTGGTAATAATGTGAAACTTTATCCGCATGTTTACATTGGAGACAATTGCATCATAGGCGACAACACCACTTTGTTTTCAGGCGTTAAGGTGTACTACGAATGCTTGATTGGCGCCAATTGCACCGTTCATGCGAATACGGTGATCGGAAGCGACGGTTTCGGATTTGCACCCAACGCCGAGGGGCATGCGTTCGCGAAAGTACCGCAGATCGGCAACGTAGTGATCGAAGACAATGTTGAAATTGGCTCAAACGCTTCTATCGACAGGGCCACATTGGGTTCAACTATTTTGCGCAAAGGCGTAAAACTGGATAACCTGGTACAGATCGCGCATAACGCAGAAGTTGGAGAAAACACGGTGATAGCGGGATTATCGGGGGTAGCAGGTTCAACCAAAGTTGGCAAAAACTGCATGATTGCGGCACAGGTGGGCATTGCAGGCCATCTGAAAATAGCCGATGGTGTAAAAATCGCCGGACAATCAGGCATAGGCAGCAACATCGATAAGGAAAATGAGATCGTGCAGGGCTCCCCTGCATTCAGCATAGGAGATTATAAAAGAAGCTACGTGTTGTTCAGAAACCTGCCGAAACTCAATGACAAGATCTCGGACCTCACAAAAAAACTCAACGCTAAATAAAATATGAAAGTAGATATCCTGGCGGTTGGCATACACCCCGATGACGTTGAACTGAGCTGCAGCGGCACCATAGCCAAACACATTGCCATGGGGAAAAAGGCTGGAATTCTTGATCTTACATTGGGAGAACTCGGAACAAGGGGTAATGCTATGCTCCGAACAGCTGAGGCCACTGCTGCCGCGAAAATATTGAACGTGTCATTCAGAACCCAACTGCAGTTCAAAGACGGATTTTTTTTAAATGATGAAGCCCATCAGAGAGAAGTCATTCAACAGATCAGGAAACACAGGCCCGAAGTGGTTTTGTGTAACGCGGTTAGCGACCGGCACCCTGATCATGGCCGCGCGGCAAAGCTTGTAGCCGATGCTTGTTTTTACAGCGGTCTGGCAAAAGTTGAGACACAACTGGAAGGCAAGCCGCAACAGGCCTGGCGCCCAAAAGCGGTGTATCACTACATTCAGGATCACTATATTCACCCCGATTTTGTGATCGACATTTCTGCTTTTCTAGAAAAGAAACACGAGGCCATCATGGCATTTTCATCTCAGTTTTATAACGCCAACTCTAAAGAGCCGGCAACACCGATTTCAGGAAAGGACTTTTTAGAAGCGCTGAACAGTAAGATGTCTGTCTGGGGCCGAGCGATGGGCGTTAGCTATGCCGAGGGGTTCACAGTGAACCGTTACCCCGGTGTGAACAGCCTTTTCGACCTAATCTAAAAATAATTTTATTTCGCGGCACACATCGGGAATAAACTCCAGGTTGAGCGTATGGCCGGCGTTTCGGATGACCACCAATTTCGATAGCTTAATGTGCAACTGAACCTCTTTGGCAAGATGTACAGGCAGGAGCATGTCTTTTTCTCCCTGGATGATGAGTGTAGGAGCGCTTATCTTTTCGAGGTCCTGTCTGTAATCTATTCGCTCTTTAGTGGCACGCATCAGGTTAAAAATGGCCTCCGAATTCTGGTTGGCTTCCTTGCGTGAGTCTTTCATCAGAGCGATCGGAATCAAGGGGTTTGAAAAATAACTCTCGCTTAAAACACTGGGCAGCATAATGTCGAGCATGAGGTTGTAGCCACCAGTTTCGAGCGAACGCCACCAACTCAACTCAATGGCTTCGTAATAAGGGGTTTTATGGGCGAAGGTTGAAATTAAAACCAGTTTTTTTAGTGCTGAAGGATAAAGTACAGCGAAATGCTGCGCCACGAGGCTGCCGTAAGAAATACCGATGAGACTTGGCTTCGAAATATTTTCTTTGTCCAGCACCGACTTTACATCTGTAGCGTGCTGGTCAAAATTTCGCCAGGTAGCCTCCTTTGAACTTTGACCCTGGAATATAAAATCAAGTAACAGGATTCTGTAATTGCTTTTAAAATAAGGGATCACGAATATCCATGCGAGTGTTGATTGTGTAAGGCCATTTAGAAAAACCAGAGTTTCAGACGCTGCCGTGTTTCCATGCAGCTCATAATAAAGGTCTAATTGATCAGTTGTTTTGCAAATCATACTGCAAGTAATAAAATTTTACATAATTTTTGGTTACTTCCAGATGGCCTCGCTTGCCCAGGTATAAAGCCATATTTTCATCGATGTGTCCTGCCGGAAAATTAAAACAAACCGGGTAACTATACTCAGAAACGGTATCGTGAATTATTTCCTCCGCATTTTTGCCAAATGAGATGGAATTGTCCTTCATTTCACTCATGCCACCAACGATAAGTCCTGCCAGGTTCTTTAACTTGCCGCTCCGTTTTAATTGGAGCATCATCCGGTCGATATGGTATAAAAACTCGTCGAGGTCTTCTATAAATAAGAGTTTATTTGTAAAATCAACCTCTGAGGCGCTGCCACTGAGGGCGTATAAAAGAGACAGGTTGCCCCCAATCACTTCGGCCTCAGCCTTGCCCGGTTTGTTTAAAGGATGATAAGGGATGGCGTAGTCGATCTGTTCGTTAAATAACAATTGCCTGATAGACAAGGTGGCATCTTCGTGTTTTAAAAAATTAACCGGCATTGTTGCGTGAAGACTAACAATGCCAATGCTTTGCAGGTGACTGTGCAAAACGGTTACATCGCTGTAACCGATCAGCCACTTGGGATTTTTCTTAAATTCTGTAAAATCAACGTTGTCGATGATCCTGAGTGTGCCGTAACCGCCCCGGGCTATTAAAATCGCTTTTGCGGTTTTGTGATCCAGCGCCCACTGTAAATCTTCTGTTCTTTCTTCGTCACTGCCCGAAAACTGGTGATGACTTTTAAAAAGATTAGGCGCCAGTTCGGCCCTAAGGCCCCACGAATTTAAAATATTGATGGTGGGATTGAGTTCCTCGTCACTTATTTTTCTTGCGGTAGCAATAATTACAACGGTATCTCCTACTTTTAGGTAAGGTGGAATCAGAGACATTTATCTTTTTCTTTTTGCAGGCGCTTTAGCCCGGGACGACACTTTCTTCGCGGCCTTTTTTGTGGAACTTGCCGCTGTGTTTTCCCTGGCGGATTTTTTTTCGTGATACGAAATATTACTTAGGTTTTGTTTGTATTTTTTATGAAGAGGTTCATTTTCAACTCTCACGTGGTACCAGAACTGTCCCGTTTTTATCCGGTAAATGTGCATTTCCGAAACCCCGAACTTTTCTGCCAGCTGCCGGTACGAAAGTTTTCTTTTTGGGTCCCAGATCATTTTTTTAAGCGCAGTCACTGTCTTTTCATTCAGCACTTTAGAATGTGTGCTTTTAATGATGGCTTTTTTCTGCCTGGCGAGAATTGAATTGGGACTGAAAGTGGTATGTTTCCGGTGTTCGGCCCTGAGCGCCCATTTTAAATTATCGACGTGGTTGTTTAAATAGTTGTGGTCTTTATGAACAATAAAGGTGTGTTTAGGCGAAGGTTTTTTGAGAAAAGCGATTGCGACTTCCCTCGAAAGAAAGATGGCTTTATTTTTGCCGTTCTGCCGCGTATTAAAACGATAGGTACCGGCGGTAGGTTTAAAAGTTCTTATCTCTACTTTATTTGAACCTTCAGGCATTACACCAAAACGTCCGTGGTTTGAAATAACATAAGGAACAGTTGGTTTTTTACCGCCTACGGTAAAAGATCTCCAAATTTCTTTTTTATTGCCCATGTAGGTTAAGTTTTAAGATATAATTACCTTTGTATAAAGGTAATAATTATTACTTTGTAACAAAATCCAGGGCATTTTTCTTTTAATAGTATCTATGCCTCCAAGTAAAAATGCAATCAATGAATTCTAAATTTAAAAGAACCTTAGTAACCGCGGCGCTGCCATACGCCAATGGCCCGGTGCACATTGGCCACCTGGCGGGTTGCTACCTGCCGGCCGATATTTATGTAAGGTACTTGAGGAGCAACGGCCACGACGTTAAATTTATCTGTGGCAGCGACGAGCATGGCGTGCCAATTACCATCAAGGCAAAAAAAGAAGGCGTCACACCGCAGGCGGTTGTTGACAAATACCATAAGATTATGGGCGATGCTTTTCAATCTTTTGGAATTTCATTTGACGTGTATTCAAGAACGACCTCAAAAGTTCATCACCAGACCGCCTCTGATTTTTTTAAAGTGTTATACGACAAACACAGCTTTACCGAACAGGTCACTGAACAGTACTTTGATGAAACAGCCGGACAGTTCCTGGCCGACCGCTACATTACTGGTACATGCCCGGTTTGCGATAACCCGGCGGCTTATGGCGACCAGTGTGAAAAATGCGGGTCTACCTTAAACGCAACTGATCTCAAGGATCCCAAATCAACGTTGTCGGGTAATAAACCCGTGTTGAAACAAACCAAAAACTGGTTCCTGCCTCTCGACAAGCTGCAGCCCAAAATTAAAAACTACCTCGATCAACACAGCGATTGGAAACCAAATGTGTTTGGCCAATGCAAAAGCTGGCTTGAAAGTGGCGATGGACTGCAACCGCGTGCCATGACTCGTGACCTGGATTGGGGTGTGCCTGTTCCGGTAGAAGGGGCCGAAGGAAAAGTGTTGTATGTTTGGTTCGACGCGCCTATCGGATACATATCAGCCACCAAAGAATTGTTGCCGGATACATGGGAACAGTACTGGAAAAAGGACGATGCCCGGCTGATTCATTTTATTGGTAAGGACAATATTGTATTTCATTGTATCATTTTTCCAGCCATGCTGATGGAACATGGCGAATTTGTGCTGGCAGACAATGTGCCGGCGAATGAATTTTTAAATCTTGAAGGGCAAAAGATCTCCACATCGCGGAACTGGGCCGTTTGGTTGCATGAATACCTTCTTGAATTTAAAGACAAGCAGGACGTGCTCCGGTATACACTCTGTGCAAACGCGCCCGAGACAAAAGACAACGATTTTACCTGGAGAGATTTTCAAACCAGAAACAATAGTGAGTTGGTAGCCATTTTTGGCAATTTTATTAACAGGAGTCTGGTTTTGACCCACAAATTTTACGAAGGCAGGGTGCCGGCCGCCAGCACCTATACCAAAGAAGACCTTCTGGTGTTGGAAGAACTGGGAAACGCGCCCGAAAAAATTTCGCGCGCCATTGAACAATTCAAATTCAGGGAAGCCCTCGGCGAGTGGATGAACGTGGCGCGCATCGGCAATAAATACCTGGCCGAAACAGAGCCCTGGAAGTTGATCAAAACCAACGAAGAAAGGGTAAAAACCATTATGAACATTGCCCTCCAGATCTCCTGCAACCTTGCTATCCTCGCCGAGCCGTTTATTCCGTTTACTTCAGAGAAATTGTTCGGCTTGCTCAACCTCCAGTCACTTAAATGGCCCGCGGCCAAACACACTTCAAACATGCCCGCAGGACACCTTATCAATAAGGACGAATTATTATTTTCAAAGATTGAAGACGCGGAAATAAAAATTCAGCTTGAGAAACTTGAAAAAAGCAAATCAGAGCAGGTCATGAACGAAAAAAAAGAATTTAAGGCAGAAACTTCTTTTGATGAGTTTTCTAAAATGGATATCCGAACCGCAACCATACTGTCGGCTGAAGCAGTTCCCAAAACAGACAAACTTCTAAAGCTGACTCTTGATACTGGCCTGGATAAAAGGACGGTGGTAAGCGGCATCGCTAAATATTATAAACCCGAAGACATCATCGGCCAGCAGGTTTGTTTATTGGCCAACCTGGCTCCGCGCAAAATTAAAGGCATAGAAAGTGAAGGCATGATTTTGATGGCAGAAAACCCGGATGGGGAGTTGTGTTTTGTAGCACCCGTAAAAAAAGGAATTCAAAATGGCGCCGACATCAAATAAAGCCGCCCGTTTATTATTCGCACTTGTTTTTACTGGTTTTTTAGCGACCGCCCAAAACACCGACCGGCCAGATGAAAAAGACTACAAAAACAAAAAACAATTCGAAAAATTTAATAAACGACGGGCAGCCATCGGCGCCTGGCAAATAAACAAGTTAAAAACAGGCGCGTTGGTGGTGAGGCTCAGAACCAACAACCTTTTGATCAACAGGCTTCTCAAAGAAGGCGACACCATTCTGGCCAGAGAAAAACAGATTGAAACAGCAGGCATCAATTTAAACACAATGAAGGCCTACACCCACAATTATACGTTTAGCAAGGTGTATTTTATTTATAGTGGCAGCAGCGACAGTCTGCTGAATGGGGTAAGAAAAAATATTTTTCTCGATAGCAATTTGCACATAGATCCGGCTATTGTGATGGGCGAAGACTTTTACCTGCTGGCAGAAAGAGACCAGGCATATAATTCTACCATTGGTTTTGTAAAAGAAGATTCAGCCAGACTGGTAAAAGAAGAGGGTTATGGGGTTAAGGAAATGGCGGTGGTAGTAAAAAACAAGTACGGTCACCAGCTCAAAAAGCCATTTCCATATGCTGCGGCCGACAGACCCGACTTCAAAGGAGGAACCGCGTACGTCTCATTGATTAAGATCAACGGCGATATTATTCCGTTTAATGTTGGGGGCATTGGCAAACATAAAGCGACCAGCAACAACGAAGCAGATAAAGATGATAAACGGAATGCGAGTTTTAACTACCAGGGCAAGCGCCTGTCGGTGCACATCCCCAGGTACCTCACGGTTGAAAGAATTTCGGTGTCGATCGGAAACTTTAACGAAGAGCTGAGAGTTTATTACAGAAACAACATGAGCATTGGTGACGAAAAACCAAGCCCTGAATTGTTGCCGTTTTTATACTAAAATGCCAATTAACAGTTATTTCGTTGGATGGATGGTTTTTTTTTATAATTTTATGTAAAAGTAAACGCATGAAAAAGCTAATCCCAACTCTGTTGTTATTGTGTGTTTTTGTTTCGGGTTTTTCACAAACTGATACGCTTTATACCAAAAAGCAGGATAAAATACCCTGCAAAATCATCGAAATCAACGAATTCGACATCAAATACAAGTTGGCGGCAAGTATCGATGGGCCCATTTATGTTGTGAGCAAAGCATCGGTTACAAAATACAGCCTTGCCAACGGCTTTACCGAACTGTTGTTGCCAGATGAACTTTCACTAGAAAATGAACACGGCGAAATCATAAAAAACAGAACGGTGATAAAGGTACACCCTTTCAGTGTGGTCAATAACCAGCTTTCTTTCGCCTATGAACAGGTGCTTAAAGTGGGAACCAACCTCGACATTGAAGCAGGTTATATTAATACCGGCCTGAACAGCAGTACTACTTCAAACCGCGTATACAACAGCGGCAGAACCAATTACTCCGGGGCTTATATAAAACCCGGGGTAAAGTTTTTCTTAGGCCAGGATTTTTCGGTAAAAGGTTTACGTTATGCGCACCCGCTTAAAGGACGTTATATCAAACTGGATGTTGCCGTGAGTTATTTAAATTTCCAGGATGTGAGAAGAACAGAGAATGTAGGCATCTACCCCAACATTCAGAACAGAACGGTTACAACCAACATCAACACTTTTGCATATGGTGGTTTTGTTAATTTTGGCCGTCAGTTTATTCTCGGAAATATTCTAACGATAGAGTATTATTTTGGCGTGGGTTTCACCGGCAGGACCATAGACTACACCAATGATGATTTCTTAAGATCCGGTAGTGGTTACTACTACAACGAAAACAACAGCATTTCAAATTACCACGGGTTTCAACGCATTCCAAACTTTGGTTTGTCGGGTACAGCGGGATTCAGGATCGGTTACATTATTCCTGAGAAAAAGGCCCACAAAGAACCTTCTAAACAAAAAAGCAGGTAGAAATTAATTCTACGACATAAAAAAAGCCTGTCCCAATAGCGGGACAGGCTTTTTTATTGATAGACATTTATATTTTGGTAAGTACCAGTTCGTCGATGAGGTTTTTAGCGCCACCCAATTTATCGATGATAAACAATACATAGCGAATGTCAACACAGATGGTCCTGTTAAGGGCATTGTCAAAAGCAATTTTGTGACTCAGGGCCTCATAATTGCCGTCAAACGCCAAACCAATTAACTCACCTTTGCTGTTCAAAACCGGAGAGCCCGAATTTCCGCCGGTAATGTCGTTGGTAGTGATGAAGGACACTACGATGTCATTGGTTTTTTTATCCAGATACTGACCGTAGTCTTTATTATTAATGAGTTCAATCAGTTTAGCAGGAAGATCAAACTCATAATCACCCGGTTTGTATTTTTCCATTACCCCTTTTAAAGTACAGATCTCGCTGTATTTCACAGCATCACGGGGCACATAAGATTTTACATTTCCGAAAGACAGTCTCATGGTTTGGTTAGCATCGGGATAAAGCGCCATGCCTTTTTTCATTTCGAGTACACCTTTCAGGTATTTTTTGTTTAAAGCGTAGTTATTGGCGATAAAATCTGAGAAATACTTGCCATAATTGCTGTTAAAGTTATTTACGAAACTGGTAGCCGTTTTATAAGCCGGGTCTTTGTGAAGCATTGCGGTGTCTGGCTTGGCAATAAACGCCTCCCATTTGGCTTCATTCAGGAGAAAAGTATTTTCAAAAAGGTCTTTAGAAAATTTCTCGTAGGTTTCGTTTTTGCCCGGATCGCCATAAGCCGTTTTCAAGGTGTTGTAAAAGGCGGTAGGTTGTTGACTCTCGTTAATGTCACTGTGAAACAACTGTGTGACCTGCGCTAAAATATTTTTATCAGAGGCTGTGTTTTCACCTTTAATAAAACGCGCATAATTTGTTTTTGCCGCGGTAATGGCTTTTGGCAGATCGGCTGAATTGGTGCTGGTCAATGCCGCGTCTAGCGCCTTTAAACTGGCGGCAAAATTCATTAATGGAGAGCCTAAAATACCTTCGTTAATGTAGATCCTGTGTTTGGCGTAAGGAGTCCAGGTATCGTAAACTGTTTTTATGTCCTGGAAAATATTGTCGTATTCTGGCTTTCCTTTGGCCCAGGCCACAAATGCGGCTTCATCTTTTTCTTTTTGTGCAAAAACATTGTATTTGATCAGTTGTTTGGATTCTCCGTCGAAAAACTTCCAGTAGTTGGCTATACCCGCGTACGAACTGGCCAGCTGGATTTTTGTAGCGGGATCTTTTACCATTTCGGCTTTCATGCTTTTTAACCTTGCATCGCGCAGACTCACGGTATAAGGGTTTTCAATGTCTATTTTTAATTTTACGCCGTAAGAGGTTTCATAACGGTTGGTGCCGCCCGGGTAACCAAAGATCATGGCGTAATCACCATCATTGATACCTTTGATTGAAACGGGAAGAAAATGTTTTGGTTTGTAAGGAACGTTTTCGGCCTTGTATTCTGCAGGTTTACCATCAGGGGCCATATAAACACGGAAAATTGAAAAGTCGCCGGTGTGACGCGGCCATTCCCAATTGTCGGTGTCGCCACCAAACTTTCCGATATTTTCAGGCGGGGCACCAACCAATCGCACATCTTTAAAACGCTGGTAGGTAAATTGTAAGAACTGGTTGCCTTTAAAAAAGCTGCTCACACGCACTTCGAAGCCGGTGCCTTCTGATGCCTTGTTAGACATTTCGGTGAGAATAGCGGGGAGCTTTGAAGTAATTTCATTTGGTTTAATATCTTTTAGTTTGGCGGCAACCACCTCGGTTACATCTTCTATTTTGATCAAAAATTGAACGCTGAGCCCGGGACAGGCTATTTCTTCCTGTTTTGATTTTGCCCAGAACCCCTCTTTCAGATAATTATGTTGTACTGAACTTGAAGAGGCAATGTTATCGTAACCACAGTGGTGATTGGTAAATAAAAGACCCTCCTTGCTCACGATTTCGGCCGTGCAGCCTCCGCCAAATAATACAATGGCGTCTTTGATGCTGTTTTTATTAATGCTGTACAGTTGTTCTTTACTGAGTTTCAGACCCCTTTTCACCATATCGGCATAGGTTTTGTCTCCTATTAGCTGCACCAGCCACATGCCCTCATCGGCCTTTATTTTAACAGAAAAAACGGTAAGTATTACCGTTAGTGTGAGTATAATTTTTTTCATGGATTAATTATTTTGGTATGCAAAAATAGCATTGAAATCGGAATAAAAAACCCTGGGCCCAAAATCGGCCGAAAATCACCCCTTTTGCGCCGACAAAGCGAAATTATGCAATAAAAATGCTACATTTCTGTTCTAAAACCGCAATGAATCCAAAATAGCGGCCCTTGCTTTATTTTATGACAGATCCAGTAAGCGTTTTACCTGTTTTTTTCTCTTTGCTCCTGGTTTTGGTACTGTTGTATGTTTTAACAAAGCTCTTTGGGAACAGAGCGGCGCCAGTAAAGTTTTCTTCTATCGACGGCTTACGCGGGTATCTTGCTTTTTTTGTTTTTTTGCACCACGCCAGTATTTATTTTTTTGCGCTGCGCAGTTATGCCTGGCAGCTGCCGCCGTCTCAACTGTATACCCATTTCGGCCATACCAGCGTGTGTCTTTTTTTTATGATTACCTCGTTTTTATTTTTTACCAGGTTGATCGACGATCATAAAAAAGGCATTGATTGGCTAAAATATTTTGTCTCGCTTATTCTGAGACTGTGCCCGCTGCTTTTAATTGCACTGGCCTTGTCGTTTTTGTTTGCCGGGATTTTGTCGCATTTCAGGTTGCAGGAACCGGTTTACAGCAGTCAAACGAAATCGGTCATTGGCTTTTATTTAATGTTTTCGCACAGCCTAATATTACAGTGTGTTTCTTTTTACACCAATTCATCGAACTGCCTGCTATTAAATCTGTTCAGCGGGCCACCCACTTTTTAAGAGGACAACTGAACCGTTTTAAAGACCTGATGTCTAAGACCGGTAAGATAGTTACAGCAAAAATTTTCATGAAATAACAATCCTTTCGCTCAGATCGCCATAAAGCGAAAGGCTCCTTCGATACCGATTGCTATAGGCATTGAAATGCTTTTTCCGGTAATATTTTGACCCATGAAGTAGAACTCCTTCGTCGTTCACTTCATCAGTCACCATGAAGCGTAAAAGCCTCTCCGAAATCAATCGAAGAGGCTTTTTCTGCTTCATGGTGAACCCGGCTGCACAAATCTCGAACCTTGAACTTGAAGAATTAAAAATCCTGGCAAATGTTAAAAAATTGGTTGATAGAGATAAGTAAAATTTAAGTAGGAAGATAGCTGTGCGAAAACTCTGCTTTAAGGAATGCCAAATAATTTAATCCCAATAAGAACCGACTAATAATTCTCCATAAATCATTGCTGTACCGTGAAAGAGTGGAGTATTGCTGTCAAACCATTCCAGTGTATAAATTCCTGGGCTCGTTAAAATAATAGTAAGGGTTGAATCTATGACTTTGTTTTTTTGTTCAACCCAGGTTGTTATATACGTACCTTCAAATTTATTTTTTCCAGCGGTATTATCAATTAATTTTGAGGCTTCGGGATATGAAGTTTTTTCTCCTTCATTTGTCCATTTTGCCGTTAAGCAGCCGTCCCCATCGTCTTTAAAAACAAATGCTCCTATTATCTGTGGCATATAACTAAGTTTTTGCGAATGCTACTGCACTGTCGGTCCAGGTTTTAATTTGAGAATATAATGTACTATCAATTGCCTCCGGCAAACAATCCATGATTCGCAAACGATCAAACAGAATTCCTGTATCATAAGCTCTGATGTGCCATTTTTCCATTGAAGCAATATCTGAGATAAAGTACATTCTTACCGGTTCTTGTGTAGGTGGAATTCTAAACCACTTTTTGCAAAAAGTAGATGGTTGTAACTCAAATCTTGCACTTTCCCATGACGTTCCTGTTTTGCATTGGCCAAACCCTAACAGTTTAGCGGTTTTTCTATCTGTAAAATCTGTCCATGAAACAATATCTAATTTGCCATCCTGCTCATCGACCTGGTTATCGTAATGATTCGCGAAGCCGCCACCTTCGCCAATATCCTGACATAATTTATTTACTTTGTCTTCAAATCCACCAGTAACAGACGTTCCAAAAACAACATTTTTGCTCTTTTTGCCAAAGTATGTCTGAGCCGCGATTGCTGATATATGCTCAAATAATTGTGTGCCATCGATTGTATCAAATACCTTGTTATCTCTCATGTTTAACCGGGTAGCACATAACATATAGCAGTATAAGTAGCTATATGAATTGGTAAAGCCAGTAAATTTAATTACAGTGCCATTGTACAATAACTCAAATGGGTATTTACCATTTGTGCCGGTCATTCTCCTGTTAATTTCGTCGGTAACGGGCTCGAGTTTTTCGTTAATAATGTCTTCTAAATCTGTTACCCCTTCTGTTTCGTATTCATCAGCCGATTTTAAGAACTCTTTAAGGATATCCTTTGTAGAAACAGTATTTGTGTCAGAGAGAATAGCTTTTACTTCTATGTAATCCGCGATCTCTTCCAAATCATCTTCCGACGTTGGTTTGCTTCCTTTGATCTTGTACATAATTATTCTGTAAGTCTATTTTTTTTAACTGTACCTGTTTCACTATTCCGCTTTAATTCCATTCCCTGATATAACTGATCGGCCATATCTGCCACTGTCCCTGCGATGCGCAAGGTTGCTTCATCGGACTTGTATCCGGTTGTAAGATATTGTTGGGCCTTATATAAGGCTCTTTTTGCCTCGTTTAAGCTATCGGCGAATTTAGTGTCGTCAGGCTGGCTGATTTCAAAGGCATAGGCTAAATCATTTTTAGATTTTAGGGCAGATACGGCTTGCGGATTTTTTAAGACAGCATCTAAGTAGCGTAAGTCGGGATTTTGAGATACGATTATTGGTTTCTGTTCCTTTCTTTTGCTGCCATATAACCAGGTTAAAACATCACCTAAATTGGACAACCCTCCTGCGTTAACAGGATCAATAGCCTCGTCTGCGATATCTTTTAATTCGATATAATTTCTAAAACCTTCGTACTGGAGACCTGTATAGAGGTGAGAAAAATATAATCTTTTACCCCAAATATCTTCTCTATCAAATACTTTATTTTGTTCAGCCTGATTAATTACCATCAAGGCCTGATACAGCTTTTGTACAATTTTGTTTGTATCGCCAATTTGTAAAGCGATTTCATCCAGCGGCACATTGAAGTCATTATGCACTTTGGCAATATACTGTGCTTTTGCAAAACTATCCCATTTTGAAGGACCGTTTACATGCTTAAATCCAATGAACTGCCATGCATCCTTACGTGATGCTTCTATAAGCACAGGTATGCGTGCAAGGCTTGCAATCAGCTCTGGCGTAGGTGGCGGAATAGACTTAGGATAAAATTTATTGTACTGCTGATAATCAGTTATTACTTTAACAGCAGCCAACCTTCTGTTTCCTTCAATTACCGTGTACCTATTGCCATTTTTGATTGCGATCAATGGATCGTTATTAAAGAAACCTGATTTTGATATAGAAAGAATAATTTCTTCGACGGCCATTACACTACAAAGAAGTGTAACCAATTCAGGCTCAGAAATCCTTGCTATGTTTCCATATTCAACTAAGCGGGGATTTTCTCTATCAAAATCCAATTTGATTAAATCTATATCTTCGATTTGCTTAGACATAATTTGTATTTATATGAATTACTAATTTTTTAAAATAGGGTGCTGTGCAATATACATATTATCAGAAAAAATCATTACTTCCTCGCCCTTAGCTGCTTTGGCTGCACTATAATTAAGCGTGTACTGAATTTGCCTGTACTGATCATATAATTCCCTGATGGGCGTTACATTATCGTATGTTACAATCCATTTTTGTTTTTCTACTTTACTGATTTCAGTAGCAATGTCCTGATGGTCGCCAGCCCCATAATAATTTAAATACAGGTCTTTTCCTTTGACGTAATAAGGAGGGTCGAAATAGAACAGTGTCTTTTGAGGTAACTTGTTTCGAAGTGATTTAACTAATTTAACCGCATCGCTATTGTGTAGTTCAATCTTGTCCTTATACTGTGCTATCCGCTGAATGCGTGAAATCAAATCTGTTTTGTTATACCTTGCATCAATTTTCCATTCACCGCTTTGGTCTTTACCACCAATGATCCCAGCTTTTAAAATGCCAGACCGGTTGGTGCGGTTTAAGAAAAAAGTTGAAAATCCTACCTCTAACAAATCCCGATTTTCTTTGTCGGCCTGAACCTTTTTCTGCTTTTCCCAGGTTGCAACTGTTACTGGCTTATCTTTAATTAGCTTACAAAACTGCTCTGTATTGTTTAGGACTGAATCCCAAAAGCCAAAGATTGACCTATCAATGTCGTTTATGATAACTCTCGAAGCATATTCATTGAAAAGTAAGGATAGTGCAATAGATGCGCCGCCGGCGTAAGGCTCGACATATTATACACCATCATAAAGCAGGTTTTCTTTAAACACTTGTTTAAAGTAGTCTGACACTTTTCCTTTTCCGCCTGGGTATCTTAGTGGTGAGTAGAACTCCATAGTTATTTTATATTATTCCATAATATTATCATGAAATCCTGCATGTTGTCCCAAGTAATTATAAGGTTGGGGGCTTTTGGTGAAAACCGATTGTTGTGCACATATGCGTGCCATGTATCAATACCTAAAATATCATTTTTATCCTTTATACCGGCTTTAATTCCTTTGCAGATTGCTGTATCAGCCAGTTTTTTGGTGTCCATATGGTTAACTACAATGTTTATTTTTTGCTGAAAATCGGTGCCTGATTTGGCGGAAGATAATGCTGTTGTTAGTTTGTGTTCTTCAATATAGCTATCAATACTTAGCTCTATAAAAACCCTGAATAAAACAGCAACGGCGTTTGTATGCTTTGTAACATCTATATCAGTTAATTCATGATATATTGAATTTACCTTTGAGTTAGTGATCTTTATAGCCGGTGTACGAGGAATTAACTTTTTCCTATCCTTTGGATTTGGTTTAGCTTTTTTAACCGGTGCTTTTGTGGCCGCATTATTTGCACCTGTAAATTGCCAGGGTTTTGCAGCCTTCTTAGTAGATGGCTTACTCGCCTTTGGGAAGGATTTAATATATGCCTTGCGATCTTCTTTACTGTAAATTTTCTTTACATTAAATTTTGGGTCTAATAAATCCTTAACAACTTGAGTGAGCCCCTTTACAACTTCTTTTTCCTCCAGTTCGGACTGAACAATACCGTTGTTGATTTCAACACCGAGCATTTCCCTGACATCAGGGTCGGAAAGCAACCTGTCTAAATTCGTAATTTTTAAATCGGGTAGATTGTTTTTTACAACTACTGGCACGTCTGTTGAACTTTGTAGAAGTTTAATAGTTTGTAATGCTATTGAAGATTTACCTTCGACCTTTTCCTCAAATCTTTGTATTTGTTGAGAAGTCCACGCAACTGTCCCCGCTCCATCGCTTTGGCCAGCATGCTTTAATTTTATCCATTTGTCTGCCTCTGTAGGATCATCGTACACAGTACATTCAATCTCTTTAATTAATTTAACTTTGTGATCTTCATGCAGTTTTCTGAATTTCTTTTTAAGAGCGGTGTGCTTATTGTTATCAATTAAATCGGGGTTATTAAGCAGCTTCAATGTAACCGCTCTTCTATTTCCTTCTAAAACATTGAATTTGGTTTTATCAAGACTGGACGGTGTGGTCTGAACGCGGTCGTTCGGATTTAATCCATTAGCGATAATGTGTTCGGCCAGTGTAAATAATTTGTCTTTTTGCTCATCGACTACTGTATCAATCGCCTCTTTTTGGCTAGAGACAGGCTCATATCTGTAATTTTCTGTATTCACATGCAAATCAGACAGTTTGATTTTTAAAGTTTTAGCCATTCGTGGATATGTATTAGTTTTAATGGACGGCTGCTACTGGCCAGGGCCATTTATATTAACAAACATACTAAATATTTGCATATTTATTCATTTATTTCCCAATAACTTAGCAGACATACTTGCCTTATATTATTTTAGTTTTTTGTTATCTTTAACTGTTTATGAAAACCACCATTCCCATACTACCGGTGCACTAACTGACAAAAATAAAGGCTAAATACGGTTTTTGTTCGTTCATGTTAATTTTCGCGTGAGAATGGGTTTTATAATTAACTTAGCTAAATCCACTCAAATTCTAAATCATGAAATATGTAATTTTTTGCCTTCTTGTAATGACTAAGTTGACAACTATGTACGGGCAATCGTGGCAATGGGCAAAAAACGAAAAAGCATACGGCAAGGTAACCAGTGAGTGTAACGATCTGAATGGAAACGTTTACATAGCGGGAACAACCGCCACCAATGCTGTCATAGGGCCGTTTACCGTTACGGTCCCGTTCTACGAAGGGCTACTTGTCAAATATGATCAATTCGGTACGGCGTTGTGGGTGAAGAATTATAGCAATGTAATAAGTTGCGCAGTGACAACAGACAATTCGGGGAATGTTTTTCTCGCTGGCACATTTGTAAATACAATGGTGGTCGGAACCACGACATTGAACTCACCTTCGCAATACGATATTTTCCTAATTAAACACGATGCCGCGGGAAACGTTTTGTGGGTGCGAACCGGAACGGGAAGCGGTCAGGAATACGTGAACTCCGTGTGTACAGATGCATCAGGGAATTGCTTCATTGTCGGCGCGTTTACAAGCAATCTGGTATCTTTTGGTTCCCTAACCTTGACCAATGGCACGAACAGCTTTAATTACCATATCGTAAAATATGATCCCAATGGAAATGAGCTATGGGCCCGTGCAAATCAAGGGGGGCTTGCGATCTCAAATGATGTTGCCGCCGATAATAATGGGGATGTCGTTATGATTGGAAACATTTTGAGCCCCACCTTGGTAATTGGAAATTATACTTTCCCCTCGCAGAATTATAATTTTTACGTTACGAAATACAGCGCGGCGGGAACCTTGATTTGGGCGATATCCGGAGGTGGCAGCGGCCAGGATTTTGGTAACAGTATATCACTTGATCCGTCTGGAGACTTGTACTTTTGCGGAGGAACTTCAAGTCCTGTTTGTACAATAGGCAGTTATACGTTTAGCACCCAAGGTAATCTCGATATGTATTTGGCTAAATATAGTGGTGGAGGAAATTTTCAGTGGGCAAAGCACGGTGGAGGAGCGGCCCGTGAAGAAGCCTGGTCCATAGCGTCGGATGCTGCCGGGGTATACGTGGTTGGAAATGCTTCGTCTCCCAGTATGACTATTGCGAATGTAACTTTAAACGCGCCATCCGGAACCTATTCAGCTGACGCAATGTTTATGGCTGAATACAATTCTGCTGGAAACCCAGTGAATGCTATACTGCTTACCGGAGGCGGTAATTCTTCGGGAGATGTAAGCTTGTTCGGACCATGTAACCTTTATTTAGGAGGTGCTCTACTGACACCAACCGTTATCATTGGAAGTGATACTTTGGCAAACAGCACTCCAAGTACCAGTGTGTATTTTGTTGCAAAATACAACCGCACTAATTCCGCGCCAATAATAAATATAAGTGGAAATTTATTGCTTTGTCCTGGTCAAAGTACAACTCTCACGGCGTCCGGTGCGCAAACATACACCTGGATGAACGGATCGTCAGGCAATATTCTTGCTGTAACTCCCAGCGTGACCAGTACTTATTTTGTATTGACAGCGAGTCCATCATACAGCTGCAACACAATCGCGAAGGCAAAAGTAGTTGTCGTGCCTATGCCGACACTCAGTATTGCTCCCAGCGCGACATTATTATGCAGCGGTCAAAGTGCGACATTGACAGGTAGTGGAGCAACAAGTTATACCTGGAGCAACAACGCCAACACTTCTTCCATCACCGTCGCACCTATTGCGAACCAAAATTACAGCCTTTTTGGTGCCTCAGCGCCTGGCTGCACCGCTACGGTGACACAAAGCGTCAACGTGCTTCCAAACCCAGCGGTTCAAATCACCCCTCCTGGAACAACAGTTTGCGCAGGCCAGAAAATAACTATTTCGGCGACCGGGGCCACAAGTTATTCCTGGAATACAGGGGTACAGCAATTCAGCATCATTGCTACACCCTCAATTACAATCAATTATTCTGTTATCGGGACCAACACCAATGGATGTTCCGGAACATCAAGTGTGACAATCTTCGTTATGAAATGTCTTGGTCTTCAAAAGTTTGAAACTGAATCAATTTTTAGTATGTATCCGAATCCGGTTAGCGATGGTCAGTCGCTTGTTATACGTAATGAACTTAAAAACGGGCGAATTGAAATCAGAAATTTAATCGGAGAAATTATCCTTTCACTTAACGCGAAGGATGGTGTTAACAAAGTTGATTGCTCGGGTCTCTATAAAGGAATTTACGTGGTAGTATTATCGGAGGGTTCACAGGTACTTGCTATGCAAAAACTGGTTATCCAATAGCTTTAAAATGTTATGAGGACACTATCTCTGATCTTTAGTTTTTTTACGGTTTTAGTTAAAGCCCAAACTATCAGCACATTTGCCGGGACGGGTGTGGCAGGATTCAGTGGGAATGGTGGTCCAGCCACAACTGCACAGTTGAGTGGACCAAGAACAATTGTTTTTGATGCATCTGGTAATGCTTATTTTTCTGACTTTTTTAATCATCGTATCAGGAAAATTAATTCTAGCGGGGTTATTTCAACGTTTGCGGGCACGGGACTTAACAGTTACGGCGGCGACGGGGGACTTGCAATTAATGCCCAGATTTCTACAGTAAATGGAATAGCCTTAGATAATGTCGGAAATATGTATTTTACTGATGCTGTGAATTTAAGGATCAGGAAGATAGATTTTACCGGGGTCATATCGACTTTTGCCGGAAACGGCACTCAAGGGTTAACCGGGGATGGAGGACCGGCATTTGCGGCACAACTTTATCAACCAATAGGGATTACTGCTGACCAAGCGGGAAATATATATTTCTCTGAGGGTGCTGGCCACAAGGTTCGGAAAATAAATACAGCCGGGAATATTTCAACTGTAGCTGGTTCCGGGGCGCAGGGATTTTCCGGTGACGGAGGGGCTGCGACTGCGGCCACACTCAACTATCCTTACGGCCTGGCCATTGATGTTTACGGTAATCTCTATATAGCCGATAATGGTAACAACCGCATCAGGAAGATAACCCCACAAGGGATAATTTCAACGGTTGCCGGTAATGGAAATGCGGGCTTTGGTGGAGACGGAGGGCCGGCACTCAGTGCATCACTTTATGGCCCGTCGGAAATGACTTTCGATGCCTCGGACAATATGTATATTGCAGACTATTTTAATCACCGTGTAAGAAAAATGTACCCCAATGGAAATATTACAACTGTGGCCGGCACAGGAGTGGCTGGCTATAACGGTGACGGGGGGCTGGCGGTTAATGCAAAACTGAACATTGCTGCGGGTGTCGCTTTAGATCCGGGAGGCAACCTGTATATTCCCGATTGGTTTAATGAACGGATCAGAAGAGTAAGTTGCTTACAACCAACAGTAGTGGCAACTACGTCGCCAAGCCTCATCTGCGCAGGTGACAGTATTATAATAAATGCTAATGGTGCGATTACTTACAGCTGGAGCACTGGTGCAAATTCTAATTCAATAATTGTGAGTCCATCTTCCAGTTCTACCTTTACGTTACAAGGAATAGATGATGGATGTTTTTCTAGCCCGATAGCGGTATCTGTATCGGTCGCAACATTGCCAAATATTAATGTCAGTTCTTCATCGACCTTGTCTTGTTTTAGTGGCACTGCAATTTTAACTGCAATCGGAGCCAGTACTTACACGTGGAGTGGGGGCGTCACGAACGGCGTGCCTTTTACTTTTAATGCTCCAAGTAGCTACACAGTTTTCGGGACTGATTTAAACGGTTGTGTAAATTCAGGTTCAGTAAACCTGGTGATTCCACAACCCTCCGTTACAGCAAGTAGTAGCTTGTTGTGTGTTGGTGAAACTGGTACTTTAACGGTTACCGGCGCAAGTTCGTATGTCTGGAACACCGGCAATGTTTCAAGCAGTATAGTCATTACTCCTATTGTTACTACCGTTTACTCCGTTATTGCAACTACAAGTGCTGGGTGTGTCTATACTGTTTCTATAGCGGCAAATGTGGATAATTGTACCGACATAGACAAGATGGCGCTCTCTGAATTAATCCAACCGACGATATTTCCCAATCCGTTTATGGATCGCATCACTATTTCAGTAGATTCAAAGTTGAGTCGTCCACTGGAATTAAAAATTCTCGACATGTTCGGAAAAATAGTTTACACCACACAAGTCGAACTTGAGAAAACCGAAATAAATTTGAGTTTTCTAGACAAAGGTGTCTGGTTTTTAGAAATCGACAGCAATTCAAATACTGTAAAAGTTAAATTGCTAAAGAACTAAGACTAAAAAGTAATTGCTTGCTAGTTATTTAATCAGGGAGTGTGAACGTTAATTAAATTTTTTTTGGTAGTTTGTCAGCCAACGATTTAATAGTATGCTTGGAATGGCTTTTCGTTTATCAATTGATACTCCTTTTATATCAGTTAAAGTTTTAAAGACATTTTTCGTCAGAAGACAAGTCATAATTATATTTTTACCGTTTTTGGTAGAGATCAACCCGTAGTGATATGGCTCAAACGGAGCTATTTGAATACGCCCGCTATGCATATTTGGAAACATATACACCTTCACCTCGGTTATTTCCTCAAATTTGAATTCAGTTTTATCATTGCGATGGGTAAATAGAATTTTTTCCCCGATAGGATCAATAACAATTCGCGTATTTCTACTAAAAAGGTAATATTCAACATGAAAGTATAAAACCGGCAAAGCGTTTATCGCAAAAAAAACAAGAAAAAATCCCAATAGTGACGAGCTAAATCCATCTCTGTATTCAAAAAATAAAAGAATACAAATCACCCCAAACGAGATAAACAGTGAAGGTTTCAGCACTTGGATGTGATTGGAAAACTTAAGTTCACAAACTTCTTTTTCTATGGCTTCCATCCACTATTGATTGCATTGTTATAATTGGTAACTCCTATCGATATTTGTGTTACGCCATAATTATAGCCATCGTATAAAGACTGCGCAACAAAAAAAGATCCGGCGACCGCAAAACCTGGACCAGCACCAAACCCTATACCAACAGCTATACCCAACATGTTTCCTGTTAAATTATAGTTGAACCTGCTTTGGCTTATGGCACCAGTTTGAAGATCTTGATAGTCCATATAAGTGCTTACTCCAACACCTAAATTACCCGCAAATCCCAGATATTTACTTGCAGCAAGACCTGCATTGCCAATAGACGAAATTGATCTGAGATTTTGGGACATACCTACTTTATCCATTATTGAAAATGTCTGTCTATAATCAATGAGCGATCCTTTAAGATCTCCAGCAACCACTCCAATTAAATCCGCGTACTGTAAACCCGTATTTATAGAGCTCAGATTATTTGAAATCCGATCCATCATCAAATTTGCATTAAACATGGCTTGTGAGCAATAATAATTCGAATTGAGGTAAGAAAAGCTGTTGGAATATGAGCTTGAGTTGCTATAGCTGTAATTTGTTCCGTTAACGGATGCCTGGTATCCCGTATAGGAGCCACCCCCAAATGTCATGGTTGTGTATGCAGAGCCCTCCGATGTATTCATGAAAGAATAGCTTCCTCCATAGTATGAGCCACTGGCGTTGTTTGAGCCCGAAGTGAGGTTAAAGCCGGCGCCGTAATTCGTAGAATACATCGAACCCGTATTCGTGCCATCATACCAACTATAATTCGAGGAACTGTAATAATTATAGCTGTTTATTGTGTAAGATGGCGGTATATCTTCATGTCCATCAGGATCAGTGTATTTTAGAGGATTGTTTTTACAATACCCATATTTATTATAAGTCTGTATATTATCCTCAGCAGTCACCCGGTCATCTGATTGTAAAAAACTCCCGAGAACGGGATCGTAAATACGAGCGTTCATGTTAATCATTCCTAACTCTTCCAAATGCTCATGCATAGTATATCCTCGAATCATTTTAGTAGGTACGGCGACGTTGGTATAGCTCCAGTCAGTCGGATTACGTCGACGACCCCAACTATCAAAAGAGTATTCCTCAACAACATTCTGGTTATTATCTGTCAGTAAAATGGGACTACCAAGATGATCGTTTACTAAATAATCAAATTGTTCCGTCCCATTATTATTGTAGTTAACCGCGCAGACGCCAGTGGGTGCAACAACATAAGTCCATTCTTTAAACCCTGTTCCAGTTTCCTGCAAATCATAATCTTTAGCATAAAAACGGGTATAAACATTACCGGTATTATTACTGTAAACCATTTTAATTCTTTGATCAGCTACGCCATAAGTAAAATCCATCTGTTTGCTGGTTCCAACTTCACTCAACTGACTTACCATGTTAAAATCGTTATTTGTTAAGTTTAGTATCTTTACATTGCTTGTCGGGGCTGTAATTGAAGTCATGGTGAATGGTTTGTTCGTGTTCGTGTGCTGTGGATAACCGGCATCATCTTTGGAATTAATGTTTCCTAAAATATCATAGCTCACCGCAATGGCTTGTATTGGCGTATTGTTGTTTGGATCTACCTGTTTACTCTCATTAAGTCGGTCAATGTCGTCAAAAGTAAATTTTTCTTTTAGAGAAGTTGGGGTAAGATAATTATCAAATATTTTCCAATCTAGATTTCCCGTCAACGGATCGTGATCATAAGTCTGTTTATGAATGCTTCCGCTACCATGTTCTATTTCTTCTAAATAGTGAAATTCATCGTAAGTGTTTTTCGTATTGATCCCATTTCCATAATTATATTCTGTGATCGCACCTGTTGCATCTTTATTGACTAACTGCCATATAGACTGATTATTGTTCTTTTTAATTGCGCTCAGGTGTCCGTAAGTGTTATAGACATTTTTAGTAATGTGCCCTCCTGGATACGTATGTTGAATTTCCCGGCCATAGTTGTCATAAGCATAATTTGTTTTCAAAACTTTAGAACCAGATAGTATAGTTTCTTTGTCCTCAATGATTCGATTAAAATTGTCATAAGCATACTCCGCAGTGCTATTTGGTCCGTATATTTTAGAAATCATTTCCTTGCCGTTTCCGCTTGCCACATACAAATAGGTTGTAGTCCCACTAACGCTTCCCGTTTTGGTTAAAACCCTGCCGTAATTGTCGTAAGTGTAGTCAAAAATACCGGTAGATTCGGTTTGTTTTAGCAAATCCCCTACAGTATTATAAAGATAGCTTATTGTACCCTGGCTTGGGTCAACAATCTGTGTTTTTTGCCCCAGATCATTATAAGTAAAGCTGTGAAGAATATTTTGGCCCGAGTTCGATGGCGTCGTTAAAGTGATGCTTTTAGGCTGCCCGCAACTGTGATATGCATACACCGCGTTCTGTTGGCCACTTGTATATAAATTTTCAAGGTTGATAAGCTGACCGCCAGCGTTATTAGTTTTCTTAACAGATTGCGTATTTTGATTAACTACTTTTACAAATCCTTGGTTAAATACCGCGTCCTGGCTATTGGTATTATATGTTGTTTGAGTAGAAATCCCACTGTTAGTGGCGAAATTTGGATTTCCAGAAGTTGTGATGTACGTAGTAGCGGAATTTGGGCGATAAAATGTAGTTTCATAGCCGTAATGTGTTATCAGGAACTTTTGTTGCGACACATAATGAGGTTCAGTAACTTCCATAACAAGGCCTTTCGGTGAAATGGTATTAAATTTGGTGTCCGATATCACAGCCTGTCCACTGAAATCCTTAGTCTCAGTACGCAAAACCTCGCCACTGCCAGTATAGTATATTTTGCTTTCACCTCCAGCTTCAATTTCGGTCTTAACTGAATAGACACCTAATGTTCCTAAATTTGCGTAAGAAAAATTGGACGGTGATTCCCATGCATAAGTGATCTTGTTCTGTGCTCCGTTAGGTAAAACAGTTTTAATAAGACGACCCTGACCATCATAAACATAGCTAGTTGTCAAACCGGTAATTCCCGTCTCTTGAATTAGATTACCATATTTACTTTCATATGAATACGTTCTAGAATTTCCAAGATCGTTTGTCTCTTGGGTCATGAATCTTCCAGTTGCATCGTAAGTCAATAGAGTGCCTCTTGAAGGCACATCGGGTGCCGATATTGATTTTTGCAGCGGGATTCCGAAACTATTGAACTGGCTATACGTGGTAGTAAGCAGATTGTTGCTACTTGATATGGGAATAATGAGTTGATCATTGACCGTGGAAGTTAGGTGACCCGACCCATCATAATTATAATTCATGGATCTATTATAACTAGGTTCTCCGGTTTGTACCTGGCTGGTAAGTTGTGAGAGTAATTTGTAATATCCATTGTTAAGCTGGTAAGTATAACTGTCAGTATTAGTTTTGACCACAGGATTGCCACTCCAACCATAGGTCACAGTTTTACTGGAAATGCGACCGGCATTACTTACATTGTACGCAAAGCTGGTGGATGCCTGGATTGACTTTAGATAATCTCTGTTTGTATTTGAAACCAACTCAATAAAAAACCCCTTTGCATTTCTAGCGACTAATTGAAATGTATTTTGGTCTTTTGAAATTAATTTAGTGTTGTCTAATACATAGTCTGAGGCCCCACTTACCGTACCCGCGTTTATATAGTTCCCCGATGTTGTTTCAGAATGCAAAGGAATGTAAAACTGCGTGTCAAAAATTGAATTCGTAGTTGTGCCACTGAAAAGTATCGGATCAAAGGAAATTATTTTCTCAAACCCTAACGGACCTCTTCCCTTACTATGGAAAATAGCATCTGAATAGATATATCTATTGTCAATTACTTTCGCCCCATAAGTTTCCTGGCTGGCCCGAACACAATAAATATTTGGCTTAAAGTTAAATAGAGGAGAGGAATAGGATGTCGTCGACTGTTTTTTATACACGAGATATTTAGCTCCACCAGGTTTAATATAAATTTCATTGTTAAGATTTGCATATTCAATGTGTATTTTCTTACCCATTGGTGTCTGTATTTGAAAAATACTCTCTTTTATTTTGTTGATGTTATTGGTTATGGTGCGATTATCGTTTAATGCGAAAGATGTTGCATCCCAAATGCCGTCTCCGTTGAGATCAACTCCATTGATCGTGTTGCCATTAATGAATGAATATTCACCAGTTCTGGGGATGTCGGCCTGAAGTGTTTCTGTGTTAATATGCTGAGTGTAATTAAAGGTTTTGGTAATAACCGACCAATCACCTGCATAACTTCCTCCTTTTATCATCTGATCACCAATAGAAAAATAACTGAAATAGTTATTAGTGGTGCTGGATGAAAGTTGAACAGAAGAGTCAGTGATGATAATGTCGTCTTTTCCGTCTCTGTTTATGTCTGCAACTTGTATATTTATTTCAATGGTATTTGAAGTAGATAGTGGGGTGAAGGCGTTGACCTTAACGGGGGCTAAAAATGCAACGCCTGTACCGTAACAAATAAACATTTCATCTCTTGACTCTTTTATGTAAACCAGGTCATCATACCCGTCGCCGTTAAAATCCCCCATTCCAAAATGTTTGAGCAGGTTCCTGTTTAATGACCCATTTCCTGAAAACGTATATGATGTTGAATATGCCTGACTAAAGGCTGACCCGTTAAATCCAATTATTTTCACATTTACGGTCGTTGGACTGGCATTGTCCAACATAATAAAATCCATGTATCTGTCCGTGTTAAATTGAAAAGGACGAACAATTGATCCAGTTTGACTTACGGCAAAATTAAAGTTTGTTGTAGCTATAGTTAAATTAATATTTTCAGGATCTATTCGGAGTACATCATTTGTGCCGTCACCATCATAATCAGCGATATTGTATAAAAATTGAGAGGGTGAAAAATTTATAGTATATGGACTGCTTGTAGCAAAAGCACCTATAGGATTACTCGAAATAGAGCCACCACTAAAACTCGTTTTGTATACGGAATAAAACTTACAGGTGGTGGGCAGCGACAGATTTGTAGAGGGATCAGATACCACCGTATAAACTTCCTGTTTATTATCTTTGTTTTCGTCTGTGACTGAATTTGCAAGTATCTGGGAAAACAAACTTGGGAGTGACGGGAAATTATCGAAAACATTACTAAAATTGAGATTACCGTTAACGCCAATGGTATTTTTGAAGTCATTGTGCATAACACGCGTTCGCCCTACCGGAGCATTAAAACAAAGAAAATCAGAAAAGCCATCTCCATCGTAATCGAAGCCAACAGAACTTAAATTGTTATAGTCTGAAGTGTCTGAAAAAATAAATGTACTTTGAGGAGCTTGGATATCAGTATTGTCATTTGGACTGGCCCAGCAGAAGAGAGTGGGATTCAATTCCTTTAAATCGGAACCAACTTCTTTCACAGAAGCAAGGTATGTCCCGTTATTCCAATTGTAGTCGAATATATATTTGCGTACAATTTGGCCGTACGCCAACGAGGTTATTGATCTTAAAAGCTGTGTTTTTCTAAACTCGACGCCATTAACATAGTAAGTAGTCTTTTCAGCGAGGGGGATATAATCAAAAACTATACTATTGTATGGGCTCGCACCTGAAGTGTTTCCTGTGTATTCTATCTTGTCAATTACTGTTTCACCTGGCAATTGTTTGTAATAATACCTCATATAATTGCCAAACTCATCCTTCGCTTCATTGAGATTCCAGGTCAAAATACTGCTGTTTCCAACACCAGAAAGACTTGAATTATTATCAAGTCCAAATTTCAAAGTGTTTCCATCTTTATCTTTTACCTCGAATTTTTGTGGGCCATTGCCTGCGGTACCCAAAGATGTGATGGTTGCAAAATTTTCATTTTCTGGATAATAAGTTGTACTTGGTAAGCCATAGCCGCCTGATAGAGCAAATAATCTATTTCCGTCATACGAAAAAACATCATTAACACTTAATTCAACCATATTACTTGCCCCGTCGTGCATTGGGATTTTATTCACTCTACTTATCGAAGAAAGTCCAGAAAGCGTCCATCCAGTACCCATTAAACCTGCGGTCATCTGACTATTGTATGTAAGGGAAAGGTTTGGTTGTAATCCTCGTGTACCTGGCGACATTATGATTGGTATATTATATGTTGCTGCGCCACTTGGCGACACAGCAAATTTTCCAGCGGTTTCCCCAACAGGTTTACTTGGATCAATAGTGGCGAGACAGCCGTTCGGTTGTGCGGGATTTACTCCAGACCCGAGATAAGAAGAGCTTACAAAAGGAGGATTACTACCGATACTGAGGTTGAGCAGGTTTGTCGCACTTCCTGAAACAGATCCGTAAATAAATGCGGACGAGGAATTTGCTTGACAGTTTATGCTGGTTGCCGCTCTGCTGTATGAATCTACCGTAAGATTCGGTGGATTCGGGGTCGTTGGAAAAGTAATATTAGAAGGATTTTGAGCTTGTACAATAATTGTAACAAAAGCAGCAAGAATTGTGGGTATTCTAGTCTTTTTAGCCATTTCGCAAACTAATTAGTCACTATTATTTTATAAGTACTTTTTTGTTTCTTGGAGTACCAAATCTCTAAAAGATAGACGCCAGGCTTTAAATCAGAAACGCTTAGTGTCTTTGGTTCCCCAGTATAAATTTCTTTTTTTAACACCTGTCCATTCACGCTTAAAAGAATAACTTCCCCAGACCTGAATTTTTCCGGTAACGGACCTTCTATGTTGACAATTTGATTGGCGGGGTTGGGATAGACTTTAAAGTTTCGTTGTAAAGTATCTTTTTTGGGTTGCATCTGAGCACGTGGCATTACCTGGATCTTTCTCTCAATAAGATTGCCCGATTTGTCATAAACACATACAATGCTGCCCCCTTCCTGAGCTAAAAAAGTATTGCTGCAAAATGCGACTGATGCGCACAGAATCAATTTCTTGTAAAATTTCATGGCTAAAACAGATTAAATTTATTAAAAGCGACTATTTGTTTTTTTCCAACGCCTGCAAACGTTTCTCCAATTGGATAATGTAAAGCATTTGCTCTTCAATTTTTTCCTGTTGTTTAACCATCATTTCACTGATGTTGATCCCATTTTTTTCATAAAACTCCCCTTTTTCGAAACCAGGCAAATGGTTATTCGCGTCAATATAGTTTGCAACTTCAGAAATTGACTTTAAATTGTAGTTTTTCTTAAAAACATAATCCGGGAAAGTAGTGGCAAGACTTATTTCAACTTCTCTTGCATAAACCTTTCCATCTTTTTTTACTAAAAAGAGGTCGCGGGAACCAGCTATATCCTTTATTGCAAAGACTCTGTCACTGGGCATAGCACTTGGATATCTTACTTTTATTTCAGTATAGCCATTACCATAAACGTTAAAAAAATCTTGATTTGTGGAGTTGGTATTATCTGTTAACGACAAGGCTAATGAACTTTTATTTGGCTGCCCAACAGTTAGCATTGACCCATTAGTTTGCTGTACGTTGTTCCCTAAAAATGTCTGACCATAGTCACCAATCTTGCAGGTAACTACAGGTGTACTCGAAGTATTCTTTATAATAAACGCATCGGGATTTGTTGTGCTGATCATTGTTTTTCCGTCTCCCTGAACACTGAAGTGTTCAACATCCGGCGTACCAGCTTTATAAACAGCAAGACCCAGATCACTATCAAAGCTTTCGGTAGTCATTAATCCTGCGCCGGTTCCATTGTAAGCGTGTTTAACCTTTACTCCGGTGGCGTTTGGTCCGGCATCCACATACACCTGGGCACCCAGTTGGGAAAAACCTGTAGAAGAAGTCCCTCCACCTATTTGTACATTTTGAGTGACATTCAAAAATCCTGCAACTGAAAAGACTTTATTGAAACCAGGGTTGAAAGTGGTGCCGTTGCTGAACATAAATACGTTACGATTGCAGGCCTTATTAATGAAAAGATCACCGGGATGAGTGCTCGTTCCAAGTCCTGTTCCCTGATTTTCTATAAACCCATCAGCACCATCGTGTGTCATCGTTAGGTTTCCGGTATGTTGACCACTACCTTTAACAGTAAGCGCCCCCTGGAATGAAACCTGGAAATCTGTTCCCTGACATGATAAGTTGGGAGATGGATCTCCTGAAGTTGGTTCTCCCGACGGAAATGCAACATGCGGGCCGCCTTCGCCATTTGTTCCCCTGAAATATAGGGTAGGTGGGTAAGTTGAAGTGCCTGGCACATAGAAAATACCAACATTGTCATTTGCCGCTCCCAATGAAAGTTGTTTGCCAATGAGTTGGCTCCTTGTCACATTTACGTTTCCAGTTACATCTAATTCCTGTGCTGGGTCAGTATTTCGAATACCAACCTTAGTAGTTGAATTTGTATAAAACTTATTGGTTCCAGTGCTCCATTGGCCATAATTTTTGGAAACAAATAGAATTAATAAAAGAAGAACGATGATTTTTTTCATAAGATGGGATTTTTAATGGAGCGAACGTAGAGAAACAATTTTAAATACTCAAATTTTTTATGGTCAATCGATGTTATTAATATGTGAAATGTCGATCTAAAATAGGGAAGAGAAAAAAACTGAAAATTTTTGGCTAACAATTTAATAATCTTGCATTTAGAAGATAAAGTGGGGGGAAGTTTCCTAAAATGTATGTCAATTCTGCGTATTTTCCGACATTTTATGTCGGAAAATACGCAATTTGGCGTTTAGATTTGGCGCAAATAAATATACTCGCCATACTAAATGAATATTGTGCGCTTAAATAAATATTGATTCAAATATTCGGAAAACTCCTTTTTCCTTTTCTAAAGGCTTCTAAAAAAATGACACAGAAAAAATATTAAATTTTCACATAAGAAACAAATAACCTATTTTAGTTGTTATGAATGAGCCATTAAGCATTATTACAACAGAAAACATTGGCATTGTTCACAAGTATCTTGTTAGTGAATTAAAAAAATATAATCTTAATATTCTTGCTCAACCCGCAAATGGTAGAGAACTGCTGGAATGCTTAAAAATTAAACAGCCAGATATAATCCTTTTAAATTTAGAAATTAAAGAAACTCACATTAATGATTTATTTAATACCATCAGAATAACATATCCCGAAATTAAAATAATTATTTCGAGCAATTTTTATGCTGGTTGCTTAAAAACCAATTATTTAAAAAGAGGCGCGTTTGGTTATTTACATGGAAACTGCATGGGTGAGAACTTAGAAGTTTTATATAAAGCAATCCTTAAGACTAAAAATGGCGAGCAGTTTTGCTGCACACATGATGCGGATTTTCATGCCAGGCATCCATATTGCGAATTAGAATTTACAGAATTTGAAATGAAACTTATTCCATTACTTTATCAACAAGCCTCTCTTAAAACTATAGCTGGCAAATTCAACATAAAAGAAAGCGAAGCCAAACAGTACCGAAACAATATTTTTGATAAAACTGGTGCCAATAGTAAGGTGAGTTTTATCTGGCCTTATCTTGAAATGGGTCTTAAATACCTTCGAGACTAATAATACACCTTAATTTTTTAATGCCGGAATTTACCGATGCAAAAAGTCAGCTCAGACCAATTTGACGATCTCGTAAAGCTTTATGCACAGACCGTGGAAAGCTACTGCTTACAAAAATTAAAAGCGGCAAAAGATAAAACCTTTATTCAGGGTAAATTGCAGAATCAGGTGTTCGCAATCATAGGTGCTTATTCGGGGGGACTTCACCTGCACAAAAAATCTTTTGATTATTTTTTAGAAAGCTATTTGACCGGAATACCTGTCGACGAAATTCTTCCAGTGATTGAAACCGACTACCCTGATAGCTTAAATGTTGAACCGCTGGTTGGCCCTAGAGATGAGGTTGTTTATATTCCATTTGCTGGGCCCGAACAAGACTTACTTAAAAATTACCGGATTGATCTTCAAAAAATAGTCTTTTTATATGTAGGGTATTTTGCTCTCCAGGAAATAGCCAAAAGAATCCCAACTTATCTGAATGAAAATAAAGACCTAAAGGACCGGTTTTTTACTTCATACCCGATCCATTGGACAGGGACAAAGGATAACAAAAATGAATTTGTCCAATTAGTTTACGGTTTATTTAAAGCCAAACTGATCAATAACGGAGAGGGCGAGATCACCAAGATCACAGAAAGCCTTGCCCAGGCCTTTAAAGTTGATTTAAGCCCTAACTGGCAGGGAAACCTGTCTTCAAGCATTCACAAATCAAACATCGGGTACAATCCGCAAGTCTTCGATAAAATTAATAAAGCCTACCAGGAATACGTGAAAACCCTGATCGAGAACAAAAAGCATAACAAATAGACGTAGTTTACCTAAAATAGACGTCTGCCGTAAAAGACGTTAAAGCCGGCTTTTTTCTATGTTCTGAACCCAATTCTCATCTAACCGTAAAAATCTGCACCTAGTCGTATCCTAGTAGGAGAATAGAAACGTTTTTTCGCCCGAACTTAGTTATATAGGGCTTTTTTCCGCAACTGAAAAAACAGAAAAAATGGGAACTCCAGCAGATAAAAAAGAATCACTCAAAACAACAACCTTTTACAGTGTCGGAGGAGAAAAATTACCCCGGGTGATAATCCTGGAAGTTCCTGTAAGTGACAAAAAACTACCGGACATCAAAAAATCTACACCTAGTCGGCTCCTAGTAGGAGTTGAAGGCGACTTTATATGCGGAACTTTGTTTTAAAAATCGACATATCATGGAAAAATCAACAG